>OX297853.1:127969668-128545415 GCA_946477585.1 Cheilosia urbana | reverse complement strand
TTTTAGTCGTTCTTGCTAAAGCATCATGGATCTCGTCATTAAGATCCAAGAATTTACGTTTCATAAGTTTCTGCAAAATATGTAGATATTGCAATGAAAACAAAATTGTCCTCGATTAGGGATGCCAGACGTCCCCTTTAGGGGGGACAGTCCCCCTTTTTCATAAAAAATGCTATTTGTCCCCCCTAATATAATCCACTGTCCCCCTTGTTAAGCCAAATTCAATAAAAGAAAACGTTCAACTGAAAACTTTGAAAATACTTCCTTTTAATATTTTTAACGAGATTTGTTGTGAACACAGCCATTTCAAGTGCAAGAAAACTTTCGAAGCTGAATGCATCCACTCACGAGCTACATCTCACTTCACTTGCTAAAGTTATTCTCCCGTACGTTTTTGTTTTGTACTGTCATCTGCGTCTCTTTCAGTTTTTATTTTGAAACCAAAATTTATTAGTAAACCAACAAAAAAATGAACGTGTTCATACAACCAGTGTTGGGAAAAAATATATGTATCTTATGAAACTTGTTTTTATTTAACATTTTTTTGACTCAAACGTTTGACCCCCTGTTTGAGCACTTACCCCCCTAGAAAACTCACGACGTCCCCCTTTTCGTATTTTTTTATCTGGCAACCTATCCTCGATTAAGAATGATTTCAATGTTGACCAATGCATATACATAACTCATGATGCGTGGCAGAATATTTCGATACATTGGAGCTTGAAAGTTTGAGAGCATACAAAGCTGACACCTTGGCAATTAGATGGGCCGGCTAAAACGTCAAGCAGCTTTTGCGAATGAATGCTTTACCCAGATCCTGGATAGAACGAAGATCTTAAGTTAAGTTCACGTGATACGCCATAGCGAGTGCAACCACACTTAGGTCAGAACATGTCCAGTTTGATACCACAAGATCGTTTTGCCGACTTGAACCCAAAACGATCGCTCACATTTGGAATGAATTCGCTGCCGCAATATAAATTCGCACAAAAGAATCAATGACCACATTACGATCTCAGAAAAGTAATCAGTATATTCTACTGCTTAGTATATATATTTTTGGAAGTTATTTGGCCATGGCAAGGGTTTGCTCATTTGTTTGCTGCTTCTTAAACAGCCCTTAATACGCGTCAAGCTAATTATAATTCTCTTTACTCTTACCCCTAGCATCTCCTTGTTGTTAAAGCAAAACTTCTCAAGTATAACCGCATGCAAAACTTTGAATAAATTGCATAACCTTCAGTTAATTGCTTTTTAATTAAAGCCTCCCAAACAGCCACTGCAAGAGTGTACAAGCGAATGCATTGTGAAAAATCGTTCAAAGTGGATTTATTGAAAATTTCGAAAACAGTCAACAGCACTCAAACAACGTTCGTTCGCTTTGCACCCGTTCGGCCTTATACTTTCATGCTGACTATAAAGGGTGGGCCATCTAGTGGCTTCTTTTTAAATCATACGTTCACTGACACTGAAATGAGTCGCATTACGCTTGAACAACGTTGGAAAATATTGAATACTTGTTTCAAAAGTGAGTGCTGTGACCTACCCCAAACAGTGGGTTTTTTGAAAAGAAGTTTTGGCCGAAATGAAGCATCGACCTGCTGTACGCAAGTTTGTGCAAAATGTTCGTGAGACTGGTAGTGGACAACACTCATGGTCCCCGTCGTCGTATGAGTGTAAGACTCAATATCTTCCTCGAAAATGAGGCTGGGAACAACGTTTTGGTGAACGGTGGGTGTTACAGAGCAATGTTAACCGACTTTTTTACTGAAATCGAAGACATGGATTTGGTTCATGTAGAATGGCGCGCCATGTCACACAACCCATGCGACAATTGATCTTTTGCGCGCCAAATTCCCAAATCGTGCTACCAGCCGTCTTGGCAATGCCAATTGGCCACCTCGGAGCTGCGATTTGAGCCCTTTGGATTTTTTTTTTTTTTGGTGGGTAACCGTGAAGGACCGATGTTATGCCAACAATCCTGACACGATTCCAGCACTTGAGGCCAATATTATCCAAGAAATCAACAAGGTCTTGACAATTGGAGTGACAGATTGCGCTACTGCGAAGCCAGCCGAGGCAGCCATTTGAACGACGTTTTGTTCCACTATTATAAATGGAAATGTTTGCTCTTACTTATAAAGCCATAATACATGGAACAAAAAATAATTTTTCTTCATTTTATTGCGTTCTTAAAAAGAAACTTGTATTTGGTCCACCCTGTATATAACATAATAGCAAGGACATTTTACAGCCCCAGTTCGTACCAGCTCACTACCGATTTATGTACTTGCTTCAACTTTAAAATACAAATACACCAGCACCAGGCAACAAAAAGAAACATTACAGACGACGCAAAAAATATAAAAGGGAACGAGAAGGGAAAACCATCGTCGACTAAAATAGGAGAATACATATATTCACAGAAAATTAATTGAAATTGCTTCACAGTTCACACACACACAAGCCAGAGTAGTAGTTTTATGAAAGGCAACGGCAAGCTACGGAGAAACGGAGGTTGAGCTACCTTCTATTTGAATTTTTAGTCCTTGCCAGTATTATGTATTGTATACGTTTTCGCACTTTGAGGACCTACCCGATGACTGTGAAAATAGTGTTGAAAAGTTTATAATTAAATTGATTTATGTTTTGTAAAACTTTGATTGAAAATATATGTGTGGCAATTTTGGCGACACACAGTGGTTAGGCGCATGAACAAAAATTTAAGTTAACGGAATGATGATAAAGCGCGGTTTTAGTACTTGATGGAAGTTTTAAGGGGGAAATTAGCATGACACGCTTGCTTATATCAATCGAGGACAATCAGTTTGTGGTGTTAGGAACACAAGCGACCCCAAAGTTGTATGGTTGGGATGGAATTGAAAGCCTCAGAAAGGGAGAGAAGACTAGCAGTGTAGGGCGTTTAGAATGCGGAATATTCCGAACCAGAATTAGGCACAAGCTGCCGAGTAATAAATGAAGTCCCAAGACTGGTGTTAAGTGAGGATCGGGCATGGATTCATAACTACAAAAGAGAGCATATGAGTAGGTACCTAATCAAGTTTTACCGATGCAAGAAGTTAAGAAGACGAGAAATATCAAAATATAGACCGACTGAAAAAGAAGACAGGCTCCTCTTGAAGTAGTTTAGTAACCAAACGTAAGAAAACGTTTCTAGGAACTATTGTCCAAGCTGTATAAGGTCACTAGAACGAGAAATATTCTGTTTACTGCTTTTTTTTATTCTTTACTCTCAAAATTCGTAATAAAATTGTTAATTTTATTACAATTCAAAGTTATCCTATTAGAGAATAGTTGTGAAATCTTAAATTTTGTGATGTGCTTTTTGTCTAAGGCTCGCCAGATCGCCAAGGTTTTTTCTAAGGAAACTCGAACTTTAGGTATAGAGGAGTATCCTTTTATTATTTTCGTTCTGCTCCAATCTCTAATTTACAATTCAATTTTTAATTTTTATTTTTTATTTTAAGTATTTATTTAATCAATTTTACAATTTACAATTATAATTTCACCAAATTCAACTAACTAGCTTTTAATGATAATGGGCACGGATTAAGCTGGCCTGGATTCTCTTTGTTAACGGCTCAAGGGCCCAGCCCATAGAATCCGTTGCATCCGTCGCGTCATCGGATTCGTCAATATTGGCGTATTCGACGGAACAAGCAGTCCCATAGAATCCGCTGCATACGGTGACAGGCAGTGTTTTAAGTACTCTATCATTATTTGTCCCACGAAAAGTGGTAATTTTTCCCTTTCCACCATAGGAACTAAAATTCCATTTTACATAATTCCCTTGATAGGTGTTTTTTTTTTTTTTTTGTGAAAAAATCTAACTCAAAAAAAAAAAAATCTAGTTTGATTGTTTATTGCATCATATTACTTTTTCTCACGGAAGGCTATTCGGACATCGAAATTCTCGAAAAAAGGAAGAACTCCCACGATATAAGAGCACTTGTGATAGCTGATGACAGTTTCTCTTAAGTTCTCAATATTTCCACCAATAAAAAAGCATCCTCCTCTCACGCTGTGCCAACTGTCCACCAGTGATTAAATCTACTTTTTTCATAATAGTACATAATTTTTTTAAATGCCATAAATTTATGTTATTGCATTCAAAAAAAATCATATTTTATTGAATTTACAACGGCATTATTATTCACTCCGAGCGTAAATTAGGTTAAAGTTAATTTAACACCCTAATCCGATTTTTTTAAATCCCATGATTTAAATTTACATTTATAGTGTTCACTCAAAAATATGCATTAAGCCCGCTGGATATAGATGCATTTAAACGTGTAGTTTGAACCGATTTTAAATCGAGTTCACACCTACGTAATGTTAAATTTCACATAAAATTACATTAATTTTTTGTTGTGTGTCACATGGAAATTGCTTTGATTTGCTGTGTGCTGAATTTAATTTGTATATTATTTATGTTTTATGAATTAAGCTTCCAATATGCCTCTTTTTAAAGACAGAAATATTTCTGAAAATAAACGAGATCGTAATCATTGACTCGATATAGTCAAAGACGAGGACGACGTTAATTCACCATCTGCTTTTCCATCAGCTCTTCGATAAATTCATCTTGTTCTAACTACGAAGCCATCAAAATTTCATCTACAATCCATTTTTTTTTAGCTTCTTGCAACATGTTACATTCTGTTTCGATTTACTTATTTCCTGTACGAAGAAATGTCACTATTATGAAATTAGTTGAATGTTATGGAAAATTATAATTTGGACTTGGGTTTAAATTTTTGGAGTGAATAACATGGACGCAAGAGAAATATAACCTAATATATTTTCGATTTATTTAAAAAAAAAAATAGTAAAAATGGTACTCAAAATCGAGAAGTGGTACTTGCGTAGGTACTCGGGAATATCAAATATACATGTCTAATGCACATGCAATGATCCGGTGCGAGAGAAAACAATATGACAACTACTGGGTCTGAGCTACTGCGGAGGTGTACGTTGTATAACGGTGTGGGAGCGGAGCAGTCGATCGGCTGTTCTTGAACGTGTGCTAAGGGCATTGCACCAGCGGTTGCTGCATCTTTACAATTTAAGGGACAGAATTAAGGTAATGTCACATTATATAAATAAATACAGTGTGAACAGTAGCAATAAAAGAAATGAAAGCGATGAACAGAATGTACAATAATACAATTTTAAGATGACGCATAATTTGAAAGTTGGTGAGCTGATGAAGTGCAAGAAAATTTCGATTTCATTAAGGGTGATATTCAAGAGCCACAGTTAACATAAAAAACTGGTGCGACTGTATCCAACAGTCCCGAAAAATGTGAATGTGTAAACACCGTGCGTGCGGTATGTGTGTGGCTTGATACGCGTCATTGAGAAAAGAGGGAATTGTAATAACCGTATTCTGGATATATTATGAAATAACAATAATTTATTCGTTCTGTGCTGCGTTTCGGTAGAATAGATACAATCGGATTGTGGTAGCTGAAGTAAGATAATATATACATTCGAGACTGTAATCTATCTAGATTACGCTGGAAGACAGCATCGATGGTTTTTCCATATCGTGTTGTTGAAATTTTCCGGTTGGAGTTCATTTGAAGTCGCTCCAGTTTGGTTTGCGAGACGAGTTCTCAATTCACGCGAGCGTTCAGAACTCGTTTTCCCCAACCTTTTTTCCGACTTTCAGAGATTTACTTGCACGTAAACGCGCCCTGTAATTTCGCACGTTCTGCATCTGGCTTTCCCATATCTGAAAATATTTTAATGCATCTTTAATGACGGCAAAACATTGCATTATTGACAGAAATATGGAATTGTACCAATTACTTATTTTCCTGTATTTTTCTGCGTTTTACTATTGAAACGCATGTATTCAACAGTGAAATCGAACAGTGAAACAACGCGCACTTAGATGTTTACGTATCAATAAGCACTCCTAACATTATGCAGTGGAAAATACCCGTTTGCTGTTACACAGGAAATAAAAGTGTCATTGGAATTTCATTCGGCTTGCATTGCACATTGTAAGATTCTGGTCTACGACATTTTTGTTAGTTGTTGTCCAGCTATGATTTCTTCGTGCCTGGTAATTCACGAAAGATTTGGCACTGAATTTCCTCGAGATGTCCGTCATAGGGAAGAAATGTGAGACCATCATATATGAAAAAACATGCTTTATTTCACATCAACAAAAAGGTGAAATGAATATGCCCCAGCTAAATGTTTGCAATGATAATAAATTTTACAATGATAAAACCAAGTGACGCATTTCCGCTACACATTTCCGTCCCCGCAAGTTAAATGTGTGGAATTACTACACCAGATTCCAATAACGCGCGCTTAGATGTTTACACATCAAAAAGTTTCTCAGAGCTTCAATGATTCGAATGTCTTCAGGGAGTACCTATGTATATCAAATAATTTGCAAGACATAATTACGACACCTAAGTAGTGTAGGTCGGGGCTAGTTGGACCACTTTTTTTACGCTTCAGAACTTCCAATCTGTTCATTATTAAGCTATGAAACTAAAGTCTTATGAGGGGATATACCTCTCTGAGGCGTAAGCGGGGGTACAATAGAACAAAAGATCGCAGTACAACAACCCCTTTCACATAATAAAAGTCTGTAGAAATATTGAAACTTCGATATTTTAATGAAATTAAAAAAACAATTTAGGTACCTATCTAATAGTTAAATAATTGGTTTGTCTCAAATACACCAAGTCCCGCCCGTCTGGTGAGTTAAGTTGGACTAGCGAGTAAAGTCATTTTTACAAAATACAAAAAGGCCATAATTTCCTTCTAAAATTTATTAAAAATATAAACTTAATAAAAAAAAAGACAACATAAACTTCAAAAAACGAAAATAAAAAAAAAAACATTTTCATGGTGTTCTATACAAAAATTAAAACACGAATAAATAGATATATTATTTTCATAAATTTATTAAAAATATAAACTTAATAAAAAAAAGACAACATAAACTTCAAAAAAAAAAAAAAAATAAAAATAAAAATAAAGGAACAACTACACAAAACACTTCAATTTCACACTCGAGAACATAAAATACAGTAACAGGACACATGGAAAATATTTACCTTATTCTTACCTCTTACCTTATTTCGCATAGCCGCCTTTCTTCGCTGAAGGACAAATTCACGAAAACATAAACAAAACTCCACCAGTTGTCAAACTCAAACGCACTTGTATTGGTTAATGAAAATACAAGGTCGCACAAATATTGCAGTTGCAGCGCAAAACGCAAAAAAGAGCAAGCATATCGAGGCAAAAGAATGGTTTTAGGGTCGAGATCGATATTGCCGCCTATGAGAAATCTAAGCGACTGGGTGCTGGCTTCAAGACCTGAACGCAAGCTCTTTCACAAAGTGCAGGAGCCTTTCACCGAAATGTATTGAATAGAAAATGACCAGCATACTAAACAAGTTTGGGTTGGTACAAAAAGAGCAAAAACTGCAGCCAATGATTTAAAGTCGGCGGTCTTAAAATTTGGGATGATCTTCTCAGTAGGGCGTTTGGAACAAATCATCAACTTAGTCTATGTAGAAGAAAACATGCCCGCGAATTGTACTATTAGGAGTATATAGGCTTCCAAGAACTATCCGCGCCTAACTATCCCTGCTTATAATATCCTGATAAAAGACGTTGGCACCGAAAACAAAAATGGAAAAGAAAATCGAATTTCAAGCCGAAACTATAGATTTGATTATGCTCTCAAATCGCTCATTAAATGTCCTGAAATTGAGTACTTACTATATACAGGGTAACCGCTGCAGAATTCAGAAAAATCGCAGAAAAAAGGGGGAATAAGAAAAAAAAGTATCATTTCTATAGCTATGCTGAAAATTTATTTTTTTTTAAACGATACTTAACAATAATAATAATAGTGTTGTAATACGTAGCTGCATTACATTTTAAAAGCTTTTATTTGGAAATAACATCACTTATAACATTTTTGAAGCTCCTTCGTCAACCAAAATAGCAAAAAAATGTGGCAAGCTCTCAAAACAGGTGTGAAATCGCAACTTTTGTCGCACAACGGTCACGCCTCCTACAAACGCCTTGTCAAGAAGTACTTAAGAGACTATATCCTCAACTTCGTCATACCATTCCTTCTCTCTCACGGATAGAAGTATGTAGGAACAGATACCTAGCTTATCGTAATGAACGTTTTGATCTTCGGTCCTGTTTGAGTTGCCGGCATTTGGAAAAAGCACTATACCTTCTGCCAGAACCAACTTCGACTCCTACCTAGAGAGATAACGCTGAATAGCTCACCTTTTAACAGCGGCGTATTGGTTCAGACCCATGTCCATCCCGGACTGTACACTTAGTGTCTTGAGCTTGACCATTACTTAATTGAATTACTATTAAGGCAGCATATACAATTGCAAACATAGTACATAATTCCATTTGATTCAGATCAAGGTAAGTTTCACCCTACTCTTGACCACCAAATCCAATAATGCAATCTTACATGAGATAAACGCCCTCCGGACCCCGAGTAGTTACAGATACAACAATAAACAAATGAGATAAAATGAAGCCTGCAAAGCAAATCGAAAATGTGTCTGCCGGAGAAACATAAATTCAAATTTAATGTAATCCTCAATGGCCGTAACACCAGGCAGCTGCTATGAATATACCACCAGCCGGGGCACACATACAGAGCCTCTTGTGGGACATTTCCTGCAGGTGTTCCCTACACTGGATTTTATTGATTTTTCATTGGTATTTTCCGCACGTGAAAACTTTCCCCATTAAATTGCTTTCTTTTTTCACATAATTATCGGAGAACTCCAAGTATTGCCTTTCTTTGGAAAAAGTTTCCTTTCCGTTTCTTTGCGTCATAACACAAAGGAAAACAATTCCTCCGAGGCGCACATATTGGCCGGGCAGACTCCTTGTGGGCTCGGGAAACAAATGGTAAAGGGTAGCATATGCCAATGCCAAGGAAGGCCACATGCGGAAAAGATAATCTTTGGGGACAAAGCCGAATAAAATCCTTTCCATATCATATGTGTGTATTCATATGAATACATCCAAACTGGCGAGGACATATCGCATCTGGCACACCATTCGAGGGTGCGTAATAAATTTGCTTTAGAGAAAAGTACCTACTACGATATCTGATTGACCATCTTTGCACAGTGACAGCATACGTAAGACTAGCTTCCTGCTCGCTTATTGCCCTTTACTGAAAGTGCATTAAAGTAGGTCAGTCCTTAATTCAATAGACATGGTGTAGTGGTTGGCTGCTCCCATAGAGCGAGCAAGCGAGAGCACTAGCGTAGCTCGAGAGATTTTATGAATTGAATGAAACCCCTTTGCAGAAGCGGGCGAATTTTTAGGTGAACATGCGCACAGTTAGTGGGACAATTTGATAAGGATAAGGGGCAATTGAAAGTGAACTGGGTGGGGTAAATATTTGAAATTCCGAATTGATGCAAGTTTGAGTCGGCAACAAATTTAATTTTTTTCTACGTCTTTCGAATTACCTATATTACGCAGAGGGGTGTTGAATCTGTTATGATCTAAGAGGGACGTCAAAGGATAATGCAAGGGGAGAAATAACGAGATTTTTTACTGTTTTCATGGAGCCACACTAAATTCTGATTTTTCTCTAGCGTGAATCTACCTTGGGTTTTTTTTTATCACCCTAGGGTGAATGTTAAGCTATTTTTATCCGTTTTTTTGTAGTTGTTTGGAATTATGTTTCTAACAAACTAACCTGTAAGTCTTTATAAAAGTCTTACATAATTGTAGCTATGGGCATTGATCGATTTTCAAACATTAATTCAGTTGCGTTTTCTACTCATATCCATCTACACCGCAACTGACAGCAGATGTGACTGTGTTGCCTTTTCTTGTTTTTAAAATCGAGCTTTTTTGTATTTTTATTAGTCAGATTGTGACTAATTTAATACCTTCTACAGAGCTCAGCTAAGAAGCATTGGACTAACTGCTCGTGACTTCTGTCCTGATATATCCTAGTTTAGGCATAACTTTTCAGCATTGAAAGGCGATTTGAGTCTCTTTTAATTCTTTTTTGTGCTTTTTTTCGTCCCATTTTGGTCCGTGGTGTTTAAGGAAAGTGTAATATCCGTCGTTTGAATCAGTTTCCACAATGCGGTTTGAGAGCCTTTTACAAATTGGCAGTGGAGTTGTGCACGGTCAAACAATATCAATATCAATATAGGGTAAAGGCACTTGTATCCGGACATTTAACGTAGGTATTTGGTAACTTTGACTTCCAACAGTTTGGTCAATATTAAAGCTACCGCAAAAAAATAAAATGTTTGTAGAAGTGGCGATATTTATTAATAACTAGCTGACCCGGCAAACTTCGTTTCGCCCAAATTTGTTAATTTGCTAATAAATTCCGAGCATGCACCAAGCACTTGCTAATTTATGTAATTCGACCAATTAAAATTCTTTATTCAAAAGTTATATTAAATGCAATAGAAATAAATGATGAATAGCAATGTTGATTTTTTTCAATCAAACCGCAATGATTTTGACGTGTCGTCCAACCTTCCACTTTTTCACTAAATTGGCAAACATCCATCGATTATCCTTGCAATAAATTATTTGTCATAGCGAAAGCGAGACGCTTAATAAGCGAAATCTGCGGAATAAGAATGTTTGCCTTTGAATTTTCCCTACAAAATTTCAATCAACTTGGTAGCGCTGTTTCGGCGATCGGCAACAGCGCCACCCATCAGGTCCAAAAGTATCCTATCCTTCAAGCGGGAACGAAGAATATAAATCTATAAAATTTCGTTGAAATCGGGTGAGTGGTTTCGGAGATCGATTACAACGCCATATATCGGGTCAAAAATCCTATCTTTTAAGTTTGCTTTAACCTGAAATACAACAATACGAACAAAACAAAAGAAGAATCATCAAAATTTACCCAGTGGTTATCGAGTTATATCATCATCATCGAGTTTCATCCCGAAAGAATTATAGGTATGAATTAAGAAGATTATTATTAAAGAAAATTTAATTGACCTGAATAAGGACATACGCCTACAACGCCACATGTTGAGGATTTTCCGACGATGTGCACTAAGAAATTCAGTTTCAATATAATAACTCCGATCGAAGCATCTGTTTTAAACGATATTTATTTTGTTTACATCCTCGTTGACGATATTTGCAGCACGCATTCTGTCAATGTTATGCCAACGCCATAAGGTAACATCAAAAAAGTTTGAATTGTAAAAGCGCTATGGTTACATTAGATATAATTTAATATGGTGGTTAAGTATTCTTAAATTTTCTAATTTTCCGCGAAATTGTCTTAACTTTTTCTTTCATAAGATTCTTCTCCTGACAATAACAAACACAACAAAAAAAAATTTAGCGTAATCGGTCCAGCCGTTCACGCGTGATGCCGTGACCAAGGGAAATAGGGATTCATTGGCACATTTGTTCGAACAGCTTAACTCAATGCGATTCGTTCGAAGTCCATTTCTCGCTCCAATTCTAGCTTTGTTGCGCATTTCATCTGACATCTCCAGTTCATTATCCGATGTCACAGTGCGAATTCGATGCAAAATATCGTCGGCCATAATATCATCTTTGTATAATCAAAGTACCTATCTACTTCATTGCAAAAAGTTACTTGATGTAACATAGTAAACATAATTTATTAGAACAAACTTTTTGGGTATATCTACCTATATGTAAAAAAAAAAAAAACTTCAGACAGCAATATTTTGTTTCCGGACACTTTTTGAAGTGACACTATTTGGATGGGCAAAAATTAGCAAACTCGCGACACCGACATGTATAACAGCGACACCGACACCGACACCGATTGCATACTTTTAGTTGTAAACTTTTATACTATTGCTTACTTTTAGGGGTAGGTAATTTATAGCTTAATCTACGATGATTTTTATTTGAATACGTTACTATGGTAATTTATGGTAGCGACAAATTGATTGTCACCAAAATTATTTCAATTACCTGTTTTGTATGGGGAATTCATAACTTAATTTTACCAGGCTTAATTCCGACATTTTATATCCACGATTTTGGGTTTGTGCACATTTACGGCACAGTAGCTTGTGTTATAATTACCGAAACAAGAAATAGAAAACTGTGGTAAACTTGCACCCCTAAGAGTAGGTATACTATATAGATACATAATTGTAATATTCATGAAGCAACGCTAGGTAAAAGAACCGGTTCATGAATTATAGAAAAAGGAATACATAGTGTTAAATAAAATTCACTTTTAGTTTTTAAAAGTTGAAACTCTAAAAACAGACAAAGTGTCGCAAGTTCTTGTTAGAGAGTTATAAACTTTATAAGTTTTTGAGTACGAGAACAAGTAGGAGTAGTAGGAGTTTCTGATTTTTGATCTGTTTGGAATGATTTTCTTTTTGACTAGAATAGATTGATGACGCTGGGTTAAGTTGTCAATAATTGAAAGTATTGTTCGTGATAGATCGATATTTTTGCATATGCACTTACATTTAGGGGTAATTGCATTGCATACCTTTGGGTAAATGATTCTCTCTAACGAAAGGAGCGACATCTAGATATCGAACAAATAAACTGATTCTAATCTACTATGATTTTTATTTAAGTATTACATTACGATGGTAATTTATGGCGGCGACAAACTGATTATCACCAAAATTATTTCAATTACCTGTTTTGTTTGGGGAATTCATAACTTAAATGAAAATGAAAAATGTAACATAATTTTTGTAGTAGTAGTTTATAATACTGATACACTTCCTCAAGTCGAACTCTCAAAATATAAGAAAAAAAAAAAATCGAATTATAGAAAATTAGACTTAGAGAAATAAAAACAAAAACTTGATTTTTTTTTTATTTGTGACTGTAATGAATAAAAAAAAACATTTTATTTAAAAGTACTTCCTGCGCAATAAAATATTTCCTGACGATTCAAAAAATACGCACGTAATTGTTCAAGTTATCACTTCTGTCGGCACTCCCGGAGTGCCTCTAGTTTTTTTTTTAGTGTCCGGACAGAAATGTTTTATATGAAGTTTAAGTCGTTTTTTGTCTTTATTTGATTAAACGTTTTTATTTTTTTATAAAATATAAGTACATACTTTAACTTATAAATATATGTACCCACATTATAATGGTAAACTTCTAAAACGATATTGGTACAACTCCAACATTTTTTAATTGTTCTGATAATGCCTCAATCACATCGACAGCAATCTTTAATTTTGATGTGTTAGTCGATTGTTCTTCATCGGATAGCTCTGGAGCTTGAGCTAAATTAATCTCTCCACATTGTTTCTAGCGCATTTCGTATAATAAACAGTTGATGGGTCAAAGGAATACAAGCCACGTCTTTTAAATGCATTTTGCATGGTAGCAACCGTATCTTCTTCTTTTTTTGACAATAGCATCATTCAAAAGGGGACAGAAGTTTCTCTTTGTTAAAGCCCGTCTCAAATTTGTAGATTCCCATCCACGAATTGTTTTTTTTTTTTTTCAATTGGATTTCAAAGGCTTAAAAACACTAACGTCAGCCAGTTGCATGATGTGGGTGTTATTCGGTGGCAACGCATATAAAAAATTATTTGGTTGTTGGTAAAAAAAAACTCACTGAGTTTCCAGGGTTAAATGCGACTTGTGCCCATCTACGAACAATATTACAGGCCGTTCCACGTTATTAATCAGCAAAAACCATGGTTTTGGCATGATGTCAACAATGTCTTTTGGAGGACGCAAGTATGGAAACAATACTATGGGTTCAAAAAAAGTTCCGTCTGCTGAAAAAGACAATTTCATTTCTAGCAGCAATTTGGTATATGTTTTTGTAATCTTTTGGGGGTTTAACCTTGCCAGTTTTTGGACAGATGCTTTCGCCACTATTTAAAGTT
This sequence comes from Cheilosia urbana, assembly GCA_946477585.1. NCBI lineage: Eukaryota > Metazoa > Arthropoda > Insecta > Diptera > Syrphidae > Cheilosia > Cheilosia urbana. Next base: position 128,531,505 of record OX297853.1, on the reverse strand, counting down.
CGTTTAGGCTCATTTACGATTTGCTCCAGACCAATGCTTTTCAAATATTCAATTAGTTCCCTAACATTTTAATATGTGTTCTAGGTGACTGCTGTCCTAACCTTGCTGATGTTTAATAGATCGTTGACTTTAATAAGAAATCCACACTTGTAAAGATCGGCACACCACTGAGCAATTCGTTCCTCCTTTTCATTTGTCAAATAAGGATCTTGTCCCATTTTCGTAGCTTTTTCACCAATCTTTTGCCCTTTAACCGGTCATGTAATGTTGAACGGCATAAACCATATCTATTTGCTGCCTTACACGAATGCTTAACTGATTTGTCCATAGGTATATCGTCTAAGGCATTAGCTATACTTTCTGCAACCACTCCTTAAAAAATGAGTTTAAAAAAAATAATGTCTATTACGATAATTAGAGCTTTGAAAACCGAAAATAACACTCAAAACAGTAAGTTGTCCGGAAACTGCAACCAATTTTTCAGTACCCGGACAGATAATATATTCTCACTAAGTATACCCTGTGCCTGTCCGAATTCTGAAAACCTGCGAGAAAAACACAATTCCTTTCCTCTCTCTCATTAGAAACATACATAAGTATGTTTTAGGAGCATTTAAACGAGGATTTGTATTTCCTCTCAAATTTTCAGTATCCGGACAGGTTGTCCGGATACCGAAAATGCTCTTTAATTTTAGTTTTAGTATTCGGACACTAAAAATTAGGCCAACAAAATAATTTTATTCTATATATATTTTTTTTTAATTATGAAAGTGGGTTCTATTTAAAGGAAAACAGAATACTTTCCAAAAGAATACGTTAACAAAAACTCTTTGAATAACTTACTTTTTGTAAATGCTCGCACTATTTTTTTGGTATGCAAAATGACAATAAAACCACACTCTCGGAGCTCAGTCACAACACTGCCGCTTAACTCTTACATTATGCATCTGATTGATTTCAAACTTCGTATGGATATGAGTGACACATAAAGGATTATATTATTGTTGATATTTGAGACTATTTATGTGTGATATACCTATTTTTAACAGATAAACAACATAGTGTCCGGACACTAACACTGTCCGGATACTAGTTCCTCTACCCTATTTGCCGTTTACTTACTGAATCCCTGATCCCAGAGTCAATTGTATTGGACAATACACTGCAAGAATGGCATTATATGAGCATATTACCAATATCATTATTCAACGTTACCAACGTACAAGTTCTGTTTACCCAATATAAAATCGCGCACCATCAACTAAAAGTGCCTACATCACTGCAATCCCTTTGCAAAATAAAACCATCTCATTTGAAAGAGTGCGCTGATTCTGCAACCACTAATGATGTTAACTCAAGCTCAAAATTCGATTTTCTCTTCACATCCTAGCACCAGGACGTACCTTCATAATAACGTTATAATTTCCATTTAAATGTTAGGCCACAAGCTGGATTGTCCATCACTTGTTCAATTAAGCCGTCTTGATAAAAATGTACCAACGAACAAAAATAGCCCTCAGTCTGCACAGGCACACAGCACATGTCAAATGGACGTGATTCTGGATTGTACTCAGCGTTTCATAAATTTTCAAGCTAATTGACACGATGTACAATGCTGACATGGTATATTTTCCGCTGTTTCCTTTCGCTCTGCGTTCGTTTTTAATTATTCCCATTAGTTATGGTAGGGTAAAAACTCATGTTGGATCTTTGGTTTGCATAGTGATGACTTTTAAGTCTTTTTTTAACCAAGAAAGTCGACGTATTTCGGATCATTCATGAAAACGGTTTCTGTGAATTTTAACAGACCTTATAAATAATAAGGGCCAGAAGAAACCAACTCAACTTAATCTATATTTACCAACACTTAAATGTACTATCTAGAATGAAAAAAAAAAAAAAAACGCTAAAAAATAATTTGTAAATCTACTACTGTAACCTAGCCATAACAAATAAAAGGTTTCGAATTTCGAGCTCCACAGGCATCCTTATTGGAATAAAGTTACATCAAAATAAAATAGTAAAACAAAAGGATTGAAGATTAGAATATTAAAATGTTGTCAATGTCACAATGTCATGTGACATTTGTCAGTTTCGATTGTTGTTTGGCGTTCAATTTCCTTGTCTGTCGCACTGTAAGTAGTAGTAAGCTATTAGGCGTTTTTCTTTTTTAGTTCAGAGCTGAACACTGGGCCGGCATTCTGTAAGGCGAAAACGTCTACACGTTTTCGTGCGCACGAACGGTTTGCTTCATGTAACATAAAAAACGAAAGAAATTCTCGTGGCCGCGAAAAAAAACAAACGAACACATTTTTTTTTTGACGTTTTCGCTTTTCTTGCTTCATGTAACCCTAAAAACGAACAGATTTTATCGTCTCCACGAAAGAAAACAAACGACAGCTATTTTGTTGACGTTTATCATTTTCGTTTTTATTCTTATTGAATTTGGTGGTTTTAAGATTGTACTGAATATTTTATTAGATATGTTAGCAAATTATTATTTTTTGACCAGCGACAGCGAAGAAAGTGAAGTTGAAATTGGACATGTGAACTTAAGAAAAATTAGAAAAAGTTTGCGGGATTGTTCAAATCCTCTCACATTACCTGACAAAAGGTTGGTTTATTTTGATTAAAAAGTTAGTTAATAAGTTAGTTAAAAAGTTCGTTTTTCTATTTAGTTTTGTGCAACGTTTTCGATTGAACAAAGCCGCCTTTAAGTATGTGCTGGACAATATTAATTTGCATACAGGTACACGAACGACAAACGTGCCTCCTATTTTAAAACTTTCCGCAACATTAGAAGTACTGGCTGGAGGAGGATCCGCTTCGTAAACAATCAAATTCCACTTTAAAAATATTTTCAATTGTCAGCTGTTCGTTGTCAAAACAACTTAACGAAAATAAAACGACATACTGAGACTGCCAAACTATAATTTTGCTGTCACACAGTTTCTCAAACCTAAACGAATGTGAAGAAAAAAACGTAAGGAGTTACATGAAGCAAATTTTCGCTATCGCGTGATTTCTATCGTTTCTTGAAAAGCGAAATCGTTTTTCGTTTCGTTTTTTACAGAATCTGGCCCCAACTGAGCTCGAGCTATATGAGCGCGCTCTGAACCAAGCGTGCTCAGATCGTTCTGATGATTTTCTGTTTTTCCTGTTTCTTTTTTCTCTCAAATATGACTGTGAATGTGTGTGAATGTGAATGTATATGTGTAATCAGCATTTTACTCAGCCTGCTCAGTCAATTAATTCTGAGCTCATAGAGCGCGCTCTGATCATGCTCTGAACGAAAAAAGAAACACAAATTCGAGCTCTGATGTATCACAAACTTTTTGTATAACAGTTCAGGTTGTGCTCTGAACTAAAAAAGAAAAACGCCTATTATCAAACACTGTCACCAGACTGTCACTGCCACTCTGTCTGCACTGTACATACACACAATCTACCGTCTCATCGGTCGGTTAGTTTTTGTTGCGCAAACCATATTAGTGTGGAACTAATTTTCGTTGAAAATATTCGGTTTTGCTAACCGTAGTCGATTTTTTTTTTTTTTTTTTTTTTTTGACAAGTGAAGGGGAACGTGAAATATATTGCGGAAGCGGAATCGACCTACGCTCAAACCACAGAAAGCATATATTATCTCCTTATACGGGCTTCGTCTGGCTACCCCCTGTCAATATTAATAAAATGAATCTTATTTGGTGTCCAAGAGAGACTCTTACGAACTAATTTTCCATACAGAATTACCCATTGTGACCTATAAAATATTCAGTGTGAAGATTGAAAATGATTATTAGGAAGGTCCTCTAAATCTGTTTGAAGTCTGAATTATGTAGGTATATGAAAAGTGTAATAGCTAAAAGAGCGGTCCGAATCCCTTTGGAGAACAAATACCTACCTAGCATGCGGCTACCATATATTGAAACGATTTTCATTGTTAATTTTCATTATAGTAATACTTTATCTGGTCTCCTTTCTTTGAAGTTTCTTTTGTAAATGGAACAGTCAAACTAGTACGGATTTGACAGTAAAGCAACATATTGCTGAAATAACTTATTCGATTGATTTCTTTATCACAAACTAATATAAGTTCATATACCCCTCAATGACGGCATGTGAACTACGGTAAGTTATTCGCGAGAATAGACCACGAAAACGAATATTGAGCATATAAAGAAATAACGACAGATGTGCCACAGGAAAGCGTTCTTGGGCCACTATTGTACCTGTTATTAAGTGATGTACCCCAAACAGAAGGTACCACCAGCTTTGTTTGACAATGACACTGCAATACTATCAGTTTGTACAACGACTTTTGTTTGATTACTTTTGGATTACGGGCTGGGGGCGCGGTCTTTTGCTTGTAGTTTGTGTTTAATTTTCAAATTGCAAATACCACAAACGAGGTCATTACTAGAATTTTGAGCCATAAGACCACAATCAGTGAGTCAAAAGTCCACAAGAATTTTGTGGGAACTTTTGGCTCACCTGGGTGGGTTATAAGTCCACAACTGATTTGTGGACTTATAACCCTTTTGGCCTGTGGACTTATGTCCCTGTGCCTTTGGAACTACCATCTCCCAGGTTCATATTTGCAGGCTCTTTGGGATGATCTCTTTTAACGTATGTGTAGAACTTTGGAGCGTTGGAACAGTAGCATCCCTCAACAGATTTTAAAGCTTTGTGTTTGCTTTCTCTTTCTTTTTTTAAAAAGATAGTTATATAAAGGTTGTGGAAGCTCCAAGAGGCGACTATTAATTGTTTTTTATAGGTATTTATTTATTTTAGGCGACAGGATGCGCCCTATAAATTGCTTATACAATTCTCTGTTGTTGTTTTTTTTTTGTCTACTTTAACAAATAACAAGCCCCTCTAGCCATCTCGGTCCCTATCTAGTTATATGTCCTCAGTTACGCACACCAGGGGTGTGTTTTCTGGATTGTGTAAATTTGGTTGAGGTCTGACTCTCGTGGCCTAAAAGTAAAAAAGTAAAGTATATTGATTCGAGAGATATTCGAATCAGTTTTTGCGGGATTCGAACCTCTAACGCCTCGCTTAGTAGTCCAACACACTAACCACTAAGCCACTTCGCCTACTCTCGTGGCCTAAGACCGCACTGATGAGGGCCGATCAAGTTGTTGCGTTCACCTACTAACGGGTGATTTTTTAGCTGATTTGGTTTTGGCAACACTGGTTTTGACAGCTGACGTGTGTTTAGTACCTTGTGTCACTGTCAAACAGCTTCAGTTTGGTTTGCAATTTAACCATGGATCGTCTTACAAATGAACAACGCTTGCAAATTATTGAATTTTACTATCAAAATTCGTGCTCGGTTCGAAATGTTCATCGCGCGCTGCTTCCATTTTATGATCGGCATTCTCGACCTTCTGAGCAGTCTATTCGGAAGATTGTGACCAAATTTCGCACCAAATTTACTTTGTTTGACATTAAACCACCAACACGTTTACGTACTGTGCGTAGTGAAGAAAATATTGCGGCCGTATCAGCTAGTGTGACAGAAGACCGCGAAATGTCGATTCGGCGCCGTTCCCAGCAGTTAGGCCTTTGTTACAGCACTACGTGGAAAATTTTGCGGAAGGATTTGTGCGTAAAGCCTTTTAAGATACAGCTTGTGCAAGAACTAAAGCCAGCCGACCTACCACAACGCCGAATTTTTGGTGAATGGGCTCTTAGAAAGCTGGCCGAGGATCCGCTTTTTTATCGAAAAATTGTGTTCAGCGATGAGGCTCATTTTTGGTTGAATGGGTACGTAAATAAGCAAAATTGCCGCATTTGGAGTGAAGATCAGCCAGAAGCATTGCAACAGCTACCAATGCATCCCGAAAAAGCCACTGTTTGGTGCGGTTTATGGGCCGGCGGCATTATTGGGCCATATTTCTTCAAAGATGATGCGAATCGCAGCGTTACTGTCAATGGTGAACGCTACCGAGCGATGATAACAAACTTTTTTTTGCCCGAAATGGAAGTTCTTGACTTGCATGATATGTGGTTTCAACAAGACGGTGCCACATGCCACACAGCACGCGAAATAATGGCGCAATTGCGAGGCGAGTTTGGTGAACAGTTAATTTCACGTTTCAGGCCGGTCAATTGGCCGCCTAGATCGTGCGATTTGACACCATTAGATTATTTTTTGTGGGGGTATGTCAAGGCTAATGTGTATAGGGACAAGCCCGCTTCGATTGACGCACTGGAAGCCAACATCCATGCATTCATTCGTGAGATACCGGCCGATATGTGTGAAAGAGTATGCCAAAATTGGACTCAGCGGATGGACTACCTGAGACGCAGCCGCGGTCAACATTTGCATGAAATTATTTTTAAACATTAAATTGCAAGGTTCAAACTATCGATTCAAATAAATATTTCATTCATTTTTTCGAATTTTTTGTGTTTTTTTTTTTAAAAAAGTTCTAAGCCTCTTAAAAAATCACCCGTTATTATCTCCTTATACGGGCTTCGTCTGGCTACCCCCTGTCAATATAATAAAATGAATCGTATTTGGTGTCCAAGAGAGACTTACGAACTCACAATTTTCCATACAGAATTACCCATTGTGACCTATAAAATATTCAGTGTGAAGATTGAAAATGATTATTAGGAGGGCCCTCTAAATCTGTTTGAAGTCTGAATTATGTAGGTATATGAGAAGTGTAATAGCTAAAAGAGCGGTCCGAATCCCTTTGGAGAACAAATACCTACCTAGCATGCGGCTACCGTATATTGAAACGATTTTCATTGTTAATTTTCATTATAGTAATACTTTATCTGGTCTCCTTTCTTTGAAGTTTCTTTTGTAAATGGAACAGTCAAACTAGTACGGATTTGACAGTAAAGCAACATATTGCTGAAATAACTCATTCGATTGATTTCTTTATCACAAACTAATATAAGTTCATATACCCCTCAATGACGGCATGTGAACTACGGTAAGTTATTCGCGAGAATAGACCACGAAAACGAATATTGAGCATATAAAGAAATAACGACAGATGTGCCACAGGAAAGCGTTCTTGGGCCACTATTGTACCTGTTATTAAGTGATGTACCCCAAACAGTAGGTACCACCATAGCTTCGTTTGACAATGACACTGCAATATCTACTATCAGTTTGTACAACGACCAAGGAATCAAATAAAATAGTATGTATAACAAAGCGCAACAATGCTGTGTTTTTGTGTATTTGGTCCATATTTATAAAAATCGGGTTTGAAATAACGTCAGGTACGACAAAAAGAAATCGTAACCTAACGCTGACGATATTACCTATTCTCGGTCTCGTTGGTTGTCGGCGTTTTGATGAGATGAAGATCTGTCATTGCTATTCTTTTTGTTTCGTGCAAATTTATTCATAACCCAGTCCTGAGGAAATAGTGACTGACAAAGCTCAAGTCTCCGCAGGCATTTTTTTCGACCCAAAAAATGTAGGTACACGACTAATTTTTTGTTGCACATCTTTTTCGTTGTCATTCACAAAAAAATATTACATACTCCCGTTAAAGAACCCATTACCAAATGCCCAGTCGTCTGACATGTGACATACCCCGTAACAGGAGTTATACTAAAACTAGCGTTTCGCTCTGTTTTTACTTCCACAGAACGAACAGGCAAAAGCACTATCCTAGCAAATCAGAAGACCATTGCATTCCGTGCGCTTCTTAAAACACGTGAAATGTTTTTAAATTCACATTTTATAGGTTGTGCTTGTACTATTATATTAAAGCATAAAACAACACACAACGCCAATGACACCTAAACCAATACACACACGTTACCAGCTGGCATTAGGTATATATGTTGAAATCTCACTTGAGATGAGTTGTTAAACCGCGTAGTATATTTACCCCTCGTTGGCATCGCTTCGCACTTCAGTACAGTTTCAGGATCATTGAAGGAAGTCATAAAAATATGACATGTCACTTCACTTCAGCGTTCAGCGTAAAACCGGAATTATATGACGCGCTGTAAAGCTCTCGTGTATAGAACCCCTGGCTTAGTGCTGCCAGCTGGATACTCCTTTTCCTTTGAGAGATGCAGTTCGATACGTAAATGTTCCATAAAAATAAACTTCAGATCCATCGACGTAATTGGTGTTAAATTGAGTCACCCTATTAGTTAGTCATTTATTGAAAAGTGCATGATGGTATCGACATCGACGTTATTTTTTGCTGGTAGTTCAACAGAAATATGCAAACGGGGCTGGGGGTATCGTATATAGCCCCCATTTCGACAGACGGAGGTTATGTTATGAAATTGTGACATGTAGCTGCCATTGAGAAACCCCAATTCCAATTTTTGCTGAAGAAAACAAAAAAAAACAAAAGATATGGTACAACTTCAGCCATCCTTAAAGATGTATCATTTTTAGTACTCCATTTGTTATTATTGTGGACAAAAGGTATCAAGCAGGAAACCACTTTATCATTGTTCATTCGGATTTCGGAAGGTTATTTCAGCACAAGAGATCATATTTACGGTGGTTACAGTGCAGGTGTTACAAATTTCAGTCACAAAGATTAGCATCGAGAAAAACTAAATGTCAAACATTCTTGTGATATTTTAACGAATACGTTGAAGAGGTTTATTTTTTAAAGGTTAATATTACCTACCGCAGTTGTTGCCTTTCAACAGTGATTAACTATAAAAACAAATGTGACTAACTGCGTCACAAACGAGTCGTAGACGATTTAAAGTTTCCACCGAAAAACGTGTCAATAGAACGAGTCATGAAAGGAGTCTAAGAATGCATCGAAAAACGGGGAATAAATACGCATCAAAAATACGTCGAAAAACTTTTAAATATGACTCGAAAGCGTGTCGAAAGAACGCGTACAGAAATGCATCGAAAAACGAGTCAGAAAAATGGGTAATTAAATACAACAAAAATGGGTCTAAAACAGGAGGGAATACCGCACCAAAAACACGTCGAAAAACTTCAAAATATGCATCGAAAACGTGTCAAAAGAACAAGTAACGAAACGCGTCCGAAAATACATCAAAAAACAAGTCAGAAAATCGGTTAATTAGATACAACAGAAATGGGTGAAAAACAGCGGCGAATACCGCATCAAAAACGCGTCGAAAAACTTCAAAATATGCATCGAAAACGTTTCTAAAGTACGAGTCATGAAACGTGTCCGAAAATGCATCGAATAACGCGTCCGAGAAACGGGTAATTAAATACAACAGAAATGGGTTAAAAACAGCGGCGAATACAGCATCAATTAAGCGTCGAAAAACTTCAAAATATGCATCGAAAACGTGTCGAAATAACGAGTCATGAAACGCGTCCGAAAATGCATCGAAAAACAAGTCAGAAAATCGGTTAATTAAATACAACGGAAATGGGTGAAAAACAGCGGCGAATACCGCACCAAAAACGCGTCGAAAAACTTCAAAATATGCATCGAAAACGTGTCAGAAGAACAAGTAACGAAACGCGTCCGAAAATACATCAAAAAACAAGTCAGAAAATCGGTTAATTAGATACAACGGAAATGGGTGAAAAACAGCGGCGAATACCGCACCAAAAACGCGTCGAAAAACTTCAAAATATGCATCGAAAACGTGTCGAGAGAACGAGTCATGAAACGGGTCCGAAAATGCATGAAAAACAAGCCAGAAAATGGGTTAATTAGATACAACGGAAATGGGTCAAAAACAGCGGGGAATACCGCATCAAAAACGCGTCGAAAAACTTCAAAATATGCATCGAAAACGTGTCGAAAGAACGAGTCATGAAACGCGTCCAAAAATCCATCGAAAAACGAGTCAGAAAAACGGGTTATTGAATACAAAAAAAAAAATGGGTCAAAAACAGCGGGGAATACCGCATCAAAAACGCGTCGAAAAACTTCAAAATATGCATCGAAAACGTGTCGAAAGAACGAGTCATGAAACGCGTCCGAAGATGCATCGAAAAACAAGTCAGAAAATCGGTTAATTAGATACAACAGAAATGGGTGAAAAACAGCGGCGAATACCGCATCAAAATTGCGTCGAAAAACTTCAAAATATGCATCGAAAACGTACCGAAAGAACAAGTCGCGAAACACGTCCAAAAATGCATCGAAAAACGGGTAGTTAAATACAACAGAAATGGGTTAAAAACAGTGGCGAATACCGCACCAAAAAGATGTCGAAAAACTTCAAAATATGACTCGAAAGCGTGTCGAAAGAACACGTTCAAAAATGCATCGAAAAACGAGTCAGAAAAACGGGTAATTAGATACAACAAAAATGGTTCAAAAACAGTGGGGAATACCGCACCAAAAACACATCAAAATATGCATCGAAAGCGTGTCAAAATAACGAGTCACGAAACGCGTACAATAATGCATCGGAAAACGAGTCAGAAAAACGGTTAATTAAATACAAGAGAAATGGGTAAGACAGCGGCGAATACCGCACTTAAAAGATGTCGAAAAATTTCAAAAATGCATCGAAAACGTGTCGAAAGAACCAGTCATGAAACCCGTCCAAAAATCAATCCAAAAACGCATTCAAAGAAACATTCGACTCCTTTTTCAGGGTTTCCTATTCCACTGAACTCATACTATATCACTAATCTGCTAATCACTTGGTGACTTGGTGGCTGCCAAGAACACCACGACCTAACCATCAATAGCAGGCATGCCATTCCCATCCGTATCCTAACCATTCCAAGTTCTTAAGTTCGCACGTTTATCGCTTCGCTGTTCGACGTCCCGCATCCACTCTTCTTATATGTGCCCTCTGCAGGCCGCAAATAACATTCAGCTTTGCAAATTGAAGTATTGGAGGTTCACCACCGTTCACAATAATCAAAGTCAGTGTCCTTTTTTCACATTGATGGCTTATAGGCAGAGAAAAAATAATTATAAAAAAAACTACCTCAACAGCAACATTTTTAACCAATTCCAGGACTTTCACTCTACCCTGCAGCATCGCAAATGACTCAATTCAAAGTGATTGACAGCATTTAATTCTCCTCGATATCAGCACAATGGAGCTCTAGCAGTGGCACGAGCAGAGCACTTTAAAAAGAACACAACAATGGAGAAAAGTAAAATAAACGTCGATAAATCCTCGCCCTTCGCCCACTTAATCGCCATGCAAAAACTCGTTCTTACTCGTATTTTTCTGTCCATCATGCCGCGAACGAATAGAGCGAACGCATAAATCAATCTGGAAAAATGATTTCGATTTTTTTTTTTTTTTTTTTTGTTATATTTTCCATTTGTTGGTCCGCTTTTGTTGTACACTCGTGTTTGCATTGTTGTTGGATTATTCATAAAACATCATCATATCAGTGTGTCTCGTTGCCGTGTCCTGTCATAATTTTATAACATTTTCGATTTTCCATACTGACATCCTTTGGGCGAACAGCTTAACTCCCATTTTTTGTTACAAATCGTCCGCATATGTGTCCCTGGCCATATACCATCTGCCATGCAGGTGATTCAATGGCTGCTGTGCTTCAACTGCAATGGAAACTGCTGTCAAGCATTTTCATGAAAATCCTTCAATGAAATATATTTCATTTAAGAGGTTGTTACAAAATTCGTTTTTTTTTTTATCAAGGGTAGGTACGAGAGGTAGGTACCTAAGAATCAACCAACAAGAACAAGCATCTCCGTAGACAACAGCCTCCATTAAGTTCCTTTGTATTTGTGTCTTGATCCACTTTATTGCCATTGACATTCTGTATTTGAGATGGAGACTCTGCGGGCTGTAGCTCCAAAATCTGTTAGATCACGATGGACCCTTTGTTTGAAATCATTCATCATCATCCTCATCATTCTCATCATAACTACTATTTATCATTTCGTTCAAACTTCAGAGACTAAAAGCTGAGTCTGGAATTAATGCCGCACCAAATTTTGTTTCACTCACGACTGCTCAATTACAGGAATATTCATCGCATGACTCAAACAAACCTTGATTTTGAACACAGCGCACTTCGGAAGTCTCCCACAACATGAATGTCAACAGATTTCTTCCACTAACTCACCAATTTCGTAACACAAAACCCGAATTCAAAGCCATCAAATCATCGATATGTCAGCAGGTAACTGTTCAATTTGCACGTATCGGTGATTACCTCGTACTGGATTGATTGCTCAAAAATTCTTTCGCACACTCCCCTGTTCATAATTAACGTCAAAGCAAAACTTGTTTATCATGTACCTATGTTGAATGTATTTGTTAGCTGATTGGAACATGTTTTACTACTAAACTACTAGCGGACTTTAATGGCACATAAGCACACATAAAATAACTGACGACTTCACTTAAAATATCATTTCCACGACTGTTGACCAGCCATATCTCGAATCTGACCTTAAGCTTGGGCCTGACCTCGCCAAGGTGGCAAGTACGAACTTCCCGGTACGACATCAACACCGGTTGGCAGAAAGGGCGGTCGTTTCGCAGTAAACAGGTCATCATCATCGTCATCATCACCATTCTTGGTCTCTTCAGCTTGGACCAAACTGTTGGAAGTCCCGGTCAGGTTGTTGTACTGCGCCTTTATCGCCTGCTGTGCGGGTTGAGCCTCTGCCGGTGTTCTATACTTAACGAAATGCACTTCGGGCTTTTGATTTTGAACGCCGGTGCTGCGAATTTCTTGCAATCTTTTCTCAAGATCAACCAGATCAGGCTCCTTGCTTAGCAGATAAATCTGCGTCTTCGTTTCGGCGGCCTGTCGGGCCAAACTAAGGGCGGCATTGGTGTACGCATTGTATTCGGGCGCCTTGATGAACACCACTTGCTGATGCTTCCTGACGTTTGAGGTTGCACGACTTACTGGCGTAGGCTTTGGGTCATCATCCGGGGCTGAGAAGAAGTAGAACGACTTTGTTTGCACAACTTCTTGTTGCGGCGCGTAATTTTGTACATTCTGATGGTTCTGCTTGTTGTTGTAATTGTATCCGTGTGGTGTGGCGCTGCAGCAGGAAACCGCAAAGACTGCGAACACCTGAAATAAACAAACAATCGTGAATAAACAAATATAAACGCAGCAGTGCAACCTACCATAACAAGTCGAACCATTGTGCGGTCCGGTCCGGTCCGGTCGTGATGACTGTCAGATCGCAAATGACGAAACTTCTTCGAGCGGCGTTCGACGATAACTTCTTCGTCTTCCCCGCAAGTTCAAGGCCGGCGCGGCGGCTATTGATATTTGTTTATGCCCGCAAAATTCACGCCAATTTAGTCAATGCATTAGAAATGCGTCAACTAAAACCGTTTAGTAGCCCAACCGCCAAGTCGACTTTCAGCCAAGAAGCGGCCCTATTAATGTTTGTCATATATATCTACTTATAGCTTTCGAGTATTTCCGGAATTGAGGTAGCGGAGAGGGGAAGACCCGTCCATAAATAGCGTATGCAAATGACTCTTAATCGCAGAAGTTCAAAACGGAATTCTCTCGTATACGTAAAGTGATAGTGATGATGGTGATTCTCTTCTTCAAGTTTTCATCGCTGATTATGGGTATTCTGGATAAGCGTGTTTCGTATACATATATAAAGCTATGGGGAGAGCTGCTGCTGTGTTTGATAAGTCGATGGTTATCATCGTGTAATTGGATACCGATTAGGCAAACAACAAAGCAAACGCGGTGATACCTGTACGTCTGACTAATGGATGGACATTTGCATAATACTACAGGTAGATACGCAGTTGGATTGATTTTATTTACATTTTGGAGATATGCGTTGATTGGGTGGAATTTAGCCAGAGCAAAATTGTCATTATTTTACTAATTGTCAAAAATTCGAATAAATAAGCATTTCTATCGTTTCGGGCATATAGCCATTTATGAGACAGGTTAAGGTTTGCGGCATTTAATTATGGTATTGAGCTTTGCGTAACTTTGTCTCTATTTACGACTTTTAAGGCAGCTGCATCTACAAACAAGTATTTATTGCGGTGTGGGACAGGTGCTTTTAGCATCAGATAAATTACTATCAATACGATAATTAAACCACGCCACATTTTACAGAAGATGCCTAGTCCGTGAGTTAATAATCTCGGAGCCACATATCTATCATTACTTGCTGATGAATATTAATCGGTAAATTTTGTACTTGCCATTTTAATTGATAGTTCATTACAAATGATGTATTTATGCGTGAAACATTAAAACTCTTCCTGTTTTGAATTTATTCCAGCAGATTTTGTACGTAGCTCTTTACCTAAATCATAACTGTTCTTGTACATTATATTGCTATTAATTGAATTTTGTATGGGGTAAAGGCGGGTGATATGGCGCAGCGGGAGATATGGCGAACCTTTAATATCTCCCATGCCAACTAGTCCTTTGATACACATTACACAATTTTCTTTTCAGTTTATCGCCCGAACTTAAAGAGTGAACACCTTGTCGTGCTGTGATTACTAGTTTGAAAAAAAAATCAGTTTTTTTTTGCGTTTTAAAAAAATTCCAGTCTACTTTGTGCTTCGGTTTTACGGTAAGTTATTGGAGACTGTTCGCCGTTCTTATACAAAAATACATTGGAAATACTACTTCGTGATGTACATGTATAAAGAGCAATATACACATACGTTAGTTTTGTTTAGACGGGTACAGTCGTATTTTAGTCGAAAAGGGGGATATGGCGCATTTTTATGAGGGTGATATGGCACGTGTACCATATCACCCTCCATGTAATTTTCTGTGTAGTTTAGGTTTGATTCTTAATTTTAACACCTCTTCTTAAATTTACACAGCTTAATTAATTTAAATGGTATTTTATAAACAGAAATGCCAAACATATACAAAAGAAAAACCAACGCAAATCGGGGCTTATGGTCGGATAAAAATTTAAAAAATGCCCTGGAAATTATAAAATCGAATACGATGTCCATAAATGCCGCTGCAAAGTATTACAACATACCGGCAACAACTTTGCGAAGGCATATCAAAAATCAATGCGACAAAAAAGTGCCTTTAGGATGTCCGTCTTGTTTGGGCGACGAAGTCGAACGAAAAATAGTAAACCACATCAAAAAGCTTCAGGCCCATGGATTCGCTCCAACTCGAGATGAGGTGTGTGGAATGGCATTCGGGATTGCTGAAAGGTACAACGTTGAGCACCGATTCTGCAAAGAAAAGAAAAAGGCTGGGAAAGGATGGTTTGGACTATTTCTAAAACGCCATTTAGATTTGTCCATTAGAATATCAGAAGGGGTTTCTCAAGCTCGAGCATTGGGAATGAACCGAGACGAAGTTAGAATCTACTTCGAGCTCTTAGAAAGTTGAAAATGACTTAATGGCCAAACCTCGAAACATTTTTAACATGGACGAGACTGGATGCCAACTGAATAGTCGTCCAGAGCTAGTGGTTGCAGAAAAGGGCTCAAAAAATGTTGCAGCAATAACATCTGCTGAAAAGGGCGAGACGATCACTGTGATCGCTTGTTGCAATGCTGAAGGCAGTTTTTTACCACCAGCTTGTGTCTTCAAAGGTATGTCTTAGAATACGTTTTTTTCTGTTATCTTGCATTGAATAGGATTATGAATCGAACAGGTAAAAGCAAGAAAAAGGAGTTTGAGGATGGTATGCCACCAGGCTCTTACGTCTACATGGGTGAAAAGTCGGCGTACGTTACAAGCGATATATTTTTCACTTGGCTTCAAAAGCATTTCACCCCTAGAAAACCAGCAGGTAAAGTGCTTTTAATACTGGATGGACACTCTTCACATTGTAGCAATGCTGAAATGCTGGAATACGCTGTTGAAAATGAAATTATATTGCTATGTCTTCCCCCCCACTCTACACAATTCCTGCAGCCGTTAGATAGGGCGTTCTTTAAATCATTCAAAAGTCATTATTATTCAGCCTGTAATTTATATGTTAAAAAAAACCCAAACCGAAAAATTACTCGTCTACAATTTGGCAAACTCCTTTTTGATGCGTGGAGCAGTTCTGCAACCACAAATAATGGCATCTCAGCATTCGCAGCGACTGGAATATGTCCATTCAATCTAAGCGCCATTCCTGATAATGCATTTTTAGAACAAAATCCGATCCGTTCTGAAAAGACTCCACCGAGAGAGAATACAGAACAGGTAAGAATTGTCAAGGTCTCATAATCGTACCCGTTCTAGTTATTTTATTTGACAGGTGGACGTAGTGCAGACAGTTGATATACAGGAATCCAGTGACATCACCCCAGGGAAAATGCTGAATATCCTTTCGCCAATACCATCAACTTCAAGAGTCAGTAAGTTCAATCCAAGAAAGCAAAAAGCTCGAGTTCTAACTTCACTAGAAAATGTGTCGCAACAAAAATTAAAGTCCCTGAAACGAAATAAAAAGCTACCAAAAACTCTGAAGAAATGTAAAGTTCCGAAGAAGAGATCACGCCATATTGATACTCTCTCGTCATCCTCTGAGGAAAGTCTGAATGTTCCGTATCATGACGAATCTGGTGATGATGATCCAGAGGACTTTGAGGAAGGACTCTGCGCAGGATGTGGCGAAGACTATAATGTTACCACAAAAAAAGATGACTGCTTACAGTGCTTAATTTGCCAAAAGTGGTCCCATGATACATGCACATCATACAAAAACACTTGTAACGAATGTGGCAATAAAAACTTAAAAAAACAATAATGTGCCATATCATCCGGTAGGGTGTACCATATTACCCTCCCTGTAGGGGGATATAGTTTTTTGTAATTTTTTATGTATTATTTATTTTGATGATTGAAGAAATGTTTGTGTTCCTAAGTATCTTATTATATATGTTATCAACTTAATAAATAGCATTTCAGTTTGAGTTTCGTTTTAAAATGTCTTATAATTGGGAAAATATTAAAGAAACCAAAAAGGTATAACATATCACCCGCCTTTACCCTAACTAAAATATTTTGAAATAATCATTAGAATTTAATTAGTTGTAGACCTTTATATTCACCTCAGGACTATTGTAGTTCAACCCCTTCGATCTAAAATCTGCAAACGGCGAAGTATAGTTCGGTATCTCTTTTATGTGGTATTCGATTGGGAATGGGATTTTTTAGATTCGCTCTCAGATTTCAGATTTCGTGCCTCGTGTGTCGTATGTGTCTAATCGAAACGTCACTTGCTCTTTTTACCCGAAAGGACACAGGGAGGGTTATGTGTTTCACGCGCGTATCCTATGAACGTTCCTACGTGACGCCCTGTAGCCCAAACGGCTTGACCGATTTTGAAGAGTGAGGTGTCAGTCGGAGGCTGCGCATATTTTTGCCAGAATGATTCGTGGAAAGTCAATAAAGTAGACACCGGTAAGAGTAAGATAGTGAGAAAATAACAGCCTTATGTATAAATCGAGCGTAGAGTCTGGAGTAGAGAGTCCAGACTCTAGAGAAGAGATTTTTCATGTTTCCTGTAATAGTTTATCAAAATTCTTACATCTTAAGACACAAACCTCGTTTAGTAAATTCGCAGTGGCAAAGTGTTTATAAATAACAATTTCAGCAAAGTCACGGAGAGGCTGTAGAGGTCCTTACCCATAAACACTTTTAGTTTCGACTCTTAATTTTAGTAGTTTACAGTGGCTACATGAAATTTGGCCCCAATGAAAAATGGCCCCAAAACAAAAATTCATAATTGCCCCAAAATTGGGGCGTTGTTTCAAAATGGAAATATCACCCGAAACAAAATGAAAAAAAGGCCCCAAAATATAAAAATTAAAAATCCAAAAATGAAAAATAGCCCCAAACTGCATTATATAGCTTGAATATTACTTAATAGTATCGTCAACATCTTGTCTACAACAAGGGCAACTATAACTGGCATTTCCTTTTCCTATTGCATCTCCAATAATCTTTAAATGACACTCTTTGCATAGTTTTAAATGTCTACAAACTACAAGGCAAGAAGACTATGGTAGGTCGTAAATATTGGCATACAACACAGAAGGAGGGATCAATTTGTGCTGAGTTTGATTCTTCAACTTTTTCTTCTTCGTGGGGTAATTTTTCGTCTGCAGAATCTTCTTCGAAAGAACCTTCTCCTTGAAAAATATCGTCATTTGGAATCATGTCGTTATGCATATGTCATTTTTTTCAAAAACCATACGCCAAAGACATGTCGCAGCTGTTATTTTTCCCTGTCCAAGAAGAATATTTGCGTCTGTAATTTTATTGTCTCTGTCGGCATATTTTTTCCTTTTTTCGCAACCGACACTCCTCCGCTATTCATCAACATTTCGAAGGTGCGGGCTTTAAAAAATTCTTCGTTTCTTATAACTTTGACAAATTTTAAGAAATGACCATATCTGTCAGCCTGCCACCCCAAAACACCGTTATATGCCTCGATTGCGGAAGTTGTTCGTGTACTTTGACCATGTACACTGAAATTTTCGACTCCAACCTACACAAATACTAAAAAAAAATTAAGGAATCTGTTTACCAAAATTAGGTGTTAAAAATTAGGAAATTACTTTCTTCATCCGCTGCATTTGAGATGCAGTATCTTAAAAATAGGCCGAATCTTCCGGCACTATCTGTTATTCCAATTTTAGTTCTTATGTCTTTATAAGCGCTAGGAATAATGGCCGGTGGCAAAAGGCCTTTACGAGGTCGATAGTTTTCAATGAAGAAAACTTTTATTGCCTCCACCGAGCATACCACCTGCGTCAAGGCAACATTTTTTTTGATCTCGTTTACAGCTTTTAGCTCTAAACGTTTCGTGGTTGTGATGTATTAATTTCTTTGCAAGAACACAAGTTCCATCATGTAAAAAGTTTATCCTTGCTTTAAGTTCATGAATCCTTCCAACAGTCATATTTTGTAACATTTTTTTATATTGACTTTTTTTTATATATCATTTTTTGTTAAACAGCAAATTTTTCACACTGCATTAAAAAAAAAACAACACTCCACAGCACTGATGACTAAAGTAATTGACCTACATGGAATGAATTCAAAATTACCAATTGCATTTTTTTTTTTTCAGTTGAAACTTACGATTAGATATTATAATTTTCGCAAATCGTAGCGCCCTTTCCTTTAGATTAATAAAAAGGAATCTTAATTTGACTAAGCTGCTGACATTTACGTCAACTTTGCCCTATCAGTGATGGGACTTTTAGCACTTAAGTGGTATTTACACTTTCGGAAATTCTACCAACCTGAACTCGAAATCTACCACTTTTTAACAAAGCTATTTGCTAATAATATTTATTTTCCATCATTAAATTGAAAATTGTACCTACCTTACTTTTACCCATTCACACTCAGCTATCAGTATTTTTCTCGAAGAATTGCATCAGCAAAAACTTCCAGTTCAGTATACCTACACCATTTACTGCGCCAATACTTCATTATTTGACTGGGTGGGCTGGAGGTTGTTTTGCTAAGTTTTGATATTTTGTATTTAATGAGAAGTTGAATCTGCCATTGTTTCTGTAGTTCTCTCAAAATTTAAATTCAAAATTTCAAAGCTGCCAGGAACTTCTGGAGAACGGGGAAGATTTTGAACCCCCGAAATTATTGGTAAAATATGCTTCAAAGTATAAATTCGCAGACGGTTGCAAATTGCAATACCAAGTAATAATTAACCCACGTATTACTTGTTACTCAGCAGTTATGTTCAATTTTTGTTTTATATCTGAAGTTTGCTAACTAACTTACTTGTGCAAATTTTTTTATTAATAAGGGGGTAAGTTTTTTGTTTTGAACAACAAATGTGATTTTAAAAATAATTGAAATTAATCATGCTTGTTTTGAGATTCGAACGAATAGCCAATTCTAACTATGTAATGTCTCTATTCGTTCGAATGAACTTTGTGTATTTTGATAGACATTCGTTAGAATTGGCTATTCGTTCGAATCTCAAAATAAGCATGAATAAATAGAAATGACTTATTTATATTTATTTTATTTTTTTCCTCAAACCTCAAGTCCCATCACTGACTTTTCGTTTGCTGAATAAAGTGCTGAACATAATAAAGGTATGTTCGATTTTATTTTGTGTGGACAGATACGTAATTAAAATTTAAACACGTCTAAACTCTAAATCACGTAAATCTTAATCACGAAAATGTATGATAAATCACGTAATTTATGAGATGATTTAGCTAAATCAAGTGGATTTAGCTAAATCACGTTGGTGGGAACATGGTATAAGATTTAGTTACAGTCCAAATTTGTTTTTCAATCCTGGGGCTCGATTCTGGTTCTGTGAAAAAGTGAAACGAAAATGTTTTCACCCTTTCACGCGCAATTTTGATTCTTGTTCTATGAAAATGTGAAACCAAACGTCAAAATTTTTCATATGAATAATTTCTTTTCACAGCCCCATTTTCAAGTGAATCTTTTTAGTGAAAGTTTGAAAATTGACAACACTCTTTCATACAACACAGTGTGCGGTATTGAATTCACCACGATATTTTCACTTATAGAACCAGAATCGCATTTTAGTACAAGTGAATCGAAAAAATGAAAGCAATGCGTAAAAGCGAATGTGAAAACGATTTATTCGATTCACTCAATCACAGAACCAGATACCAGAATCGACCCCCTGAACCAGATGTGTTCAACTTTGGCGTTGGTTGCTTTCTCTCTGTAAAAGCTTTTTGGAAAAGCTTTTTAATGTCTGGCATTTGACAACAACTCCTATTTGACTGCACATCTAGGTAATTATATAATAATCTTTGATGTAACTGACTTGTAGAGCTAGGATGACGCTTAGGTGGGAAACTTGGCTTAGCCGACTCCAATAAAGAATCACAAGTAGTACAATAATATTGCATCTGTTTGTACTAGATTCGTTATTTTATACACCAACTAAGAATCTCGTTAAAAATTTGATACAAGAACCTACAAATAGAACTTGCCGATTATGGAGCGATGATTTTAAGTGGTTGGTGTATATGCTTAGATGGAGGGATTTGGACAGTCATACGTGGTGGAATATTTTTAATTTCGTTCGTAGTGGGGAAATTACAGTCTCGATTTCGTAAATGGATAAAACAAATTTGATGAGAAATATAAAAAGTTAAAGCATTTCAGTTTGAGTTTATTTGGCGTATAAGCACGGAGGTGTAAAAAAAACAAAATAAAACAAATCACACCCGCCAAAAGTACATATATTTATTGTGTTTTTTGTGTTGTACTTATTCAATTGTGTGTGTAAGTAAATATATACATTTTAATACTTAATAGTTTATTTGCTACAGCTGTGCAAATAAAGTGCTAAAATGTATTATTTATAAAAAAAAAATTGTAGTGAATCTACTTTGGACCTAAGTCTATGCATGTACTGCGGACCGGTTCAAGGCACATGTTTTTAAATTTGGTTAGTTTTACAATTTCTTCAAGAAAAATGGAGCAAGTCAGGAAAAATAAAATAAATAAATAAAAAGGAAGTTAGTTAACCATACCTAGCTCATCATCTTTAGAAAGCTAAAACGAACAGACGGTGGCCAGTCGAAACGACATGCCATTCAAAATCGAGAGGACTTTCTCGCCAAAGATATGCTGATGATTCAAATGTTGAACATGATGACTTCGGAACCGAAAGTGACTGCTCGATTTCGGAGTTGCTTACAACTGCCAGAAAAATTTAATTTTCAACTTCCTTCCTTCTCAGTTGTTTGTTACATTTTAGTTTCAATCATTTTTGTTTACTTAATTCATAAATGGATTTACATTTTTTTAATGGAAAAAGATACCTACTAAAATATAAATTATAATGAACGCAATTGATTTCGGTCCAAGGTACATACACTTACACTAAGAGACAAAGGTACATTCACTGTATGTACATACCTCGGACCGTTCCAGATGTGCCTACGAAGTAGGATTGTCCAGGCATACGTTAACTTCTTTAGAAATCATTTTAACACCAACTCATGTCATGTTAATATAAAAAGAAATAAATTTGGAAAAATT
This sequence comes from Cheilosia urbana, assembly GCA_946477585.1. Taxonomy (NCBI): domain Eukaryota; kingdom Metazoa; phylum Arthropoda; class Insecta; order Diptera; family Syrphidae; genus Cheilosia; species Cheilosia urbana. Next base: position 128,509,610 of record OX297853.1, on the reverse strand, counting down.
AGCGTTGAACGAAGGAAGAATTTAAAATTGTGAAATCCGATCCAAGGCCATTATAATATAGAATCTAGGTGAAGATGTAGTCAGACGACATAAAAATCATTCAAGAAGAATATTTTTTAGATTTTAAGTACCTACTCGTAGTTTTCGGCTACTGTGGGGGTTGGGCTGTAGACAATGGGACAAGCTGATTAGATCCTGAAAGAATAAAAGGCTACTAAGGCCTGTCGTTTTTTGTTTGAGAAATATTAAGTCTAGATAAAAAACGAGCGATCGATATCCATCGGAATATCAGGGGCGAAACGCAGGTTTTTAAGGACTTCTTTAAATCAGATTTGCGTCACATTCACCTCTTTAACCCCATGTACAATGTAAATAGGATTTCTTAAGAAATCCCCTTACTCTTATTAATTTGTTAGAAAAGTAACCTCGCAATACGAAGTTGTTGGTGGGGTTTTTAGTCCATGAATCTATAAAAAAACCAATACCTATTGTGTTGATGCTTTACATGCCTATAACACTTGAAATATTTTCCATTCAAATCGAGGACCTTTTAGCTCATTAAAATGCACAGACAGTCGGCGTGTTCCTGATCCCAGTGCCTTACTGAAATAAAAGCGTCTTATGAACTTGAACAACGCGCAATTGTCATGTCATGATATAAAGGAATTTCATATAGCTAATGTAGCTAAATCCATTGAGTGGAATTCGATTTAGTTGATGTCCCTAAACCAGCGCAAATGACATTTAAAAATGTGAAAGCGCGACACAAAATTTAAAATAGAGTTAATCCAAACCTTACCTGTGTCCAAAGTCGCCTCTGGAAAGTGTGAATGTGGAATGCTTTTATCTTATTATCCTTAAGGGTTATTCCGGATCTTAGTCGTCAAAACTCTTGTTTGTCCTTTGTTAGCTCGCATCCGCGCCGTCTGTATATCTTAACTTGTATTTTACCAAAGAGACACACCTCCTTAGGCTTTCCTTGTGGCAAGATGTGAGTTTGAACTTGTTTCAGAGCTCTTTGGAGTAAATTGTTATTTCCCTTGAGTAGCACTTAAGTATCTCTCGAGAGTTCTTGTGCCTGAAGTAAGTTTGATGCGATATACAAATAGGTATAGGTACGGTTTCTAGATAATGTGCCCGATATAAATGTATTGCCTATAATGAACTATTTGATGGGAACGATTGAAACCAAATTTATGTGGCCTTGTAAACTCTACAGAGACTGTGGGCTTTGGAGATTATCTTTTCGCATATTTTAATTGAAATAGTTCAAACTTAAAATTGGTGTAATCTTTCTCGTCCGCATTGTGCAAATAATAAAATAATTGATTAAAGAAAATCAATAATTTTAAACTGAATTACTGAGAAGCTTTCTCTTGCGTAGGCGGTGGGCGTTGTTCTCTCGTACCTTTGTCAGTCGTTCACTTTTGACAGTGAAAAAACAACAAGGTTATGGCAGATGCCTTATGCTTGCGATCTTATAATGGCAGGCCGCGTCCATATTGTATTGTTTAATGAAGGCCGCAGAAATCTCAGGAAGCCTGCTACGTACTACAATAATGAAGTGTCTTAAATAATCTGACTTCATAATGACTGAAATATAAAATATTAATATCAGCTAGTTTTTGATGAGCATTTTTGTTGGCTCAGGCACCTCGTCCCAAGATTTGAAAATGTAGATTGTTCTGTACGTTGCGAATTTTAAAATAGGGGTATCATACTATCATCCGCACCACGCCTTAAAAATAACATAGCTACTAAAGAGACACGAGGAACGCCAAAAAATGACTCATTCTACCAGACCAGGAATATATGGGCTTCTACATGAAAATCATTCTACCACTTTAGTAGCCCAACCACAAAGCCATTAGGTCCTAAATTCATTGCTCAATCATTGAATCATAGAGCCGCTTGTGCAATACGGTGATAAGTCGCACTGGGTTTCCAAGGCTTAGGATCAGTGATGCAATTTTGGCATTTTTAATGCTAATTAAAAAACAATTTTTAAACTATTCAAACCAATCACTTAATTCACTGTATTACTTTACACTTATTTATCTTCAAAACCGATTACTATTTCGAATTTCACCAATCACTGTTTAAAAATCAACTGTCCGACCCTGTTCTCAAGCCTGGCGTTTGTATCCGCTCTGCGACATATTGAGAATAGTCAAGTAGATTCCAATTCCAATTATTCCGGCTGGTTTTAGAATTAGCTAGTCAGATAATTGTGGAGAGTTACACTCATTTGACAGATTCAAGTCTCCAATTGGAAGTGGAACTTGTTAGTTACCAATAATGGGTCATTTACACTTCACAATCTTAGGTTCCACGCTACATTCCACACCACACTTTCTTGGACATGGGTGTTAAATGCCAGATAGACAACACACATCCAAATAGTAAGGGGAAACAATCATAACTTTACAAAATGACAGTACAAGTTACAATGGCTCTCAAACTGCCTATCGAAAATGGAGTCGCAATGACGTGTAAATGATTTCGGTTGTTTTTTTCCACAAAGCAACTTTCAGATGACGACGCGTGTTTTACACAATCGTATTAACAATGACGTTAAATTTGATCTATTTGATTGCATTGGCTTGTTAACCGACACTCTGAACGAAGCTAATGTGGTATTCGATTGGGCGCGGTCAGAACACTTTTTTGCTCTCAGAGCAGTTTTTATGTTCGTTTGGTACAAAACAAAGCAATCTTTTTCAGATTTCAGAGCACTTTTGCGAATCTAGATATTTTCCAACACAAGTGCATTTGAGTTTGACAACTGGTGGAGGGCGTTAAGGTTTTCGTGAATTTGTTCTACAGCAAAGAAAGACATTGGATCGGGTGAATTAATTTTAGTTAATTTGTTATTGTATAAATATATGAAAATCAATCGAAACGCAAATTTCGAATGTTTTAATTTAAAATCTAACCAGTGAATGGAAAACGCTTTGAAAAGTGTTGAAGGCTACACATATTCGAATCCCACGAATATTATCACAAAAAATAGCAAGTGACATTTTTATGTTCGATTAGCCATACGAAATCTGAAATCTGAGAGCGAATCTGAAGAAGCCCAAACGAATACCACATAAAATTACACGTGCGATTTTCGCGGCAAATTTTGACATGCCATCATTCTCACGTAAACACTTGTCCTAAATGTCTGGTCACGCCAACACATAAGTGACAATAGAAAGAGCAAAGATGTCAAAATTTGCCATGAAAAATGACACGTGTAACCTTAGCTTGACAGCATCATAATATACTTGTTCCTACCATATTTCTAGCATTGTAATGTCGTCTTTACAGCTGTGTTCTCTGTGTGGGTGTTTTAAAGTTCATCTTCCTCTGCCATATTGTATATCGTTGGGCAGTCATGTAAAAATATTGTTAGATACTAATACAACACCTCACCCCTGAACTGCAAATATATGCATTCTACTTACGAGCAAACAATGTCACTTCGTTTTATTTATAATACCTTGAGTGACAGTGTTGTAGCAAAAGGTTACCCACGCACGATTACACCACTGATGGAAATAAGTTTTCCTTGAAAATATTACAGTGCTTTGTTTACCATTGCAATGTAGAATCCTTTCGACAGGATTATATATGTCAGCATAAGCGTAGTGATAGATATTCAAATATGCGAGAATGTAAATGCAACATGCTTTTGTGGTGATTTGTTGGTGAATGACGCAAATTATTGTACTTTTATGTTCATCGGGAGATTGATGAGAGAGTATTTGCAAACGATGATGGACGTCATCATTGACTTCGAACATACGGGGGGTCTGCTTATATAGGCAAGCATTTCGCAAATTTAGTGGTTCAACCTTATTCAAACTTTGAATGCCGTATATCCGAAACTCTCACAGTCAAGGTTCTGTCCAATCTGTCCTCTGTAAGCAAATTCTGTGTCAGACGAAAAATATAACTTGCATGATATTAGGCCGATGTTTGAAAGTTAGTGTTCACCTTATCCATCAACGAGTAACATTATCAGTTTAAAAAAATCTAGAGCTAGTACGTTTCTCATACACCACGTACACGTTGACAGATGGCGAACCCCAACCAACTAAAATCGCAAAGAATCGGTGAGTTTTAGGCATCGCGGTTTTCTTCTTTGCTTTTTTTTTCTTTTTTCGATGGCATGACGAGTGGCCGGCATTGTTCTTAAACAATTCGATTTTAATAAAATTAAATAAAAGTGAAAGTATACATTTTACGAGTTCTTTTTTGCGATGGACAAAGCCAAGACAAATACCAGGAATGCACAAATAAACAGAAATAGGTAAAACTGTAGAAAGTACATGTGGGAATATATTTTGGCAGTCTTCCACCAAACAATGAATCTTTTAAGCAGAACTGCTGAAACTACAAGTCCAGCAGCCAACCAAATTCAGGAAAAAAAATTAATTCATTTAAGATATGGACAGGAACAGGGCAGTGAAGCCAGATTACAAGATATATCTTCTTATTTTTTTCAAGATTTTCGAGCTCAAAAATATGTACAAGACTTCTTACCTCAAATTCATCAAATTTCCAGATTTTTGAGATTAAGAATTTTCTATATCTAACAAATTAAAACAACCAAAGGTATACTACTTTGTTTTGCCGCCATTTTGGTAAACATTAGTCTTGACAGTTCATATTTGGCAGTCGTGAAGTAGACACGTGGCAATTTTTCTATGGAGAAATATTCTATAAACCAACGCGTTTAAATCGTTAAAACATTTTATCAAATCAATCATCGATTACTGTGACTATGAGAAAGTTACGTGAAATTTTTGGGAAAAACAACGTGCCAACAAAACGCACTATTTATCGTGTAGTGAATGATTTCGAAGAAAGAGGGTCTGTAGGTAATAGGCCCAAGCATGGACCACAACGTACTGCAAGATCGGAAAATTGTTTAACACCACAACTTCATGCTTTGGGCTTGATTAACATGTGGTATCAACAAGACGCGCGTACAGCCAGGATTACAATGGAATTACTGCGAGACCTCTTTCCACAACAAGTTATTTCAAGAAATGGTGATGTTGATTGGCCTCCACGGTCGCCTGATTTGACTGCTCCGGACTTCTTTTTGTGGGGATATTTGAAAAGCAAGGTTTATGCAAACAAACCAGAAACGCTTGAGCAACTCAAACAAAATATTCGTGATGAAATTAATGAAATACCGCGTGAAATGTGTGAGAATGTAATGAAAAATGTGCTCAAAAGGGCTCGCATTTGTGAATACCTGATATTGTATTCCATACATAATTGCCGACATTAAATAAAACATTTATCAATATAAAATCCATTCTCTTTCATTTAATCAAAAAATTATAATCAAACAAAGTGGTATACTTTCCCGGCGGACACCCTGTTTAAGCAAATGAAATCAGGAAAAAAAAAAAATGATAACAAAAACTCAATGAGCCTTACCAATAAACATTTTTAGTTTCGACTCTAAATTTTAATAGTTCACAGTGGCTATATTTTGCATTAAAATTTTCGCAGTTGTGAGCCTCCGTCAATTTACAGTCGAAACTAAAATTTGTTATTAGTACGGCGCAATGAGTACCTAGCAAAATAAAACAAAACATGTTTTCATTATTAACGACGTACACCAAGTGACTATAGCATGACATACACGTCAACAATTCGCGCCACGACATACTAATTGATAGTGACATATTTATCACACTCAGGATAAACAACTCCATCGTGCTGTCGACAAGGAAATTTTGTCACGTCATGTTCACACGTCATTCGGGTCTTGACATATGACTGGCACACGCATGTCAGCGAATGAAACAATTATGCAGCTTACACGATATGCCACCTCTGACGTCGAAGTTACGTTAAAGTATCATGCAAGTGTCGGATTTGGCATGGCTTGTAGGTACTCGTGTCTAGAGAAAGAATTACCATATTTAGCCTTTCTCTTGTAAATAGATTTATTTAATACCCCAGCGCTGGCAGGCAGTTTAAATCCATTCCGTAGGTGAATATTCGTCTTCTGTAGTTGGATGTCATTCAGTATAAATAATGCATAGCCACAAAGTTTAAGAGTCCTTGAACTTTCCTCATGACTATCATTTTGTACTTGCAACAGCAAGTTGATTTTCCAAGAGCATTATTCCTTATTCTTTTCTTTCAAGTTCAAAAATGTGCGAATAATACGATTCTGTGACGTTGGCATCACCTTTTCAAATAGTTCATCGTGCACACAGCACACCTTTACAATACGGAAAGCGAATCTTTTGTGTAAATAGGGATTAGGGAATAGGGATACTCACACTTTTGTAAACATAAAGAGAAGAAAATCAAGAGAGCCACAAAAGAACCATTTTGCATAAATTTCTTTTTATTTTATAGTAGGTTATGGCTAATTGGGTTACGCCATGTTTTCTTATTTATTGGATGTTGAAATTTATTTTTAAACATAGTAGACTATAATATTAGTATGTATGTATGTATAGGTACTTAAATGATATTAGGGCTCACATTTGTACATGTTTTTTTTCGATGGACTTACAATAAGCTTATGGAAAATAAAATTTGATTCCTCCAGCCATAAATATGAACGTATCGGGGTTGATATAATATTTTGTAGGGCTTACAATTAGGCAGCAGAAAGTACTCATAATACAAAATTAGATGCTATATACATTTGTTAAACTGAGACGGCAGAGAGATATCCGTTTATCCGGATAAGAGTCTTATTATTAAGTTTCATCAAATTAAACCAACAATTCATCAAGCAGTTATACGAAATAAATAAATAATTGTCCAGTCATCGCTTCATTTGTATTATAGGAACACGGTATTTCGTCAACCATCGCTATAAAAATACCAACATTCATGCCTATAGCTTTCCCATTATTCCTACCACGTAAACAGGATGGCCGACCGAAATACATATCACATTATTTGGTGTGTTAGGTAATACTGTCCCTTTCACTAACACAGCTGTTTAGTATTTTACATCCCTTTAATCTTCCGTACATGTGATCGTGTAAGTGAAGCATTGGGCGATTCGACATAAGAGCAGGTAAAAATAAATTTCGAACATTTTAGTTCGTCTATCGTGTTTTCGTGTAGTTAAAAATGGAGTGTGTAGTGGGTGGAAGATGATTCGATAATACATTTTTTGGGACGAATGGACCCTGGATGCCAAATCCCAACGGCTGACTTGAGGAGACTTTCCAGGGAAACAGCTACCAGTCTTGCTCGATTGCAGTTATTTTCTTTTTTCTATCAGTTAGAACCAATAAAAAAAATCGATTTCAATAAAGCATATTTCACACCATTAAAAACCGAACGTGTTAATCGTCCATCATTTTCATTCTTGTAACGGAAAGACACCGCACTCTTTGGTCGTCAGAAAATAAACAGTCAGAAGCGAAGGGTAGTGCGATGGAACTCAATAGCTCGTTATCAAGGCTTTTTCGCACCGGATATGCAGTCACAGGAGTTTTGTAGGTTCTTAAAAAAAATGTTTCAACTGTAAACTAAATTACTACCAATGAGAGAAATAATCTCACAAACCAACATTTCACAGAGATGGGTTGTTTGAAACAAAAATGTTGAAAAACGATAAGAGGACCTACTAATCTTAAAATGATTTTTTTTTAAAAATATATCAGGTTGCTCTTTAAATGTGCAGGAGTTTGTTTCAGCATTTTATTGCAAAGAATTGCAATGACTAAATGTTTCGCCCCACAGGCCGCAGCTAGATTTGAATTGGGAAAAAGCTCTGTTTGATACGAACTGGACTGCCCATGCGAATAGGTACTCTTCGAATATGAGAGCCTTCCTTTCCCATCCAATAAAACAAAACGTTTTATTTGATCTGGCGTGTTTGCAGTCTAAGAAGCGCAGGTCGGGAAACATTGAAAACTTGTTTCCAAATCGGGTGCTGTGTAGCCCAAACATTGCGTTTTTTGAAAAGAAGTTTTGGCCGAAATGAAGCACCCTTCGCGCCTACTATACGCAAATTTGTGCAAAAACTTCGTGAGACTCGTATGCTAGTGGACAACAATAATGGTCCCCGTAGTTGACGTAGAACGAGAATGGGGCTGCTGTAAGCGATTTCAACGGTGGACGTTAAAAACTAACAGAGCCATATCAACCGCATTTTTTTTTTTTTAATTGGATTTTGACGCCCTCCCGATTCATGCAGGATGGTGCGCCTTGCCACACAACCAATGCCTCAATCGATATTTTGCGCACCAAATGTCAATAAGCCGCCTCGGAGATGCGACTTGACCCCTTTGGACTTTTTTTTGTGGGGAACCGTGAAGAACCGATGCCATGCCAACAATGCGGAAACGATTCAAGCACTTAAGGCCAATATCATCCAAGAAATCCGTGAGCTACAGCCCGAAACCATCAACAGGGTCTTGGAAAATTGGAGTGACAGAATGCACTACTGCGAAGCCAGCCGAGGCAGCCAATTGAACGACTCGAAGTTGTATTCCATTATTAATGGTAATGTTTGCTCTTACTTATTAAGCCATAATACATGGAGAACATTTCATTTTTCTTCGTTTTATTAATTAATTAATCAATTAGTTGGCGCAACAGGTCCGGAGAGACCCTAGGCCTAGCTTCTCACAACCATTCGTTTTGTGTGAGTTTTTCATTTTTGGAACGAATGGAAGGGATCTACAGTTTTATGCCGACTCCAAACGGCTAATTGAGAAGCTCTAACAAGACATTTATACTCTCGGATGTTTGTCAGACGTTCGCGAGAGGTAGCGCAGCGGAAAAAACCCTACAAAGGCGGAATTGGGTTTTTGCGGGACTCGAACCTTGAACCCTCGCATAGCAGTCCAACACACTAACCACTAAGCTACTGCGACTACTTCTTCGTTTTATTACATTTTTAAAAAGAAACTTGTATTTGGACCACCCTGTATTGTTTCTTAAATAATGAACAGCCGAACAGGTGTGTAGCTCTAGCTATATCTTTGATGAAGTTAGGGATTTGGCTCATTCTAAATTATGTCTTCAACATCACATCGAAAGTTAAGAAAAGGGTTGTTGTCAATCATTGTTTCTTCGAATAGACTCCTTGTTGGACAGGAGTGTTCTAATTTTTGACGGTACTTACGACTGACGGGGATATTTATTTGGCCTATTGAAAGGGCACAATTTAAGAATGACCTTCAGTTATCTGAGGTGGTGAGAACAGAGTAAAAACGAATGGGGTCTCAACTTGGGACGCAACAGAGGAAGACCTCGCCTATGTAAGCCAATTATACCAAACACAGTTTGAAGTATTCATGGGCTTACAGCTTTTTAAGGCAAACGAACCTAAATTTGTGTTATTGTTTTTGAGAGAATAACTTTTTAACAACAGCCCGTAGACCATTACTTTGGTAGGAATGATGGTTATTTAGAACTATACCACTAATTCATCATCAGAATGATTTTAAGGGATTGTAATCCACTTGGGAAGACATTTTAGCTTTCCCCTCCCCTCTCAGGAAATATGGTTTTTGGTATGAAAAATTCTTAAGTTGTTTTGAATGGAATCGACCCTATGAATTTTATTTTTCAGAAACTTCAAGTGATATTATTTAAATAAAACTGTTTTCATGACGGTGCATAGTATGGTGCAGTGAAATAACATCCAGGGAATTCAAGCCCGCGAGTATTTTTCTTATAGGTGGCGCAATAGGTCCGTTGGAACCCTAAGCCAAGCTTCTCACAACAATTCATTTTGTGTTTAATTTTTTTAATATTTTGATGAAGGGATCTATACAATTTCTTTTTATGACGAGTCCAAACGGCTCATTAAGAAGCTCTTTTATGACAGTAATAAGTAATAACCTTACCTATTCTCGAATGTTCGTCAGACGTTAGCGAGAGGTGGCGCAGTGAAAAAAAAAAACTTAAGATTGAATTTTAGGTGTTTTTATTTGCGGTAGTCCAACACACTAACCACTAAACCACTGCGCTTACGGGATATTATTTCCCAAATAAACAGCTTTATTTCGTCTTTGAAATAGTGTAGGCACCTAATAAGGCCTACAACAAACAAGAATTGGCATAAGGGCCAACACTGTAGAGAATGATTCTACTTTGAGTTCGATTAAATTTTATGCATAACTATCAAAAAAACTGTCAAAATAAATTCCAATGCAATGAAAGCAGCGTAACTTTAACCGTGAAGCAGTGATACCAGACTTTTCGGGATGAATTACCCACGACGACTATCAAAAATACCCAAAAACGCCCATTCCGACGTTAAATAAAAACAAAATTAACTATTTTTTGTTGTTCCGAGCGCAGAAAAAAAAAAATAATCGTTCGCCCTTTTAGCTTATTTTGAAAGGCAAAATTCCCACGAAATGGATAATTACCCATGATATGGTATCACTGCCGTGAAGCGACTTTTCTATTTTTTGGAAAATAGAACCCTTGCGCTATAATTTTATGGGGGGCATAGTAAAAATAAGAAAATATAGGTAGAAGTTTAGAGTCGAAACTAAAAATATTATGTAATGCAATGCTCAGTAGTGCTAATTGGAAAGGCGCAATAAGACTTGGACGACCATGTTGTAAGGGTATATACAAATCATGGCAACTTATTTTTAAACATTTAAAGAAAAGAAATTCGAGCATTAATATACTTATATAATTAATACACGCCCTTTTTATAATTATTTGAGAAAGTGGTATGACTGTTTGATCTCGTTTACCCGTTCGCAGGTTCTTTAAGGCCCGTTTGCTGATTCTACTCATAGCGCTTTAATTCCTACTTCAAATCTTAAGTGACAGTTTAAGACATAAAAAAGTAGCCCATAAGGTATTTAAGTAGAACTTAAAATAATACAAACAAATTTTGAAGCTATAAGCTGGGCTAGGAATTTAATACATTTTTATCTGATTTCTTGTATATTTGTTTTTAATTATATTTATATTTATAATATATGTGTTGATATGATTATATTTGTTTAAGGGATATCAATTCCAGTAGACCGTACTTACAATTCCCTAAACATGAATTGTACTCTTAACAAAAATAGTGTACAATAGTTAGTTCTATACATTTAAAATGACAATTCATTTATTTATATGCATCTACTACTATTCAATGGAAGGGAGTCGTAAAGTGATTAATTTGGTTTTCGAGACTGATAAGAAAAAGATTTTTTGTCAAAGTTTTACTAAAAAAAGTGATAAAAATTGTACAAAAATATTTGTTATAAATTTTCTCTTGGCTCATGTGGATGCTAGTTTTTTTTTTTTTTTGTTAGTTCCGATAATTTTAAATATATGGACTTTCTTTTACTTTACTACACATACCTAATTTACATGCAGGTATACTCTAAAAGTTCTTAACATTATATACAATGCATAGTGAGGTGAACTTAAATAAATATATATGTAGACAGTTGGGTTTTCTCTTATAACAGCCTTTCGAGATCCTCGCTTTCTGCCTCGCTGGTGAATGAGTCTGTGTCGGTGAAATAATCATCTCCGCGATTGCGACGACAGCATATCCGTCGACTTATCTCGTCATCACTCCAATGTTCGAACTCCTCTTTGTGATGCTCGAGAAGCATCAGCGATGGGAATAAGCTATCACAGCCACCGCACCTGCAAGTAGATAATGAAAATGAAAATTAAAAAAAGCAGTAACATCAGGGGAAGTGGACGATTTGTGCAAGAGACTAGGTTTACCAATGGAGAGAGTTTTTTTTTATCTGAATTGCTTTGTAAAAATTGTCAACTTTGAATTATATAAACAGTAAACTTTCAATGAAATAACAAGCATCCCTTTCTCTCTATTCTACCATGCATGCAATTGTTGAACAGGCTTATTTTTTAGGCACTCTCACGTGCACTGCCTTACTGAAAGGGGGGGCCAATTAATCACCTTTGAAATATACCACATGCATGTTGCGTAATGCCTTCCATCCGTGACAAAATGAAAGCTAATTATACCGTTGAGGTAATTTACACCTCATCTCTATGGCAGAATATTCATAGGTACAAATCGAGTGCAAGTTCCATTCAGGATGGGTCCTCGACCATGCTGCCGATGCATTCATTTGCAGTCCTCATAATAGAGCTCAGCGAGTCGTCGCTGGCGTTAATAAAAAGGATTTTCGCAATTCCGCGAATTCATCTATATGTGGGCGTGGGTGCTTGCTTGTGCAAAAGGATTATTGTGTAATATTAAAAGCATGCACCACACTGGGATCACTCCTCTTCCTGCATAGCATTGTGTATTGCACAGAAATAATTACAAATTTGCTGTCGGTTAGAAATATATACACATATCTGATGGAATTATGATGAGCCGGCTACATGGGATGCCCAGGCCCGCCCCCCAAATAACCAGTCACTTCAACAGTGTAAAATTAGTCTCTCAGTCAGCAAGGAGAGGGCCGGTTGCGATTTGATTATATTATAATTCTATGCATATAGTAATGTACCTCATCACGATATCATGTTTTGCATAGGTACACAATACACATACAAAGTGAGCGATGCGTTTGCCAGTGAATCCGGATTATAACGATAGATTTGCATATAATATGTACATGATTTATGGTGCGGGATTACAGCTTAATCATTTCTATTGATGTTGCTTAATGATGCTGTGTTATGGGAATGAATAAAGTAACATAAATCAAAAGCAAATACTAGTTCGCACCTAACAAATAATTTATAATCACACACAAAGGCCGATTTTTTGCAAACCTTGCAAGAACATTTTTCATCATTATCATTTCCAATGATTTATGGGATATACATTGTAAGAAGCTGAGTTGAAATAATTTGAATTTGTGTCAGCAATGCATTGCGCTTCCACCTTTGGCTACCGTGGTGTTTTCAAGCCACAACCAACTTCTTTAGTTTTGAGGAAAAGGTCATCTTGTAAAATATCGAATAAGACGAATTGTGACATTTCTTTTTGTACGAAAATTAATTGGAATAAAATTACTCCTTCTGATTATGTTATAATAAACAATTCAACAATGACAGAGCAAATGATTTATTTAATTTAAAAGTCTTCATTGAATCAAGAAAATTATAAATTCTCTTCAACGGACATCGTATAACTCTTTTCTCTACATCTCGTGCTCAGTGATGCCAGACTACAATATATTTACCTTTTTTTTTAAAAGATTGTTGAGCTCCAAAATATTATATACAAGACTTTTTACCTCAAATTCATCAACTTTCAAGACTCTTCACATCAATAATTTTTAATTTAACAAATTAAAACAACTTTTTGTATTGAAGACTTCTACTTAAACCTTTGTGGAGTTCACTCTTTGGGAAGCACTCGCACTCTTTCAAGTGCAAAGTTTTTATTGGACAGTGGACACTTGGTTAAGAATTTACAGTTAGTTTGAGCATCCTACTCAATGGAGTGTATAATTTGGATAAAGTTCATTTAAAAAATTGTTTTAAAAATATAAACAAGTGAAAGTCAAGCTTAAAAAGGGAGATATTTACATTGATATCCAATGAGATTATTCTTACAACTAAGTATGTTCAATTTTAAAGTATTCTTGTAAAAGGTTATAATATTTGCTTTTTTTTCTTGTTGTGAAGCGCAGAAATGTTCCCAGTGGATTTTTTTTTTGGAACAAAGGGCGGTCTGGAGATTCATATTCATTGCCTCAGAAATATAGTTAATTAACTGAATAAATAATAAGATAATTCAGGCATTCATGGGTTCTCCTTCATTTAAGGGTCTGGAAAAATGTACCTACTAGCTACTACAAGGAGCACAGTGGCACTCTATAGGATTATTATCCAAGGAGATAAAAGACGCCTGACAATTTTTTATATATGTATTGTTATATTGAAAACCAATAAAAATTACCTAGTATTAAAAAAATATGTTTGGTGTTTAAATATATCCCATAGTTATTTAAATCAAATTTAAGGAAGTATTAAACTATAATAAGGTTGTATTATATTTTAATATTCCATGTGTTTATAAAAAGCAAAAGAAGTATTGAATTTGAGGTGAAAGTATTATATTTTAATCTGCAGTTTATTTAATTCGAATACAAATGTATAACATTTTGTAATTTTTCAATATAAATAAGGATTTAATTTATATATGTTTGCATGGAAACCCATCTCCATCGATATTAAAATTTATTATTTCAGACATTATGTAATAGCAGATATTGAATTTGGTTATATGCAAAATATAAAATTTTAATATTTTGTCGGCATTAAATTAAATTTAACTTGAGGATTTTTAACCGTGCTGAATTATTCTGGTTTGACGTTGGAAGAGGAAACACGAAGATCCATGTTAGAATGTCAGGATACATTTTACACTGAACTTATTCATCGGTCTAAGGCCATGGCGCAGTGGCTTAGTGGTAAGTTTGTTCGACTACTGAGGTAGGGTGTCCATACACCTCAAACGAAAAAAGAGGACGTACTTTACGATCAGCAAACAATAATAACCCATTCCACCCACCCATATTGAAACGCGAACATGTACATTTGGTTTTCCAAATACGCTAAAGTTTGAAGAGAATAAATACACAGCCCTTACGCAAATTTGATGAAATTCTTGTTTATAAAGACGAATCTCTACGCGTTTCTTATGTTTTCAGAATGCCTATTAATTAAAATTTCCAGTGGAAAATCATTTTAAGGCTACCAAAAAGGATATTATAACAAAATACAAATAAAACAGAATTAGAAAAAAAAAACGTAAACAATATCTCCCCCAGATTTCCGCCCATTGACCAAAACGAACCCTTAATCTGGGGAAAAAAAAACCCAAACTGGCAACGCTGGCTACAGACGTGGGTGATGTGAAACAAAGAAGAAATAAATTAGGCCAAGCGAAAAAAGAAAGTGTAAAATAGATCGCTGACAAAAAAGAGGACATGTTCTCTTTAAAAGAGGTGGAAGACTTTGCGTAAGTTTTCTCAGCTCTAAAACTGAAAATATTGCTGTTGGAACTGAAGAAGAACTGTATGTTGTTGTTCCAATGCTTACCTCGACATTTACAGAACTAACGGAACAGGTAACAGTATCATATTGGAAATCGGGCGAATACTGCGTCACATGGTGTCTGCACAAATAAAATTAAAAGTCGCAGAAATTCGGACAACCTTTGAATTGTTAAGCTTCATTGTTAAGTGGAACTTTTCAGACTCGTTACCGAGTCCCTCATTGGCGATGAGAATCAGAATTTCCTTAATAATTAGCGTCTCAGTGGCATCGTGTCGACGAAGCTTTTGAAAATAAAAATTATTTAAGCCTTGTCTAAAATTAACAATAAGGTTGAAAATAGGTTGACTAATCTGGCAATACAAAAAATACAGATTTTATTGATTTAATCAAAACATTTAGTGCTATAAAAGCTCGAAAGCACATTTAAATAAAATCCTTGTTCGTGCTTTTCTTTTAATTTTGTTTAAGGGGTGTAAGCTTGCTTTATGCTTTACTGCCCGGGGTGCCACTGCCTCTTAGTCTACCCCTGAGACCATGCCCCTCACAAAGCTATAGCTGTCGATTGTCGACGTTCGTGCGATTTATCAGAAAGGACACCCATTTCTTGACAGCATATTATTGGGTTTGCCCTCGTCAAACGCTTAACCAGTTAAAGTCATCTTTTGTTTATATTCTAGTTGTTAGTGGGATTCTGATTAGCATTAACTTGACAGTTTCCAAGTTGTCGCAACTATTTCATTCGCATCACTTATGCATATTTTACCTCCCTGTAAATGAAATGAAAGAGTGCCGCTAAAATCTGCGGTGCACATGGGTAGTATTATTTTTAGCTTATTGAACCTAAGTTTTAGCTACCGGTCAACGGGTAGTGGATGTGGAACTTAACCTTTATTAACCATAGAGGATTACAAAATAAACAAATTTAATTTGAATTAGAATTCGCCCAGTGGTAGAACTAATACCCCTATATAGGGTGATGGCACCAGTAGTCGGTCCCTTAACTTTTTTTTTGAGTTTGATTGGTCCTTAAAAATTCATTCTTCAAGTATATAATCAAATATTTGGTTCTTCTGAATGTTTGATGTCTGTAGATTCGAAAATACTAAGCTTATCAAGTGCATGAGCTACCTAATGCAAACTATTTAGAAAATAAGTGAAAAGGGTATGATTTGCCAGTAGTCAGCCCCCTCAGCCCCAGTAGTCAGCCACGCAAGTATCCAGTAATCAGCCCCAATTAAATTTACACATTTTCATTAAAAGGGGGGGCAGGCAACTGGAGAACGTTTAAAAGAAACGTGTATTTTATAGTCAGCCCCCATTTTTTCTAGTAAATGCACAGGTGGGCTTACTACTGGAAAACAAAGAAAATTGATCGACATTTTTGTGCGAATCAAGACATATTGAAGTTTTCATTCATTTTGAATATCTACTCAGTTATTGTAAAAAAAAATTAACGTAGTCTCTAGTAGTCAGCCGGAGGGGTTGAGTCTAGGATAATCATAAAAATAATGTCTCATAAGGTCGACCCCCCCCCCCCCCCCCCCCTATTAATTATTTAACAAAAAATATTTTTAACATTTTAAAATAGGAAATAGTTAAAATAAACTGTCAATAACATAACAATAATCACAAAATGCAAATACCTTATACGGATTAGTATTTGTATCACTTTTCCAAAACCACCTCCTACACCCAAAAAAAAATGTAATTTCAAATTGATATTTTTGTCATATCAACTTCAATTTCATGCGAAAATTTCAAAAATTGAATAAAAACGTATTTTTTTAATATTAAAAATATCAGATTAATAATTTTCATGGCAGATTTACATTAAAAGCTTACATTTTTTGAAATTACGATTTACATTCCCATATCAATAAGCAATATCAAATTTTGTATGATGTTCTGTAATATAATGTTTACAAGATTTAATGTCAATTCTACATTACGCGTATTGTTGTGATGTTAAAAATGTAAAATTGATAAGCTTTAATTTTAATATACTTCACAAATTAAAAACCAATATGATTTAATGTGTTTTTAATATTGACAAAATGTACTGTTTATGTGAGACATGTAAAAATAAGCCGAAGCCCCAAAATACCAGTACCCTAAGGTGCAATTTTTGATATTACCAACATATTTGATATGAATAATGTAAAAAGGCAGTTGCTAACGAAATAAACGAGTCTGAAATTGAAACTGCAGTCGCACTTGCAGTGGTTTACTCGTAGTGATCGGTTTGTTTGTAGAGTGTTTTCCGTGTTAACTTTTAATTTAATGTGCAATCTTGCAATTTGTGTAATATTTAGTGTTAAAAAAAATCTGTAAAAACACAGTAATAATAATAATCATTTCGAGTAATTTCTTGAATTTGTGTTCAAAAAAAGAGATAATGGATGAACATCAAGACCAGTTTATTTAGCCAGTTAGCGAAATAATAGGGGATGATGATCTCGGAAACCCTCGAAGTTTTCCGGATTCTTTGGAGGTAGAATCCCTTCCGGAAGAATCGTGTAAGGGAATTTCGTTAGAGACAGCTTTTACTGCTCTTTTGTGTAAGTTTTTATTACGTATTTTGGTAATCTTTGTAACTTTATCGTGTAAATCATTTAATTACAGAAAACCAGCAATTAACCCATTATATAACCGTAATAAGGCAGTCTGGGCCTTTGAAATGCTTATGGAGCTACCGATATGAATCGAAACATAGAGAATTTATAGATCACGATCAGTTATACTCTGTAGGTTCCAAAAGTATCTCCTTGAAAATAATAGCTATTGCCGACTTTACAAGTCCTCCAATTCATGTTTACTATTTTCCAGATGGAACATTTTTAATAAGAAATAAAATATTTAAAATAAATTGTTATTACCTAATTTTTTTATTACTGAAGACGTACAAAGTCGTCTAAACCTATTTTAGGATTATAAAAAAAGAAAAAAAAAATACAAAACCTTATTGCAAAATAAGTCAACTTATGAATTAAGGTTTGAAATACACCGCTTGGACAAAATTAGAACATCGATATTTAAAATAAGTAAGTTAAAATGAATATTGATTTTAAATTTCTAATATAAAATTGATTACATTTATTTCATATAAATTAAACAATTTTAATATCAAAATTTAAATTATTCTTATCAAAAATAAATGAAAGCTATATTCATTTTACCTTTTTATCATATCGATTACACAATTTTAATATCAAAAATCGATGTTCTCAATATCAAAAGTAAATGCGTATCGTATCAATTTCACATTTTTAATATTAAAATATTATAAAATTCTAATATCAATTCCACATGAATTCATTGTTAAAATTACATTCGAAACGTATGTGAAATTAATATTGGAGTCATATCAGAATTGATATTTTCAACATCAGCTCGATTTTGTCAATGAAAAATATCAATATTACGGCTGTTTTTTACAAATTTTTTTTTCGGTGTATATTTATTTATTTTGGAATACCACTCGTTTTCTGCGTTTATAAAAACTGTACTCAAGTATACATTTTTTACGCGCGAAGCAGCACCAGGATTGTTGCAAGTTTTTTTTTAACGCAGATAGAAGAAATGTTAGCCAAGGGAATAATATTTTTTGCTTGAAAGAAAGACCAAAGGATTAAATATTGAGCTGTACTGACTACTGGAGAGGGCTGAACTTAGGGGCCATCACCCTACCTACGCAACATATTGGAAAACAAATTACAGACAGCATTGCAACTCTCAACAATCTTCAAAAAAAAAAACATCAAGCGTATAGGCATATGTTGTGTTTAAGGCAGTGAAAATGGTTCTTAACTATTTCCCTTCGCCTATTTACAAGTCCTCGTTAGCCTTTACTCATATTATACCTACCTACTCTATAATTGCCTTAAATCCAAGTTAAAATACGGTGCCAAAGCCATAACTTATTTGCTACGAAACATCTCGACGTCTTAATTTATTTACCCCCCATCAATTTGCGAAACACAACCCAGGGGCTCTTTTCATAAACGGTTCTCAGCAGCTTGAATTTCTTCGTAAACCATATACCTACGAAGGCCACCACCAACACTATAATAAATATACGTATGAACGTACCATGCACCCTCTACTTCAGCTGTAGACTCTATTTCTTCGGATTTAGGATTAGGTGTGTCTTTGAAAATATTAACCTCTGTCATCGAACCGAATATAAAACGTGTCCGTCGTCTGGCACAGTTTCAAATGTTTACTCAGAGGCCAGAGTTGGCTATCTAAATTTAGTTACATGAAACATTGAACTTTAGCGACGCATTTTCATATCTCATATGATGTCCCAGCTCCCAGGTGCGTGTCTGACAAAACGTGTATTTGCGTGTACCCGCACATGGCCAATCAGGCGTTAGATCTCCAATTCAGTGTGTATCCTTCTTAGCACAATGTTAAGTTAATGTGTTCGGTCCTCTTCATGGTTGGCAGTTTTATTTGTTTCCAGATAACGGTTGATGACTATTTCTCATTGTCTTTTTGTTTTATGAGGTTCATAGCTTCATTATGCGGGGAAGTTCCTACTACTTCTATCTATATGCTACGTGAGGAAAACTTGAAGATGTCTACTGCTTGCCCTTGGCCAACGAAGAGCAAAATTATGTTTAGAAATAAACTAATGGCATTAATAGTGGGGTAAGAAAACTGTTGAAACGCTTTAGGGATTATGCCTAATGCATGAAGCATACTACTAGAAAAAGTACAATGAAAGTTTATGTTTACTTATGCTTCTTGTTACATAAGTTATGAGACCGAGACAACACTAATTTCTTTGCAGAGGTATACGCATATTCTTTCTTTTCTCAAAGATTTGAATGGAATCTTCAAGTTATTTGATCAAAAAGTACAATTCGTGACGTTTTAGGTGCCAAGTGATGTCCGACAATTTGAAATGACATTTCGTCAGGTCTATTTCTAGTCGCATTACATTCGTCTTTAAGTTAGGGGTTTGGGTAAGCACTTTTTTGTTAAATGTACCTACAAGTTCATAGCTTGGGCGTAGATTGAGCAAAATCATAGACGGGTTTCGCACTAATAAATCCGCTTTTATTTTCAATTGCATCTGTCTATAGTTGACTTAAACTCCCAAGCTAGGAAGAGAAAGATTGATGGTAAAGAGACTGTCTGATGTATGTTAGGGCCTGTGGCTATTATTCCATGACTGGGGGGAAATTATTGTCAATCTGTCAAACGGCAGCGAGTTGAATCGAAGACGAAAGTCACTGTTTTTATTTTTCAATCATAAATGGATAGCAGAATTGCTGTTGCGAAAGGAGACAAAAAAAATGTGCCAGAGTTTCCCTTAAGGGTTTGCAAAAATAATAGTACCGATTAAATTGGAACCTTTTTTTTTTAATTCTTCCTTTTTCAGTTCATTTATGTTGTATCGCAAGGACACTCGCAAAATTAAACCGAAACTAAAGGATTATACTTTAACTACCCTAAATCGCACAAACTAGAATTTGCGAAATGCCGACGGCAGAACTATGCTCGCCGTGTGTAGTACTGGTACGTGTAATCACGAGAAGAGACAGACAAAAAGAACAAAAGTCTGTTTAGTTAATTTGTTAAAAAGAAAACGTTTATTGTTAACTCTTGTAGCTGGATTAACAATTGGGAATGATTCCATCGCCCTTTCCTTATTCGCATGAAAACTCTGTTCCAGCTGATTTTGCCGTTTGTCCATTGCTCAGATCATTGACCCATTGGGATTACGGGTTTGTTTTCATTTTCCTTAGCAAATTCACTGCTGTCAGCTGTGTCACCTCCTCCTGCACTGCACCAAAATCCAACATAAACGGTTTACCCTACTACATGCATACATGCATACCGATAGCAGGTGTTGAGAGTGCATCTCAGTGGGCGGATCTTACATGATGAAACATCGAATTTTTTTTCTACGGACTTTGTTGTGTCACCTCCTCCATGATATTATTTTCTAAGTGTGCTTAGCGGTGATCTGATTCATGCTCTCCCAAATTTGGCAATGATTTGAGTGATGGTCTATTTGCTGAATTCCCAATTTTAGCAATAAATGGAAACACATTTGGTGGTTTGCCGACGGCTTTTGAATGCGACGGCACTTGCACTGCGGATGTCAATGTTTTCCTGTATGTATCATGTTGCGCTGCAACATATGTTTTTGTTTGTTTTGTTGTAATTTAACAAATGTAGTATCGTTTGTGACGAGATTTGTTCCGAAAAAAAAAATATTAATTCATAGTAAACCATATTTGAAGGGTGTTAATATATCATGGGGTGGGAATTTTTAGTTTTCGCTTCAAGAAATCTAAGAGAAGAATTTATGTTTTTGAAAATTACAAATGTTCGAGACAAGGCCAGATTTCAAATTGTCTTTCAAGTAAAAGTCATTAAAATCACGTATATTCTATCATTTTTATAATAACTTGGTTCCAAAAGTCATTCACTGAAATTCTCATACATTACCCTACCAACCAAAACTCATTATGTGATTTAATGAATTTTGAATGAAACATTTTTTTTTTTTTTTAAATTATATTAGCCGATACATTTATATTTTTCAAACGGCAATGGTATTGCCGATCCAGAGCATCATCCAGAACCCAGAGATTCTGACTATGGAGAAGATGAAGACAACGAGCCGCTGAGTGCACTCGTTAAGATACTTTTTAAGAATCCATTAAACCTAAAAATACCTCCTAGTAGAGATTCTTTTGTGAGTCGAACAACACGCATGTGGAATGCATTGCCTCACACGGTTTTCCTCCTCATTACAGCCCACAATTGTTTAAGACTAATGTGCACCAGTACCTCTTCTCTATCCTCCCTATTAACCCTTCCACTCTTGCTGTGCATTAACATTATAAGGGAACAAAAACCCCTTGAGCACTAGTGAATTATAAAAAAAAAAAAAAAAGCCTCCTAATTCGTGCTGCACCGATGGTTAAAATAGTGATAATCTTGAGTCATATTGTATTAAACGAAAACCCTTATCTTCTTAGTGTGTATAGAGATGGATTGTGGGTTGGAGACGATGATAGGCATAGACGAGCAGAATATATCCGTGGCGCAGTGATAGAGTGTTCGCTTGTTGAGTGGGAGGTTACGTGTTCAAATCCGAGCCAGTACCACGATACATTTTTCACAAATAAAAAAAAACGGCGAATAAAGTTTAAGTGAATTATAAGCGAACACAAATATCAACAATTCTCCCCTAGCTATTAGGACGCCACTCGTGGAGAATATCCACTGCGCCAGAAACTCTTTCCTATCCCTCTTTCTCTTCCTAAAAAAACTTGAATGCCGCGCTGTGCCCCGCATTATAAGGGTATTCATAACCCCTTGAGCGCGAGTAAAATTATAAAAAAAAAAAAAAAACACTGAAAATAAGACCCTGGTGTATTTGATAAAAATGGGGCTTGATTCAAAAAAATGTTTGTCCATACGTCAAACAAAATGTTTCTATCAGATTGACAAAATTTTAGTAAGTTTTATCTTATCTTGAAACTGTTGTTGTGATAATAAAGAAAATTGTTTTGTTAACAAAAATCGTTTCTTGTGCGTATGAAAATATTTTGTTGAATTAATCAAAACGTTGTTAATTTTACAAAGAAATTTATCAAAATGCAAGATTAAAAATGTTTGCTCTCTGTTGTTTGAAGTAATCAACCAGATGCCACTTCTATTTTCTGCTTACATTTTGAATTTCCACCTACAAATTTACGAAGGAAATATTTCGGTGGGATTTCGATCAAATTCCGCGGGGAATTTTTGTTCACGATACCAATTTATTCCGGGGGAAATTGTTGTCCCTTTTTCGAAATTCATTGCCTATACCTATTTTTGACAAACGTCAAAACGAAAATATTTCGGGGAGAATTTTGTTCACGATAGCCCTGAATAGTTTTGTCAAAAACGTAAGAGTAGTATATTATGGGCTTGTAATTACCGCCAATATTTTTTTCTTAAATAACAGACATATCGTCTTTTCTTCTTTTCTTTTTTTTTTTCAGAAAACAGCTCAAATCGACAGTACCTATAGGTACGGTGACCATCCGTTCATTATTATAATGAACTGTTCATTATTTGAAGTAGATGTTCATTATGAATTATTTTGTATACAAAAATATAAATTGTTCATTATTTCAAAGGCTGTTCATTATTTGGTAAGTATTTTATTTAATTTTGTTGAAACGAATGGATCCCTTCCATTCGTTCCAAAAAGAATAAACTCACACAAAACGAATGGTTGCTAGAAGCTAGGCCTAGGGTCCCTCCGGACCTGTTGCGCCAACTATTTTGTTGAAACAAAAACGAAAAACTAACCGAATAAAAATTCTTTAAGCAAAATGATAATTCAAACGTGCCCTTATTTACTGAATGTGCAAAAATGGTAATGTAGTGCAAATCTTTCATTTCGGAACACTCCCTACATCATTCTCGGAACACACCTTATGTCAAAATGTCAAAATCGAGCATTCAGATAATAATCAATTCAAAAGCTTTTCAAAATTCGAAGAAAAATTTCCGTTGTGGTAAACATTAAAATTGGTAAATTTTATTTGATATTATTAATTAAAATATACCTAAATTTTAAGATGTCTTAACTACAAAAAGAATATATATTCTTCAGAAAAAAAAAACAACAGAAGGCGATGTGAAATTCAACACGAGTGCATGGCCACATTTTCTATTGCCAACCATGGAAAACTCGACATAAAACAATATTAGGTCCCTATTTTAAATAATGAGGATACTAATTCAGTTTTTAAGCGTTTATTTTACAACATTTAGTTAAACTAAAGACTGGATTTTATTTATTTATTTATTTTGCCTAGCACAGGGACAATATAGGAGTTCCTTCTGTAATATTTATTTTAACTAAATAAAGCAAAGACTGAATCCTTGTTATACATATTTTTTTTATTAAGTTTTTTTTTAAATAAAATAATAACAATTAAGAATTGGGCTTAATTTTTTTTTTGTTCATTATTTGGAATTCAAGCAGATGGTCACCGTACCTATACGTGATAATCTTTCGTTTCTTCGGGACATATATTATAATTAGGTACCGCTCTGGTAAGCTTTAAATTCCAAAGCTAACCTTCCAAAGAACATCACAGAACAAAGAACAATAATAATAATTATAACCCTTTAGCGATTTAACCCTTTCGGTGTTTTTGTTGCCATATGGCAACATCAACAAAATACTCTTTTTTTAGGCACTACAAACTGATTTCCTTACAAAAAGTAATACAAACTCAGTGGCAGCAATTTTTTCTCAGAGTATCTAAACCTATCTGTCAAACAGCCCACCAATTTCATATTATTATTTTAAAGACAGCTGACCAGGTAGCCGGAAACTAACAAATGGCCGGTAAGTCCACATTTTGAATTAAGATCTACTTGGTTCTAATGTTATCAATTTTTAATAAAAAGGCTAATTATATTTTCTAACGTGTAATAATTACATAAAATAATCAAATAAAGTATCTTTACTTACTTTGAACACGATAAAAAAAATGTTAAAATAGTGTGTTGCCTTACGGCAACAATTCGTGAAAAGGGCTATGTTTCGGTGGGAAAATAATTGTTGCCGTATAGCAACATTCAGTAGTCATATGATTTTGAAACTTCCTAATGTGGGCAAAGATTATTTTTTAGCACCATAATAAGACGCATGGTAACGAAGAATAACTCTTGCCAATCGAAGACCGCGACTCAGGTGGCGCACGCAGGTGGAAGGGGACCTTAACCAACTTAGCGTGCGAAACTGGAGACAGCTGGCCAAGGATCGTGCTGGCTGGAGACGCTTGTTGGTTGAGGCCCAGGTCCACCCCGGACTGTAGCGCCACCTTAAGTAAGTAAGTAAGACGCACGGTTCTTAGAACCCAAGGGGAAATTCTGGAAGTGTTCGAAGATTTCGACAATTCAGGCATCAATTTTTGTCTGTCTGTCTGTTTGTTCCGACTAATCTCTGAAATGGCTGGACTGATTTTGACGGGACTTTTATTGGCAGGTAGCTGATGTAATAAGGAGTAACTTAGGCTAATTTTATTTTAGAAAAATTATTTCATTTTAGAAAAATGAAGTAATGTTGCAATGTTCAAGTACTTTACAGTACCGCGCGCAGCTCACGCGCTACCACCACTGGGCCGTCACGTCGGGCGCCTCCCACCACTTCTCCCTCTTACATGTACATCATGCAAACACACATTTTCTAACAATGGCATGGGATTCTACGCTGCAAAATTCGGATTAACAGATTCAAGGCCAAAGTTACCATCGGATATGTGCCTTCTTGCCAATAAATGAGGACGTACACCAATATTCGCAGGTGTACTTTATTTTGTCGGTGGATGATCAAGTCGATAGGCTGTACTGGGGTGTGCAGAGGGCAAACAGAGGTGACAAAAAACGTCATTCGACAATTGCAACAATTATTTAATGCAAACAAGAACAACGCTTTGAATACGATGTTTAAAACGGCGATGGAGAAAATGAGATCAGAAAATCGCAGATTTGCCTCCTTATTCAGAACGATTTGCCATTGGCATTTAATCATCTATGACAAATAATAAGTCGCCAGGATAATCGCTGGATAGGATATTTATGGCATCAATCTTGAATTCCCATGTTTTTCACATGATCAATTGTGTATGGCGTGCTCACGTGCGAGCAAACCACTTTAGTGCAAAAGCGGAAATACATCGATTGTTATACCTACTTCAGTTATTTATATTTTATTTAATATAAATACTTTTGAATAACGAATTTGAATTGACCAAATTACATTAAGTAGGTAGCATTCATTGTACAAGCTCCGAAATATTATTTTCATTATACCAATTTAGTCGGAACTGAGTTCGCCGGGTCAGCTAGTATTATATATATAATGCTCACGCTCAGTATTTAAAATTAATTAAGAATTATAATTTAATATTAATTTAACTTTTTAATTGCTTGAATTATTTATTGTTTGCTAATATTTATTTATTTATTTTGTTGTTTCCCTTCTTTTTATAGCCTTTTTATATAAAATGTTATTTTTAAAACTGAAATTAAAAAAGAAAAAAAAATACCTGCGGTTTTCATGTTTTTTTTACTACCCAATGTCGAATTGTTGCCGTTTGGTAACACCTCCTTGAAGTGTCCTTGAGCATTTTGCAACTTTTTTTTTTGTTTTAATTGGTTTCTGAGCCCAAAATAAGCCAAAAATATGATACAAAATATTTTTTGTGTTATATATTCAAAAATTGTACCGAAAGGGTAGATTAAGCTGCTATAACTGCTCCGCTCAGACCAGAGATAATACTGAGATCCCCATCTTCGGCCGATTTTCCGTTACTTGCCTACAAGCTATATTTTTATGGGGTTGTACATGCTAAGCGCGTTAGTATTGTTACATAGAAATTCGTATTGACAAATGTCACGTAACTTCACTCACCTTGCATGTCCCACTTCAGCTGTCAGCAAAGTTGCTGCCAGCGTTCATAGAATTTTGTCCGTTAAATTTGAAATTATTCGTTACGTGTGAATAGTATTTTATTTTAGGAATCAATGCACATTTGCTAAAAATAATTATGAAAAATGAAAAATGTAGATTGTATGATGGAAAATGAAAACATTTTGTGTAATTTTTCTTCAGTTATTTAAGAAAAGTTCACTCATGAAATCGAAGTTATTGATATTCAAAAGCGGAAAATACACAACCATATTTGTCCTAATATGTTTCTAGTATATAAATCAACTCATTTAGATAGTATTATTAACCAAACAAATTGTATTAATCGTCTTTTAAAAATCTATAGTAACCAACCAATAGCATTCAGTTATATTAAAATATCGTATTCCCGAACTCTATCACTATCCCCCATGGTTGGTAGCGGTTGGCAGCATTGATTTTATACTTTTTGTATGTTTTTGCTTGTCTCACGGATTCTAAATTGACATAACACCGATAGAAAAACAAAATGGCGAATTTGAAAAAAAAAAAAAAACAAAATTGAGGGGGCCAGCGGCTAGAGGATTGCGAGTTGGGGGTCTCCGTCTTACTATGGTTTTTCTCTGGCTCAGACTGCTCATACTGTGAGTAATATGGCAATGCCAAGCGTTAACTACAAAGCTAAAACACCCAAGTGGAATTATACAATTTGCAGAAAAATAAACGAAAAGTCTCGAAAGAAAAATAAAATCCAAAAGACTGATGCGACATGCGACGCACAATTTGAGAAAAAGAATAAATAAATCTCCCTAAGCGCTCCGCTTGGATGATACCATCAATTTCCCAGAATTTTATTCCATCGGATGCTCTCCAACCACCAGCACGGGCGTGATGGATGAATACCCACATAAGTAAAATTGAACCATCCCTCTGCCTCTATAACACCCCACATATCCCTTATGATGAGCGCAATTATTTACGCGTCATTGCCATCACCTAGCTTAATCCGCTTTTGAATAAAGTCAAATGGGAATGTACACCGCTCCTCAGAACTCAGCGTCTAAATCAGATCACGACAGCTTCTAGGGCTCTCATCGGAATACGGGTAGGTACCAAGGATGACAACTGCTAACTGATATACACGCATGATTGTACCCTCTGGGGTAAGCTAATACCAAACAAGGCAACAGGGATCAAACAGTAAGAATCGGGTTGGAATAGCACAGAAATGTATAAAACGAAAAAAAACTCAAATGGAAAAAGGAATGCAGATGAAG
Source organism: Cheilosia urbana (assembly GCA_946477585.1). NCBI lineage: Eukaryota > Metazoa > Arthropoda > Insecta > Diptera > Syrphidae > Cheilosia > Cheilosia urbana. The sequence continues at coordinate 128,481,929 of OX297853.1, read as the reverse complement.
AAGCAGAAGACACATTCCTATTAAGTACCATATAGAAGGAGCGTTATCCGTGTTATGTGGGAATGTGAGCGCTCATTGTGCCTGCTTTCCAGTCCTGCACAATGCGTGGTTTTGGATTGTGCTTCCTTCCGGGAGGGGCTTGATAACTTAAATGAGTTTTAATAAAATTTGATCGTTCCTAAATTGTTGCTTCTGCTGATGTCTTCACACAAAGGAAGCACTGCTGCTATAGATATAAATGAACTTGGAGATACAAGGATTGTCGCACAATTTTGTATTCAAGTGTGTGTAAGTATGTTCACTTGAGATTTTATCACGCGCAAAGTCTCTACCGTTGCTAATTTAAAGTGAATTAATTCGCTTGGTAAATTCCAAAAAAGAACTTTCTGCCCGAGTGTAAACAAAATTAATACAGCACTGCAATTACATTTTAATGAATAATTTTATACAGACGACAGCTTGACATGACATGTTAACTTGAACACAAGATACTTAGATAATTAAATTTTTGTAATCGGATGCTGTGCGCGGAGAAAATTAGCAAGTGACTTCACTATGGCTTCTTGGAATTAACAAGATGGGTATGGGTATGTACCTGCAGCTGTCTGGTGCGGCAGTTCACACCACATTTATTTGGAAAACATTTTTTTGCTCGTATGTACTGAAAGGTGAAAGGTGCGCTCAAGGTCATTGCATTACTGGGGATATTCATCCCTTGCTGTTCTTGCAAACGCTTCTTAACGGAACAAATATAGAAGCGGCAGCGCTGCCGAAAGTAGTAAAATAGATTGTTCTCTTTTGTCGTCTACCGTACACCTCAAAGAGAAATTGTACTCCTATTTTTATATTCGGATTTAACTACTTTCACATACATTGCCATTTCTCTGCCTAGTAAACTTGCAAAACACGATTTTTTCGTGTTCGATTTTGTTATTGTTAGCATCGAACTCCTGTGGATCCTGGAAATTTCCTTTCGTCTGAAACTATTTAATTTTTTAATAAGGAAGGGTTGACAGAACTAAGCAAGCTGGATGTTATGAATTTACAAAATCATTTTTTTATTTGAAAGATCCATGTATACCATATTATATAATACAATATCTTTCAAACGCCCGCCGCGGCTTCGCACGGTGGCACGTTTCCGCGTGGTCCAATTTTTGGTTAAATGATTATTATCGGACCGTTTGTTTCGAATTTTTGCCAGCAGATTTTGGAGTGGAGAGTTGAATTGAAGGGGCTACCGTGTCTGCTGAAAAATTGGCGCAACGTTTACACTAATGAAGACTTATTTTGATCAATGACATAACAATAAGCACCAGATTAGACAGGCACCACTAAAATAACATGGCCGCTCCACAGACTGCCAACATCGACCCGCAAATTGAAAAACCCTAAGCTAAAAAATAATTTCTCAGTTTTTGATCTGTACTCCCCAAACACAATTCTTTAATACTCCCAACGAAATTCAACAAGGTATTTTGCTCTTATATTACCTCGTCACAATTTTCTTGTTACTGAGCGTCAATTTTTCGTCCGTGTTATTCGCCTATGGAACTCCCTGCCCATAAGTATGAGAAGTGTAAAGAGCACAAGAAGATTTAAATGTTTACTTTTCAACTATTTGGCAAATCATTGATAATTTCTATCTATTTATTCATTTTTTTTTCTTTTTTTTGTTATTGTTTGTTTTCTCTTTTTAAATTTCGTTTTCTTTTTAATAAATAAATAATGATGTAAATAGCTTAATAAATGCATTAAATTTAAATTCTTTAATTAATTTAAAGGCTTTCAAAAATTTATAAGACTCTTGTCCTACTTTGTAAGCGATTTTGAAATAAAATACCTAAATAAAAATACCTAAATAAATTATGAAACGGCAGCACTGGAGGGGAGTGTTTAGGTTGTTATGCCCGAATGATAATTTCCCCTTAACAAAAAGCACAGTGGGCGAATTAGTCCCGTTCGGTGTTCACACAAACCCGGTTAGGAAGAGTGATTCGCGGGGTTTGGATGGTTTGAATGCTTCACACTTACGGGCTCCAGGGAATAACCCCGCAATGAAATAAGTCCCCAAATGAAAAATGAAATCACCCCTCCAAATCGAAGGTGAAATAAGTCCTCAAACACAGTTCGTTATAACTATTTAAATCACAAATTAACACTTTGAAAATTAAACAAGAAATAATAAAAAAAAAAAAACACACTCACCCCGTAATCCAACAGTAAATCCAAGCAGGATTGTATTTCATAATACAAGGATAGAAATTCGCGTGCGCCCAATTTGAAGTATGAAATAAGTTGCCAAAAACAAAAATAAATAACAAATATAAATTCACACCCAGCGTTACCAAGTCAGTGCTTTCAGCGTTAATTCTAGTGCCCAAAATTCAGTTTTAGTGCCGAAAAAGTAGATTTAGCGCTTGGGCGTTTTTTTAGTGCTTTGAAAAATATTTTAGTGCTTTTTTAACGCTGCCGCTGCACACTGCCTTTTTTTCTCTTTCTTCGAATGCAGACGCCATTTTATACAAGTTCGTCCCTCTTGAAAAGTAATGCGTTCTTCTCTTTGCCTTTGATTTTGATTGATCTCGCAAAACTATTTAATCGTTATATGTACCTATAGTGAAAACTGCAAAGCTACAAAGGGAATAAATGGAATGGAGAATCCCAACAAATTTGAAGTGGCAATCAAAAACTTCAAAAGATTTATGGCTAGAAAGCCATAGTCAGACATAGTTTAAGGGAGTCAGTAAGTAAAAAGCCTTTCCAAAATATTTGCGAATTTGCCTTAAAATTGCTATGTTTGCCAGACTCAAATGAAGATGTGGAAATGGTTTTTAGCCAAATGAGTTTAATGCAAAAATAAACTAAGAAATAATAATAAGAATTCCTGAAAATCTAATTTCCAAAAACGGTACCTTGCAGGCATGATATATGCATATGCAAGGGCATTTTGAAAAACAAATTAAATGTATGTGTTCCAGTATCTACCTATTATAAGTTTTATTGGGTTTTATTGTTGTTGTTTTTTTTTTCTTTTATTTTTGTTATCTACTTTGGAGCTGTTTAAAAAAAAAAAGTCAGTTTTGGTGCCCAAGGGGTCAAAATTAACGCTGACAATTTTGAAAACGGTGCTCGAACGCCAGAATGACTTGGCAACGCTGTTCACACATATTCTAATAATATTGTTATCGTTATACCTCTCAGATCTCAGTATACCTTGGCTTCATATTTTTAAGAATTCTTCCGTTGAGTTGAAAAACTTGAAGAAGATGATTTCAATTGTAGGTACTTGCGTCAAAACGCAAACAAAAGAGTTATCAGTTTATTGAACCACTTATATACCGAATTCATTCCGTTAAATTTCTTAATCTTAGTTTTAAATCATATTTAAATACGAAGGCACTAAACTCGCCAATTCTGTAAAAGCAAAGACTAAATGTGGAAATAATGTATTCATCTACATACAAGAAGAAATCATAAAAACTGTATATGGGTTGATTTCTTCAAAGGTATGCTTGCAATTTTTACTGTTGATTGGAATAGACTTTATTTATATACAAAATTTAGGTTTTCAATCATTTTTGTTTGGCAAGTCTTTTATGACCTGGTTTAAAAAACCGTCGGTCAGGCAATTTATTGAATAGGGAAATGTAGATGTAAATATGTATAAGATAAAAGAAATGTGCCTTTTTTCAGTTCTCCATTAATTTATTTACATAATAACGGGTGATTTTTTAGCTGGTTTGGTTTTGGCAACACTGGTTTTGACAGCTGACGTGTGTTTAGTACCTTGTGTCACTGTCAAACAGCTTCAGTTTGGTTTGCAATTTAACCATGGATCGTCTTACAAATGAACAACGCTTGCAAATTATTGAATTTTACTATCAAAATTCGTGCTCGGTTCGAAATGTTCATCGCGCGCTGCTTCCATTTTATGATCGGCATTCTCGACCTTCTGAGCAGTCTATTCGGAAAATTGTGACCAAATTTCGCACCAAATTTACTTTGTTGGACATTAAACCACCAACACGTTTACGTACTGTGCGTAGTGAAGAAAATATTGCGGCCGTATCAGCTAGTGTGACAGAAGACCGCGAAATGTCGATTCGGCGCCGTTCCCAGCAGTTAGGCCTTTGTTACAGCACTACGTGGAAAATTTTGCGGAAGGATTTGTGCGTAAAGCCTTTTAAGATACAGCTTGTGCAAGAACTAAAGCCAGCCGACCTACCACAACGCCGAATTTTTGGTGAATGGGCTCTTGGAAAGCTGGCCGAGGATCCGCTTTTTTATCGAAAAATTGTGTTCAGCGATGAGGCTCATTTTTGGTTGAATGGGTACATAAATAAGCAAAATTGCCGCATTTGGAGTGAAGATCAGCCAGAAGCATTGCAACAGCTACCAATGCATCCCGAAAAAGCCACTGTTTGGTGCGGTTTATGGGCCGGCGGCATTATTGGGCCATATTTCTTCAAAGATGATGCGAATCGCAGCGTTACTGTCAATGGTGAACGCTACCGAGCGATGATAACAAATTTTTTTTTGCCCGAAATGGAAGTTCTTGACTTGCATGATATGTGGTTTCAACAAGACGGTGCCACATGCCACACAGCACGCGAAACAATGGCGCAATTGCGAGGCGAGTTTGGTGAACAGTTAATTTCACGTTTCGGGCCGGTCAATTGGCCGCCTAGATCGTGCGATTTGACACCATTAGATTATTTTTTGTGGGGGTATGTCAAGGCTAATGTGTATAGGGACAAGCCCGCTTCAATTGACGCACTGGAAGCCAACATCCATGCATTCATTCGTGAGATACCGGCCGATATGTGTGAAAGAGTATGCCAAAATTGGACTCAGCGGATGGACTACCTGAGACGCAGCCGCGGTCAACATTTGCATATTTCATTCATTTTTTCGAATTTTTTGTGTTTTTTTTTTAAAAAAGTTCTAAACCTCTTAAAAAATCACCCGTTAGAATAATAATACCTACAAAAAAATCCCTCTTTTTCTGAAATATCAACGTATGTCCATATATGTTTTTTTTTTTTTCATTTCGAACTGGCAACCCTACTTCCACCAAAAGAGATTTTGAAACAATCTGCAAAAATCAACTTGGAGGTTGACCTAAACGTATTTTGAACACTTTGGTTTTATTTAATACTATTAACATAATAACATATAGCAATCCGAGGGCCTCATGATGGAATTTGCCACAGACCTCTTGCTGGTTAATCCAGCACTGTCTGCAAGATACACGACTAATGCACATCACCTGCCAGTTCAGCAACAGCGACATAACTTTCCAAAACTTCTTTGAAAAAAAAAAAAAAACATTAAAAAAACAAAAATGCTTTAAAACTCGCGTCCTGGGGATATTATTTCCAGAGGAGTTCAGGGCAATTAAAGTGCACAATTAACACCTTTTTGCAAACTTCTCGGACCGAACACCGATAAAGCTTCGTTCGTTTGCTGTTACCCAGAAAAGTCGCATTTGAATGGTCTTTATGCATTTTGGAAGCTTACAAGTTGAATGCTAACACTTTGCATAAGAGTAATAAGTTTTTTTTTATTAATTCTTGAGTTAAAAACGTTTCCTTATTTAACAGCGCCAGGCAACGGGCTAATAAACTCGATCATTTCTGATGGTAAGTAAAGCAAGCATCGTTAACCATCACGTAAAAAGTGCGTCTGCCGTCTGGAGCATCACATCTACTTCGTCTACCGATGAGCTCACCCACCACATCAGATTGGCTCGAAATGCAGTTTCCGAGTAGGTAAAAGCCAGTTAAATGCCCAATGGTATAGGACTTCACGCATTCCTCATGTGCAATTTTTAAAGGATCTGCTTAGTGGAGTTTTCGAAAAACCAATTTGGCCAAAAATAACTTCTTGCTTTGCGTGCATTTAATATTGGCAGCACTGAAAAAAAAATTTAGTGTTTGAAATACCAACGCTACATTTCTGTTACTATTAGTTTAGTTTGTTCTTTACTGGATTTTTCATTTAAATTCCTTTTTTTAAACTTAAAAAGGTACTAGACAAAAACAATTAAATCTACGTCTACATCTACATCCTCAACCAACACTGCCCATTCTTACATTGCCGCGATTCGCGTTGCCTTGTGCTTCTGTTCTAAAGATACAAAAAACAAACAAAGATACAAAGTACGGAAGAGGAGAGACATTATTTTTGTGAAAGGTATTAAATGGAATAACGTTTGAAGCGTTTGTCTTTTCTTTTTCTTAAATGTCGGCTATTAGTCTTCTTCTTTGCCTAGCCTATGCATAATTTAAAGAAGAGTTACATTCTTGTAGAGAGTATACATTTTAGCATAAATTGTGTTTTTTTTTTTTTTTTTTTTAATAAAATCGTCACCATCGCTTTAATTTTTCTCTCAAATTGCTTTGCATAATCTTTTAACAAGCAATAACAGGGTGGACTTAGAAAAATGCAAATTTATTTGTATAAATGAATTATTTATTTCGTTTAACTGTTGGCGTGGTTGTTAGCTATACTGGATTATATATTATTCTGATGTAAAAATGCAGAAGTTGGGGTTAACTCCGTCTGTGACTAAGAATTATCAAACGTAGAGTAGGTACATACGTAATACGTAATGGATATATAACGAAGCATTAAGTTTGCATTTACAAGATAACCGCTTTTATTTAGGGTTTCTTTTACAGAGCATTTTAGCATTTAGGGAAATTATTAAAATTCTTATTAAATGTTTTTGGCTTCGTTCAAACTCATCAAAAACAAATATTTAAATATTTAAATGAAGTAAAAAATTATGAAACATGACTGTGGCAACAGAAACTTTCTCTGGACAGCAAGTTATTTCTAAACAGTTGACGACAAGATCGAGTGGTTTATTTTGAAACTATGTATAAATAGCTCTTGAAGTCAATGAAGTGCCGGTTCATAATTCATTGCATTCTCCTTTCTAACCAGTTCGTTAGACATTTTCTTGCCACATCTGTCTTTGTGACTAACAACCCAGAGTGCAAAAAAAAAAAACCTGAGTTCTTCGTGACCCGAGCGTTGCCAAGTAATTTAGGCGTTGGAGCACAGCTTCTTAAATTGTCAGCGTTAATTTTGACCTCTTGGGCACCAAAACTTTCGTCTTTTTGATGTGTAAACATCTATGCGCGCGTTATTGGTATCTGGTGGAGTAATTCCAAACATATAACTGCTGGGACGGAAATCACCCGTACAATATGCAATGCAAGCCGAATGAAATTCCAATGAAACTTTCATTTCCTGTGTAAGAGAAAACGGGTATTTTCCACTGCATAATTTTAGGAGTGTTTGTTGATAGGTAAACATCAGCAACAGCGAATTTTTGACAGCTTTAACGTTGACTTCGCTGTCGATGTTGCTGTGCTAATGTGTTCAAAGTAATTAAAATACATTGGTTCTAAAAAGTTGTGAAAGTTACTGTTGCTGTTGCTGTGTTAATCTGTTTCTCGCATAACGAAAATGTCGTAGACCAGGACCCGTACAATATGCAATGCAAGCCGAATGAAATTCCAATGAAACTTTCATTTCCTGTGTAAGAGAAAACGGGTATTTTCCACTGCATAATTTTAGGAGTGTTTGTTGATAGGTAAACATCAGCAGCAGCGAATTTTTGACAGCTTTAACGTTGACTTCGCTGTCGATGTTGCTGTGCTAATGTGTTCAAAGTAATTAAAATACATTGGTTCTAAAAAGTTGTGAAAGTTACTGTTGCTGTTGCTGTGTTAATCTGTTTCTCGCATAACGAAAATGTCGTAGACCAGGACCCGTACAATATGCAATGCAAGCCGAATGAAATTCCAATGACACTTTCATTTACTGTGTAAGAGAAAATGGGTATTTTCCACTGCATAATTTTAGGAGTGCTTATTGATACGTAAACATCTAAGTGCGCGTTGTTTCACTGTTCGATTTCACTGTTGAATACATGCGTTTCAATAGTTAAGCGCAGAAAAATACAGGAAAATACGTAATTGATACAATTCCATATTTCTGACAATAATGCAATGTTTTGCCGTCATTGAAGATGCATTAAAATATTTTCAGATATGGGAAAGGCAGATGCAGAACGTGCAAAAGATTACAGGGCGCGTTTCCGTGCAAGTAAACCTCTGAAAGTAAAAAAAAAAAAGGTTGGGTTGAGCGAGTACTGAACGCTCGCGTGAATGGAGAACTTGTCTCGCAAACCAAACTGGAGCGACAATTACTGACAATGAACCGACGACATCACGATCAACTGTCAATGATGTTCTGACGATAAATGACGTGGATTTCTCGTCAGTTCGAGCCAAACGAAGGAGAACGGACATCAATGAAGTTTTACAACCACAGGTAGTCAGTCACTCCGCCCTACGAAGAGTACCCCAGACATGTTAAGGCTCACGCAGAGTTTGAAAATAAATTATTGTTATTTCATAATATATCATGAATACGGTTATTACAATTCCCTCTTTTCTCAATGACGTGTATCAAGCCACACACATACCGCACGCACGGTGTTTACACATAGACATTTTTCGGGACTGTTGGATACAGTCGCACCAGTTTTTTTTCTAATGGCGATTGCACAGTATTAGTAAAATAAAATAAATAAAAATAAATCTATACATATAATAAAACTGTAGGCATTTTCTTTGTTACCTAATGGCGTGAAAACTAATGCACAGATTTCGATGAAACTTTTTTTGAAATGTTCCTTAAGATTCTGAGACACACATAGGCTATTCCTTTCATTGCCATGCCTATTTTTTGCAGCGTTTTTGACCAAAATGTGTTTCTTTTTCTGAGTTTACTACCTTTTACTCGCCATTACTCAAACAATTCTTAATCAATGCAAACAAAACAAAATACTTAGGAGAGCCAACACTTTTATAGTTATTTCAAGCCATCAATCAGCTTTCTATGTCCTCTAGAAGCTGAGCTACAACCTAAAATCTAACATGAAAAAAATAAATTTATGTTCTCAAATCGAACATTATCAGCAGCCGCGTTTCTTGATCGTTGTTCTGCTTTGGGGTGGTTGGGTGGCGCACATCCCACAAGCACGTTCATAAGAATAAAAAAACTGTGTGGTGTTTTCTCCAAATTAAGTGAAACGAAAGAGAAGTATGCGACGTTAATGTGTATGTAATCAACAGCGACAATGTGTTTCTGAGGAAATGCGCAGGTGGCTGATGACGGGCTCTCTTTTATTGGAAATTACACAGTCTCACGCTGCTTACGAAGTTGCGGGCACAGCTGGTATTTCAATAAAACTTAAAAAATAATAGGTAGGTACATGAATTTTATTTGTTGTTTTTTTTTAAATTGCCCCTGTGGTATATGCCTGCAAAGAACCGATTTTGGAAATTACATTTTCAGGAATGGTTTAGGTGCTACAACATTTTTTGTTTCTCTTTCTATCCAAAACGAAAACAGAAGTACTCATTACATTTCAAGAGAATTGAACTGTTGGAAAATGTTATGGCTGCATTCAAAGGAAGAGAAAAAAAGCCTATGTCATCCCATTTTGCTGCCTTCAGTAACACCATATGATCCACTTTCGCCATTGCCAAAACCTGTGCTTTGAAAAGACCAAGCCTGATTGATAACTCTGAAAATATACAGGCACAGAATCCAAAGTCCAGCTGGTCTCATTCGGATTGCATTCTTCTTTATAAGAAGAAAGAGTGAGAGAATGTTTTACGAAAGTCCAGATGGAAAGCCGTCAGATATTCAGCAAGGAGCTTGAATATTCAATAGAACAATTTAAAAATGTTGTAAAAGAGGGATGGGATTTTTGGGCGGCACATAGGTATCATGCAAACAATTCTCTCACAATCAATTCTCTGCGAACTGTTCTTCGTGTCTTCCAAAAAAAAAAAAAAAAAAACATTATTCCCAACGCGGAGTGAAAACTCCCTATTCATTTATTTCAACGTTAGCCGCAACTGGAATTCTACAGTACTTCTACAAGTCATCATTTATTTACAACGGAAGGAATGTGAACATTACGATTTACGAGTATGTCCATTATTAATGTTCATCCAACACAAAGGGAAATGCTGACGAATTTCCATCTGCCACCTCATCTAGGCCACAAAGCCGAATAATGAATTTTCATTTAATTTTTACAATCAATATAAATCCCAACTCCCACCGCAGAAACACATTCCGGAATACTTACCCAAAATGCCTTTTTTTCTGCTGATGCGACGCCAGCTGCCTATGACAATGGAAAGCTCTATCACATACGTTACACGTCAGGGATTCGTCTAAAAATCAAAATAAAGATAATAAAAGTTCGGTTAAACCACTTGATCCGGGGTTATGAGAAATTATAAAAAAAAAAAAAAATTTCCTTAGATCAATAAGCCCGAGGAAATCTGAAGGAATTTTCCAATTATTTCTCCTTGGAAACTGTTTGCGGCTTCCTTCAGTTTTCCTTAGAAGAAGGTCGCGTCGTATTTTGCGCTTTTAATTAAAAAAAAAAAAATCTTCTTTAACGTACCATAATCCTCATCATCGGACATTGCCATCGCCTGTAAGCGGCTTATAGTATTTGAATTAATCTCCTTTTGTCGTCGAGCTGAATTTTTTGACGGTCCGTCCAATTCCAGGTCTGAGTCATTCTCTACAAAATTACCTTGCATATCGTGGTGGTGGTGGCTGTCGGCAGTATCGCAGTCTGCGGTATTACCACCTTTTGATGAAATCATTTCAAAATTATCCAGATCATCGAAGGGATTGTCAATGTTGTTCTTCATAGATGAACCATCGTCCGAGTCGACGCTGAGCCTGCCATAAGCCTTGCGTGGTGGTCGTTTGACATATTTATCTGGAAGTGGATAATTAGAGGAAAATGATTTAGTTTACAGGCAGAATTATAGCGGGGAAATTATAAACTTGAGAGACTCATATCTCAAATGCTGTTCTTGTAAAAGACTCATTTGCTTCGCGAAAACGAGTTTGTGTTTTGATTTGTGTTGTAGATATCTCAACTGTTTATGACAGTGAAATTCACGATGGGGCACATCAAGTGTGGGGAAGATTTCAAAGCATCTATTTTCATGAGAGATTTGACGGTGGAAACAAATTTTGCTCAAAGTATGATTCCATATATGCTTCCTCGTGAGATATGTTATTAGGTATATCATACGACCCGTGGCGGTGATAAGTTCCTACGCCTAAATATTATTTCCAAGTGTCAATGTTTTTGTCACAAACGTTCGCCGATTATCTTTGCATTTAACAATAAGGAATAACGCATAACCTTTAAAAAGGATCTTAGTGTAATTTTTAAGCAGCTGGTAAAAGAGATTCAGTGATAGGGTCTTTCTTGCCTGATTCAAAAGCTTCACTGATCAACATGAAATGCTCACAGCTTGCTTGTTTGTGAGGTCTTTTAAAGATTATTTTGTTATGATATCCGTTTTGGTAACCTAAAAATGACCTTCCACAGAAAAAGGAAAATTTACATTCAGTCAGTGAACGTATACGAGTAATTTATTCTTAACAATGAGGTACCTAACCTAGAGATTCTTCGTGGTGTTCACAACTAAATGAATCAAAATTGAGCATGGAAATCCAGGATGAAACAAATGTGTGTGTTATTTTAAAATACTGTTGAATAATCTATCGATCCTAAAATGCTAATATCTTTGGACATACATATTTGCATTTAAACAAAATATGTTGCCATTTTTTTTAAGAAAAAGCTTTTGTAAGAGTTCCTCAAATATATTTCAGGGCTTAGGCACCAACATAATCTGTAAATTTTGGCGCATGGTCATAAGCAGAGACAATACTGAGACCACCATGTTCGGCCGATTTTCCGTTACTTGCCTACAAGCTATATTTTTATGGGGTTGTACATGCTAAGCGCGTTAGTATTGTAAGATAGAAATTCGTATTGACAAATGTCACGTAACTTCACTCACCAACACATTCGCACCCTGCATGTCCCACTTCCGCTGTCGGCAAAGTTGCTGCCAGCGTTCATAGAATTTTGTCCGTTTAATTTGAAATTATTCGTTACGTGTAAATAGTATTTTATTTTAGGAATAAGTACGAAAATATTTATGAAAAAATAACAATGTAGATTGGTTGAGGGAAAATAAAAACATTTTGAGTAATTTTTCTTCAGTTATTTAAGAAAAGGTCACTCATGAAATCGAAGTTAATGATATTCAAAAGCGGAAAATACACAACCATGTTTGTCCGAATATGTTTCTAGTATATAAATCCACTCATTTAGATAATATTATTAACCAAACAAATTATATTAGTCGTCTTTTAAAAATGTATAGTAACCAACCAAGAGCATTCAGTTAGGTACCTATCTTAAAATGTGGTATTCCCGAACTCTATCACATTCCCCCATGGTTGGTAGCGGTTGGCAGCATTGATTTTATATTTTTTGTATGTTTTTGCATGTCACACGGATTCTTAATAGACAGAACACCGAAAGGTAAGCAAAATGGCGAATCTGAAAAAAAACTGAGGGGACCAGCGGCAAGAAGATCGCGAGTTGTGGTCTCAGTATGGTTTGTCTCTGATGGTCATAAGTCGACAAGCCAAAAGTCCACAACATGAGTGAGTAATTAGTCCACAGATCAATTGTGAACTTGTGACTGTGAATATATTTGCCTCGCGCTTTATTTTATTCGGAAACCCAAATACACATATTCATTTTAAATTCGAAATTCATACTTTTAAGCCACTAGGGCAGTGGTTTAGTGGTTAGTGTGTTGGATTACTAAGCTACGGGTCTCAAGTTCGATTCCCAACAAACCCATATTCCATCTTAAGGTTTTTTTCCACTACGCCACCTCTGTTTGGACTAGGCATAAAATTTGTGATCCATTTCCTTCGTTCCAAAAAATTAAAGAATCACACAAAACGAATGGTTGCGAGGAACTAAGCCTAGGGTTTCTACGGATCTTTTACGCGAACTATTTATTTATTTTTAAGTCGTGTATAACTACGGTGACCATATTCGCCGAAAAAAAATAAAGGATAATAACTATTTGGTTTCCAATATTTTTGTATTTATTTGTTAAAAAAAAAGTTAATATCTTTTTCGATTTTGGCTTTTCAGATGTTGAGCTGAGATTTCAAATTTCTGCTGCAAAATCGAACATCATAGTACATTCACACCGAACCTAAATTCAACATTTCTGAAAAAAAATTCCGAAATTCGATTTTGCGTTCCCACTGAAACTTCGAATGAAAGCTTGAACCTAAAGAATTAATTTTTTTTTAGCTATATTATTGTGCTAGTTCAGACATACATATTAAATGTACCTATTGCTGACTTAATATAGAGGTATGCAACCACTTCCTTCTTCTTTGTTATAATAAGTTTTTCGTTCCATATTAATAATTTGAATAACTTGAAATAATTGATTTGTTGACAACTGTTTTTTTTTTTATGCTAGTCAGCGGACTGATAAGTCATCGTCTTCGATTTGCCAAAAAGATTAATTTTTTGTATAAAAAATAAAAATAAAATGTGGATAGATTTAAAAACATCTTCATTTTCATTACGAAAATCTCTAAATTCTAAGTAGGGTTTCACGGTTGCCAACACGGTACATTTGGGACAAAGTATTTGACTTTCCCAATGTTTCTTTGCCCTTTGTCCCGACGATTTGTCTGTCCGAAAGTTAGTTTAATTCAACAAATAACTAAATAACAGGATAATGTACACAGATAACCTTGGTTATGGAAAACATATTTTTTAGGTTATTTTAAGGTAGTACGTTTTGAGGTGTACTAAAATACGAGTTGGTTGAGCAATTTATAAAACTTTTAAAATTTGTTATTTCAGTTGGAAAATTAAATCTTTGTCCCAATGCTGATTTCTCCGCCCCACTCTTTCGGTATATTTGTCCGAAGTTATGTGTCAAGTTGGCAAGCCTGTAGGGTTTTCCGAAACTGCATTTAGTTATAAGAATAGCTTTAACAGCATATACATTCATTAGTGATTTGGCACTGCTCCACCCTCCAAGAGTTATTCATGATTGAAAATACTCTTCAGTTGGTGCACCGTGCACTACAAACACGGTAGGCACAAATTGAAATTTAAGGTGTGCAGTGCCTACACTGAAGCACTGAGGGTGTAAACACAATTTCAACTAATGTAAGTACATTATACGTAATACTTTTAATTGAACTAAAGCAAACAATTTTTAGTCAGTGTTTTAAAGGACAGTTTCAAAAATAAAGGACAAAATCCGTCCTTTATTAAAAAGAAAATAATAAAGGACAGGGGTTAAAAAGAAAGGACTGTCCTTTTAAATAAAGGACGGATGGTCACCGTATGTATAACACATGTTAAAAAAATAAGTCGAATAGCAATAGATTATCCTGCCTTTAAAATTGAAAAAAAAAATTGTAGTGTGAATTTTGTTATTTTTTTTTTTTTTTTTTATATATACTTCTCCCGGGAAAGGCGAACCTATAACGCTTGAACAGCGCCCCGAGATGCCTGCAGATGAATGTTTGTTCTGCACTTAAATTGCTGCAAATTGTAGTCTTCTGGAAATATATCCCCAGGAAGCGAGTTCCAAAGTTTGCTTGTCCTGTAACAGAAGGAGCCTTGGAAAGTTGATGTCCTCGCGGTTGTCAAGTGTACTGTATGGTCATGAGCATTAGCAGCCTGTCTTGTTGGGCGCCCAAAAATTGCATTTCGAGGGATAATGTCTTTGAGTGCCTCAGAAGATCTACCATGGAAGTACCTATAGAACAAGCATAGGTCAGCGACTTGTCTTCTGTGCACCAACGGTTGTAGATTCGATGTGAGTGTAGGGTCTCCAATGAGTCGAACTGCTCGTCTCTGTATGCTATTAAGCAGGTTAAGTGAATGTTTTGGGGCCGAGCTCCATATATGGGAACAATATTCCAAGCCTGGTCTAACCTGTGCTTTGTAGAGAAGGAGAAGTTGCTTGGGGCTAAAGTACCTCTTTGCTCTAAATAGGTAGCTCAACTTTGCGGACGCCGATTTTGCGATATAGGATATGTGGTTCTGCCATGTGATTCCTGAATTGACTGTGACTCCTAGAAGGTGCATTGAGTCCTTGTGATGGATTGGATGGTCATCCATTTGGATCTGAGGAACTGTTGATGCATTTTTTCTGGAAAATGTTGAGAGCTGTGTCTTGTTTGCATTAAATACAACCAAGTTGTCCTTTCCCCACTTCAAGATTTTGTCCAGATCATCATTTAGAGAATTAATTTGTTCACATCTCTGATTGTGTGATGTAGCCGTATTCACAGGCCCATTGTTCGAGATGGAGGATATGAGAGTGCTGTCATCTGCAAAGCTGTAGATATTATTATTTGTCGATCCAAGCAAATCGTTGATGTGGAGAAGAAATAGAGTTGGAGAAAGAATAGATCCTTGGGGCACTCCTGTATTTATAGCAAACGAATTGGATGATACACCATCTACACACGCTAACTTGCCTAATAGGGCTCTATGCCAGACTCGGTCAAATGCCTTTGATATGTCCAAGGCTACGGCTCTGGATTCGCCGTGTTGTTCAATTGATTGTGTCCATAAGTGCGTTACGTAGCTTAGCAGGTCACCAGTGGAACGACGGTTCCGAAATCCATAGGCTTGATTTTTCAGTTCGATTGAGCATATATTAAATACTTATAAAACAGACCGACCTACCATAAATCTGTTTACGCTGCAAGTGATTTCAATATTCATTGGTAGATATTTTTTTACAACTCATATCTTATTAATTTTAATTAACATTAAAGATGGCTGGGTTGAATAATTCTTATATCAAGTGATCACTGTTTTTGGTGAGATAAACTAAACTACCAAACAATTGAAGTTTCTGCATTTTTAAAACTTTAATAAACTTAGAACCTTCATTCAGGGTTTCAATTTGGGGTTTTCGCACAGATTTAGGGTTTTTTTTTGGTCGACGACGCACGGGGGAAATTGTTTTAAGGTACCTATATGTGTTTTTTTTTTTTTTTTAATTCTATTTTATTGGTATTTCGGTATATTATCCTTTTTGGAAACCTTATAACGTGATTCCGCACTTTGCGAACGTTAGAAACGCTGAGTAACTTAAAATTAAGAATGAGGTAGCGTAGAGATTTATTGTTCAGTTCTGTCGACTAAGAAATGATTCAAAATTGAACATGACCGTCGAGGATGAAATAGATGTGTGTTCCTTAAATATTCTTCCGGATTTAAGTAGATACCAACCTCAAATCTAGATTTTATAAATAACAATTACATCAAAGCTACGTAATTTCCCACAAGATCACGGTTGCCAGATTGGGCGCTTTGTCGTGTTTTTGGACTATCTTTTTACCTAAAAAACGATAGAAATTTCTTCCATGAGCTCAATTTTGGGCTACATATCGTCTTACAAATTGTGTGTTAACTTTGTTGTTTTATTCTTTCACAAAACTAAAAAAAGAAATATTTTCGAACAAACCCGCACTTGCAGTCAAGTGACATCGAACAGTCGTTCAAGTTGCACGCACACCAATTCATTTTGCAGGCCTTTTGGTTTGACATAAGCCACGTCCAAAGTCAATAGCAGAAAAAAAAAGGTCAAATAAAATCCAAGGCGTAGAAGTCACAAAAAAAAAAAAAAAACCCGGTGAGAATAAGTCTGAAAAATACCAAAATGTTCAACGGTTTTTGTGCTTCTTTCTTAGCAATGATATAAGGCTACATTTTTTAAAAGTTTGGGCAACCCTGCACAAAATGTTTTCAAAAAGCAATATGCGCTGTCATATTCATCGGGCGTGTAATTTATTTGCGGCGCACTTTTGCACTCCGAAGACCGAACTTGCGTGTTCGTTGTTCGCGTTTCAAATTCGAAATTCTATCTTCAAAGTGCACTACTTGTGCACACTACAACATATTTAAATAATAATGACCATATGCGTCTTTTTTCTTTTTTTTTTAATAGCCAAATTTTGTGGTTTTTCAGACTTAATGAGAGGGGGAAATATTTTGAACGTGATAACGGCGTACTACTCTCGTTCGTTTTCTTTTACAGCGCAACAACATATTTCAGCCTCACCAACCTCAAATTTTCAACAAAAAAGAAAACAAATCTATTACTTGAAGCGTCAACTATCGGTCGGTACGAAAACTACTGCGGTATCTCTTTTGATTAAATCTAGGCCGCTGTTGACTGCGTCAAGGTAAGTGCCTCGTTACATGCGAAGAAAACATTAATAATATCCCTTTTAGTAAATCGTGTCAATGTCAACAGCATCCAAAGCACGCTCTGTATAACCCATGCTGTCCTTGAAGATGGCATCTGGCAAAAGAAAAAGAATATTATTATACAGCGATGAAGGATTCTCTAATGGTAGTCCTTCTAGAACCACATGTTTGCTAATGATGAATGATGATCGATTGAGTTCTGAAAGAACCTTTCAATTAAATTCCAATCACGAATATCTCTCGTTGGCCTTGGCAATGCTTTAATAGCAAACTGATCTAAAAGGAAAAATTCTAAAAGTATACCTTAGCTTTAAATCTGTTTCATATTAGCGAATTTATTTTAAACTGTATTTTCCCGTTCGCAAGAATTTGCGAGAATAACACTGACGAACCAAATACTCCTGGCGAACATTTTGGTGTGTGTTTTCGCAAAAAAAACGAGCATGCAACAGCAAGTCGACTGTCGACTCCTCCACGAGAAGCAACAACTAATGAAAAATATTTTCATGGAATTAAATGAATGTGTATATGCAGTCCTGAAGGCAAAAGTTCGCTGTACCTATCCACAGCAAGGTGTAAACCGTATGCGGGAAAATTAAATTAGCGAACGTTTTTCGTGCAGCCCTTAATTTATGCATGAATATTTTGCAGCATACCGTCACAGCTAGGGGGCCAAATTAATTGCATTTCATGTCATGGGTTATGCTGCCAATCTTTCTCCAACGACGGTAATGAATCCATAAAAAAAATGAACACTAGATGATAGCATCCAATTAAGTACTCGCTTGTATTCAAGTGCTTACTGAATGTCAGAGTGGGTGGAAGAAGTTGAAGACCACTTATCCTAGATACAGTTGTCAGCTCGCAAAGGAAGAATGGAAGAATCATGTCGATGAACCGCACACCAGGTAGAAAAGAAAGTTGAATGTAGCCATCTGATTAAGGTAGAAATCTGCCAGCCGTTGATATTTCAAGCAAGGATACACTTAAGAGCACTTCACCAGATGTAGAAGATACGTGATTGCGTTGTGTTTCTTGCGAAAGCTGTGAGAAAGAACATCATGACCTTGGCAGACTTATTCAAACCACTCCGCCATCCTTTAGTAGCTGGATTAGTTTATGTGGATTAATATACATTAAACAGGATTTAAACAAAAAAGAAAATGCATCCAAGGGGTATTAGCTGTTCTAGGTTTTTTTTTTTTTTTTGTCTTTTTGCTGCTGAGGGTTAAGCTGATGAAAATTGTTGTTTATTCGGTTTTGTGAAGCGAGTAAGTCAAGTCCTAAAACTGTACAATCGAGGTGTAATATTAGTCCTTGAATTCAATTAAGTTTCTGTGAGGGGTTTTAATAAAAAGAAAGTTTAAAAATACGCCTTTCATTGTAACATGTAAACATGTAAATTTGCCATATATATTCTAGTTCAATGGGCCGTTATACCAAAAAGAAAGAGAACAAAAGGCACCCAAAATACAAATTGCTGCTCTTTAACAAAAATTTATTAACGAATGCGTTTTTACCTACAAGACAGGAAAGGGTACCTATGTTCACTCAGCGAGCTCCTACCAACCGCAGAATTTGTAATGAAGTATAGCAGTTGAAATTATTCACAGAATGAGAACACACAAAATCAATACAAAAAAAAAAACTGTTTCCAATGTCAAGCGAACACCACGTCTGTAGAAAAAAAAAAAAAATAACGCCACGTCACCACTACGAAGGTCAATTGCTAATTAAGTTGCACTTTAATTTCTGCCAGCTGCCACTTTGTGGTACAAATAATTTCACTTAATGATTGAATACAGCCATATCGACTTCATACGAGACATAATAAATTATTTACAAGCACATAAATATTTAGGTACAGTTAAAAGTCAACCACCATTACGGGCGAAATCGAAAGGGACACGCATTCAAGATTCAAGTGCCATATCAACCGCTTTCATGGCCATAAAGGCGGATTGCTTCGAAATTGGAGGACATTTATTATTAGGTACAGACAAATTGCCTCCGCTTATTGCAAATCGGTCAATATTATATAGAGAAAGTGTAAACGCTGTGCTTATAGACACCCAGTGTGACCGCTGCAGAATTCTAAAAAGTCGTAACAAAAAAAGTGCCATTGCTGAAGGTAGTCTGCAAAATGTGAATTTTTAAACGATATTTAACAAGCATTGGCTCCGTAACACTATAATCGTGTTGGAATAGGCAACTGCTTTACATTTTAAAGGTTTTTATTTTGACATACCTAACAGCATTTGAAAAAATGTCTCCAACTAAAAAAAAGGGCCAAAATAGCAAAATTTTGTGGCAGGCGCTCGAAAAAACGGATACGCTGAGTCATAGAACCGGGCGGGCGAAGCTGAAAATCGGGCATCACTTGAAAAAAGTTGTTGAAAAAAAGTTTGGTAGGTAGGTAACGCTCGTATCTTTTTCGGGCCAAAAACAATGCGCCTTACTAATAAAATAACCAATTTTAATCTTTAATTTAAATCTACGGATGCTAAAAATTTCAAAATTTATATGGAAAATATCCCCACTGTGAACTATTAAAACTTAGAGTCGGAATTGAGAATGTTTATTGGTAGGTAAGGCCCAATATATTTCACTAAACAATTTAAAAAAGAAAAGCAGTAGATCAATTAAAAAAAAAAAAAAAAACTTTTTCGCAGTAGGTATACAATTTATTCAATGAAAATAGACAAAAGTAGAAAATTAGCCACCGATCAATTAATTTCCATCATTTGATTCGTCTTCGTTTTCCATTTCTATATCTCCTTCTGTGATTGTTGTTTTGTATTTGTCCTTTGAAGCAATTCGACGAAGCAGTTCCGGCTTTGTTTTGAGGTATTCAAAGAAATCAACGCATGAATATGAATACCTTAACCAGTGTTGCCAGTACTTCAAAAAAGAAAACTCTAGACTGCAACAAAAAATATGCTAGAATGTATGAAGCCACAAAATAAAAATGCTAGACAAAACAAAATGTGTTTTCACCAGTTAAAAAAAAAATGTTATTTTGTCTTTTGTACTTCAAATTCACCTGAATGATTTTTTCCCTATCTATATAATATAAAACGTAACTCTCTCTTTATTAAGCAATTTCGACCCTAAAAATATTTCAGAAAATAATAAAAATCAATTTTTTTTTTGAACAATGAATTTTATTTTTACTGAACATTAAAGTATCAGTCTTCAGAAAAAAACAAAACAAAAAAATATCAACTGTAACTACAGTGGGTGAATTTTTTTGACGTTAGAGATCCACCATATATAAGACATAAACCCTTCACCACACGTCCGAGTTAATTAGCCCATATATCAAAGGGCATTATAGTGCCCAGCCAAGATTTAACACTACGCCACTTTTACAGGAACAAACTCAGGCGAATCGAAATTCCCACGATATTAAAACACTGACTTAGGCTAAGAAGTGAAAAGAGGTGGCACGCACATTTTTATTCGATGCTGAGTACCTAAGCCTACTAGATTGAAAATGGTTTTCGAGTGCTGCCTGTAGCCGATTATATTTACTGCGCACTTATAAAAATACAGTCGTTCATGCGTTCAATTCAGATGGAGGTTCAGAATACGGGAAATTTAAAAATCGCAGTAGATTCTAAATTGGTAGTCAGCCAGAGCGATTTTTTGTTTAAATCGGAGTAGATCTACCTACTGCAATTGCAGTAAATTCCGAACACTGGTGGTCAACTTCGCATTCGAACTCCTATTAGTGGTTAACGGAATACATTAAATAGACGGGAGTCGGGAGATAAACAAATTTATAGAACGGCATACCTATCGGCTATAAGTAAGCTGTGCAGATTTAAAAAAGAAAAAATTATTTATCTTATGATTCATAAGGAATACCCTGCCTAGAGGCGGTCGGAGGCATCAAGTTTTAAGTTACATTTGATGATTCGAATCGCCTTCAATGTTTTTGCTTCCAACCGAGTTTTGTCTGAAGTCCAAGTTTTGTTAACCGCAGAATAGATTCGTTCCACCGATGTTGAAGTTAATGGCAAGCATAGGATGTACTCAACGATTGTAGCCATTTCTTTGTATTCGCAATCGGCGTTATTAAGATGATTGAATATTTCTATTTCTTACCCAGCGATTTACATTCGAAACATGGGCATGGCCATCCTTTTATTCCTTGATTTTGTCGCTCGTACAGTATAATTTTGCCGCGTTTTCACTGGCATTGTACAAATTCTATTCGCTCAACTTACTCATGACCGCTTCGACATCTTTCCATTTCGGTGTTTTCAGGGGGAAGTTCTGACGAGTTATTCACCTAACGCGATGAAACTCTCAGATGTCTTAGCTTAATCTTGACATTTTGAAAGTGAATCAAATCGGAGAGCTTTGTGTCTATTTTTGTAACTTTTATAAGTGAAATTAATTTTTATCTGTCCATATCAAGGAAATATGTTACTATCACATTATAATCGCTTCCTCATAAATCAGAGCACAGCTGAAATGAGATTTCACATTCAATTCGTGGATGAGAAGTAGGAACAGGGACAGGGAAGGGAGTACTCTAGGTTTTGACAATTCTCTGATGGTTATAAATATGTTCGTCGGCAATGGAAATCTTTTTCTGAGGGATGTACAAATGGATACACATGTGACAGCTTCTCGTTGTAATTTATTAAACTCTCGTGCGGGAGCATTTTGAGTAACGGCCGTATAATAAAACATTGTGGGAGCATAAATTTAGAGGTAGGTAGTACATATGCCTCGGGTCTAGCGTAACTAACTAGTAAGGCGTATGGTTATGAGATGAATGAAAATCATGGCAAAAAAAAATCACGCAATTACCCTACAACAACATTTGGGAGATAAAGCACCTCCAAGTTTGACAAAAATGTGCACCGGTGCCATTTCTCCCGCTATACCTAAGTCTTATATTGTAAATCTCAGAACTTTTTTTGTAATGATTTTTGTAAGAAATTGGGTAATCGTGTACATCGTTTTTAAATACTTGTAGCGAGTGTCGGAGGAAAAACTCCAAGAGAACTTAAATTACCATATCACCCACCTATAATCACCCTCCAGTTTTTTAATTAATTTTTTTTTTAAATTCACGCTTCTAAAAAATTTAGTATGTTTCAAACTATGAAATTTAGGTATTTATGTTGCTAGTTTTTGTTTTTAAATTAAACAAAGAGTTACTATACATATTTATGTTTTAATTTAAAATATGTTTTTTTTTAGTTCTTACTTACTTACTTAAGGTGGCGCTACAGTCCGGGGTGGACCTGGGCCTCAACCAATACGCCTCTCCAGTTAGCGCGATCTTTGGCTAACTGCCTCCAGTTGCGCACACCAAGTTGGTTGAGTTCCCCTTCCACTTGAGCGCGCCACCTAAGGCGAGGTCTTCCTCTACTGCGTTGTCCCTCCGGGTTGGAATCGAAGACTCTCTGGGCCGGAGCGTTGGTGTCCATTCGCTCTACATGTCCTAACCATCTTAGACGACTAATGCATACTTTTCTGACCAGGTCGATGTCGCTGTACAGCTCGTAGAGTTCGCTGTTAAATCTTCTCCTCCAAATCCCGTCAACGCAAACGGGACCAAAAATCACTCGAAGAATTTTGCGTTCGAAGCGACCAAGAAGATCCTCATCCGTTTTTGCTAGGGTCCATGCTTCTGCGCCATAGAGCAGGACAGGGATGATGAGAGTCTTATATAGAATCTCCTTAGTGCTTCTTGACAAGGCCTTACTAATCAATTGCCGTCTTAGGCCAAAGAAACAGCGGTTGGCAAGTGTGATTCTTCGCTTGATTTCTGATGTGATGTCATTATCAGAGTTTATAGCGGAGCCGAGGTAGACAAAGTCCCTAGCTACCTCAAAGTTATAGCTGTCTATCGTGACGTTCTGTCCGATTCGTCGATGTTGTGTGTCCCTTCTTGTTGACAGTATATATTTTGTTTTACCCTCATTCACCACTAAACCCATTTTTGCTGCTTCTGTACTAATACTAGCAAACGCTCCATTAACAGCTCGCTGTGATCTGGCAACAATGTCAATGTCGTCAGCGTATGCAAGTAGTTGCACAGACTTATGGAAAATTGTGCCTCTGGTGTTGGCTTGTGAGTTTCGCACAATATTCTCAAGAATGGTGTTGAAGAAGTCACATGACAGCGCGTCACCTTGCATAAATCCTTTTTTGACATCAAAGGTCTCGGTGAAATTGTTTCCGACTTTTATGGAGCAGCGAGCGTTCTCCATCGGCATTCTGCACAATCTGACAAGTTTGGCAGGGATGCCAAAACTAGACATGGCTCTGTAAAGCTCGTCTCTATAAATGCTGTCATATGCGGCCTTAAAATCGATAAAAATATTCGATCGGTCATTGACTAACCGGGCCTAATACCGCACTGATAGGGACCTATCAGATCGTTGACGAATGGTTTCAGGTGTTCACACAGTACAGCAGACATGATCTTATACGCAGTGTTAAGGAGACTGATGCCTCTATAGTTGGCGCAGTTTAGAGAGTCTCCTTTCTTGTGGATCGGGCAAACGATGTTGAGGTTCCATTCATCAGGCATACTTTCCTCTAACCAAATTTTGGAAACGTGTTGGTGTATGCACAATGCACTCTACCAAGTCATCTCCGACTGCCTTGAAGAGCTCGGCAGCTAAGCCGTCCGGTCCAGCAGCCTTGTTGGATTTAAGCTTAGATATTGCTATCCTCACTATCCGCATCTTGGCTTTCATCGTCCAGGTTGATGAATGGCTCGTTCTGCCTGACAGCGGAATTTATGTCGTCTTCGCCGTTTAGCAGTCTGCAGAAATGGTTTTTCCATGTCCTCAGCACCGACTGTGACTCTACTACAAGGTTTCCTTGTTCGTCTCTACAGGTCTCCGTTCGGGTCTTGTTGGCATGACACGTTATTTTTACCTTTTGGTAAAACTTCCGAACATTGTTCCTGGAGTAACACCTCTCTATATCCTCGATCGCGCGCTTCTCATGCTCTCTCTTTTTTCTCCGGAGTTTAGTTCTGACGAAAACAAAAAATGGGTATCATATTTACCGATGAAGTTACGAAATTGGTCAACTATTTAACTTCGTGCGGACAACCAGACCCGGCTTACTCTTTATGTAATCTCAATACTGCCTGCGACCTACTGGCGAATTTGAAATTGTATTTGATGTGTGTTTAAAAAAACTCAAAAAGTAAACACACGCTGTGAAAAAGCAAATAAAAGCTTTTTGCAGAGCCGTTTATCACCATTTATCAGTTATGATTATGATAAGCAAGTGTAAATTCGAAGGAGACATTAAATGTAAACGTCATTAGTTCCGACTTTAAAATAGATAAGATAAAACGACAACAGACAACTTTATTTGTTTTCTATTGAATTATCAATATTATGTGTTTTTACGTAAACGGGCCAATAAAAGGTTGTAAGTTAGCTCTATTAGGTAATCACTGTATACGTTAAAATGTGACTTTGCAGAATTGTTTCATTTGCTTCGATTACGTAAGCAATAACACCAATTGAATCACCTGATTGCTTGCAAATTAAATAGTTCGTCGGATACACATGCAAAAAGTTTGACAAAATTGAAATGTATTAGGTTTTTACCCGACTAGATAAACAAATAAATATAAAAACATAAACTAAAATAAAAATAAAAATAAAAGAGTTTATTTAAAAAACGAAAAAAACCCGACTAACTGTAAAAAAAGATTTGAAACGAGTAAAACAAGACACTTTCAAGTATAACTAATTGACAAGAAGTGGAGACTACCTACACAATCCGGCAAAAATATGAGCAGCCTCCGATTGCCAATTATTTATACTTGAAAGTGTCTTGTTTTATTCGTCTTAAATCTTTTTTCAGTCAGTCGGGTTTTTTTTATTTGTAAACATCTAAGCGCGCGTTATTAGAATCTGGTGGAGTAATTCCACACATTTAACTTGCGGGGACGGAAATGCGTCACAGTGTTTTATCATTGTATACATTTTTCGGAATCTGGTGGAGTAGTTCCACACATTTAACTTGCGGGAACAGAAATGGGTCACTGTGTTTTATCATTGCATACCTTTTTATCATTGCATACATTTATGAGCTGGGGCATATTAATTTCAGCTTTTTGTTGATGTGAAATAAAGCATGTTTTTCATATATATGATGGTCTCACATTTCTTCCCTGTGAAGGATATCTCGAGGAAATTCGGTGCCGAATATTTCGTGAACTACCAGGCAGGCAGAAATCACAGCTGGACAACAACTAACAAAAATGTCGTCGACCAGCACCTCTACAATATGCAATGCAAGCCGAATGAAATTCCAATGACACTTTCATTTACTGTATAACAGTTGATGTCATTCTACAGAAACTAGCACAGAAGTAATAAATTATTGTTATTTCATAATATATCAAGAATACGGTTATTACAATTATTCCCTCTTTTCTCAATGACGTGTATCAAGCCACACACATATTAAGTGTGTCATTAAGTAATAACGGCATCGTGTCCAATTTATATAGTTTCTAAGATCAATTTTCAGGCTCTCCCTTAAAGAAAGCGGAAAATTTCAACACTAATTTCAACCGCCAGCAGTCCAGTGAATGTCCGCTTATCTGGTATAATAATTAAATGTTGTATTTATGGAAGTAACTAGATTTAATTGGTTTGAAAGTGCTGTATTTTTCTTTTATGTACACACCTTACAGACCTGTGTGTACAATGTACATTATGCGCCGTACACGACACTTCGATCTGGACGAACCTTCAAAATCTGCAAGGAAAGCGTTTAGACGGGTGTGTGGCTATGTGCGTTTTGCAGTTTCTGGGTGAAGACATTTGAAATTTGAATGCTGCCTACATTAAGAACTACTATGAAGTAGGCCAAAACTGTGAGCACTCAATGCAAACATACTGTAAATGCGGTTAGCATGCAGCAAGTCAAAGTACATCCGAAGATAGACAGATAACCAAGCCTGAGTGTTTTCTGTTTTACTGTCAAATGAAGAGAAGAACAAGAGAAATGAAAATGACTCGAATCCAGAAAAACCTTTGAACATAATGTAAATATAGAGGCGGTTGGTGAACGCACTCAAGCTCTGAAGCTCGAGTGGCACCCTCTAGTTTTAGAAAAGAAAAACAAAGTATCCGTGGCTAACTTAACTTTGAAAAAAGAATAAAATACGAAAAAGACGGATTTTCCGCCATTTCAAATATATACACTATTTATGTTTGTCAACTTCTGTGTTAAATTTATGCATTGATGTACAAGCACCTGTACGGAAACCAGAATAATAACAGTACAACACAGTTAAGTCTCTTACCTAAACTATTATGGAAAGACAGTTTTCGGAGTTTGTATCACTCAAACCTCAACAAAGAGATCGTAGCCCTGACAAACGCGAATGAGTTGCTTAATATTGAAAGCCTGACAGAAATAATAAAAAGAGCGACACCCCAACGTACTCCAGTAAAATATGTCAACGGTAGCAGCAAACAAAAATGGTTTGATATTGATTGTAAGCGAGCTAGAGATGCAACTTTTGCGTTTCTGAAGCTAGTAAGAGCAAATAACACCAATACCTTCAAAACTTTATACGCAGAAGCAAATAAAAACTTCAAGAACATTTTTGTCATATGAAAAAGCTAGCGTATAACGAGCAAAATATTACCCTGCTAAACAGCGCGAGGTGCTCAGCAGAGTTCTGGAAAGCTGTTAAGCTTATTAATGGTGGAAGAAGTACTATTGCTTTAGGCTTGCACGCGGAACAACTTAAGAATCACTTCTCAAATCTGATCAACGCAACTCAAGTTTCCCAGCCGTTTCAATATGCAGCACCCTGGATTGCTGACGAATTTCTGGATGCACCGATAACTCTGGAAGAGGTATAATATGCAATCGAGAATGCTAAAAATAAGAAAGCCCCAGGCGACGACCGTATTTCATATTAGTTTTATAAGGACTGTACACGCGAGTTCCTTTTAGCACTTGTAGCGGAATTCAACAGAATTTTTGAAAATGCAGATATACCTACCAGAAAGCTTTCTAAAATCGATTTTATTCCCATTGCACAAGAAAGGGGACTATAGTGATCCATCAAACTATAGAGGTATATCATTTTTAAATACTTCAACTAAGCTTTTTTGGAGCAGTGATTTTTAAAAGACTTATGCAGTGGGTCAATGAGAAGAAAATCATCCATGAATTTCAAGCGGGTTTCAGACAAAACTACTCGACGATAGACCAGATATTTATGCTCACAAACATAGCCGAAAAATACAAGAGAAACCACAAAAAACTTTACGCATTTTTTGTAGATTTCCGAGCAGCTTTTGATTCTGTTCCTCGAGAGGCACTTTTCTATAAGCTCTATAGATGTGGAATTTCTACGAAAGTAATAAACGTTTTACGAGCAATGTACACAAATAACATAGCTTTCGTTTGGGATGGAAACCACTTGTCCGAAGGCTTTGAGACTACAATAGGCGTGAAGCAAGGTTGTATATTAAGTACCCTTCTCTTTATATTATACATAAACGACGTAACAGATACTGTTAAAGGTGGAATCCAGTTATACCAAACAAGTATCCCGGCTCTTATGTTTGCAGATGATATTGTCTTTCTCGCAGAAACTGTTGACTGCATGCAGCTTATGATAAACAGGCTTGATAAATACTGCAGAACTTGGAATCTATCTGTGAACCTAACAAAATCAAAGATGATGATACTTAGAAATGGTGGTGGGAGGTACTGTCGAAGTGAAAAGTGGACCTTTCAAGGAGAGGGTATTGAAATTGTACGAGAATACAAGTATCTTGGAGTTCTTATCACCCCTAACTTGAGCATGAACAAACACCTCGAAAACAAATTGGCTGAAGCTAAGCGCGCAATCTGTTCAGTTTGGGAGAAATGCATAAAGAATAAAAAAGTAAGCCATAGTGCCAAGCAAAAAGTATTTCGATCAATTCTTTTATATGGAGCCCAAGTATGGGGATACTGTTCTTTTGCGGCTGTTGAGAAGTTTCTGCGATACTTCCTTAAGAGCATATTTAGATTGCCTAGTAGTACCCCCAACTATATGCTACATTTAGAAACGGGGACAGAACACATTAAAAATGCATTTTAATTACATTGTAAGAGTGATGAAGCTGGAGGAAGAAAGACTTCCAAAAAAATTATTTACTCACATCATAACAACAAGAGGAAATCTAGTGCAAGAATGGGAGCGTCTTGCGTCAGAATGTGGGGTAAGCCTAAACCTAAACATAACACCAGATATGCAATCTGGTTCTCTGAAAAGGCAGTTTGATATCTTATTAAAAAAAACTGGCAATAGTATATACGAGAAATATGTATGTGTGATGAAGCCCAATCATCACAATATAGGATGTACTGCAGCAAATTAAAATATCAACTTGAAGAAAGAACATATTTTCTAAACTGCTTCACGACAGATAAAATAAGCACTATTTTCAAAATGAGAGGTGAGTTGGTTCGGTTGAATTATATACCACATCGACCAGATCTACCAATGTGCAATATCTGTAATATGAAAGTAAGGGAAGATATTCTGCACTTTCTTGCAATATGCCAAATTTTAAGGGAATTTCGGAAACAATTCTTCGGTTCTTATGTTCTGGATGAAGAAAATGCAATAGACATCATAAACGGAGAACGAGGCTGGGATCTATTGTTCAATTACACAGTGAAAGCACTTCGCTACAGAGAATGCATCATCGAGGGAGACTTCTAAAATATAAACGCATAAATTATAAAAATGTAAATCATAGACAAAGTTATATTTATTTAAATGCCAATCTGGTAGACGGCCTTCGGCCAAACCAAATAGACCTAGACACTTTTTTTGTCACATTTATATTTAAATAAAGTCAACTACTACTACTACTAAACAAGTACTTTATTGAGTTGGAACGAATGGTAGACGCTTGATTAACTAAATATGAAACCAAGTGCGGGTTCACTTCCTGACCGAACAAAAGCAAGAAGTCCTTCCAAAGAGAAATAAATATCAATATGGTATAAAGAAGAATTACCCTCAACTGACAGCAAAAAAAAAAAAAAAACAACAACAACAGTCTGGTGACGAGTTAAATTTCGAAGTTCAAAATTTGAAGCCAAAATTTCAACTAAAGTATTCCGTCGCTCTCACGGCAAAGTGACATAAGTCGAAACTTGTCATTTTCGAGTTAAATGCAGAAATGACCCCAATTTTTATTTTATTTTTTCTGCCTAAATGGCTTAATTCTACTTCTTTTATTTTCATGTTCTACAAAGTGTCGTTTCGATTTTCCGCTAACAACCCTAACATTTTTTGTGTCTCAATGGAAGAAAAATACATCAATTGTATGTAACCGCACTTTGTATATTGTTTTTAATTAACTAGAAAACAATTTTTTTGTGTGACGCAAAACTTTAAGCATCGCTCCTGAAAATCATACATTTTTTAGGGTTATGTCACTTTGCCGTGAAAGCGACTATTTGTAAAGCAGTTTCAGTTATCTCAGAACCTAACATTAAATTAAGAGTACGAAAAAACTGTCACAAGAGAAATTGTGAGGGAGATTCTCTACTTTGAGTGAGAAGTGAGAACCTTTGTTACTTATCCATTAGAAATTGATTGGTATATCGAGTTAGACATTTTGCTGGAGCAAGAGAAAGCTTAAAATATACAAGAGCATCATAATAGAAATCATCTGCTATACTACACTACTACTACACTTCTTTACCAAACCAAGACGAACCTCACTTGGGAGCGACATCGGAAAGCAGTAGATGCAAAGGGCTAGAGTAGTTAGATATAAGTTAGAATAGGATTAGCTGACAGGGTTTAGTTTACGTACTTTTAGTTTAGCATAGTATTAGTGTAGGATAATTAGGTTAAGCGAAGATAGTTGCATCTGACTTCCCGGCCTCTCTATCCTATCATTTATTGGTCCGTCCGAAGTCTAGTAATTTTAGTTCTCCTCCTATCTTCTCCTAGTTTTTCCTTTCTGGCACGATATTTTTTTTGTTTTGAGCAGGTGGTTTAGTGTGAGGGGTGACAAGAACTACCCCGTCCGACGAGCGACAAACGTGCAACCGCGAGCGTGCCACCGTCCTCCTCCACTTCTCCGAAGAGGCCCCTGTGGCCAGCCTGGACTCATAACACTACCCATGTATTCGCTAAACTGTTACCTATGCCCTTCTCTTCCCATGCACCAAGCATTTCCGTACCTTAAGCTTACGAGTGGTAAAAATACACGTTATAAACCAACCAGAAGACAGGTTAAAACCTTCTGCATTCTCTGTATGTTGCTTCCTTCCAGTGGCAAGGCCGCAGGGCAGCCATTAACGTGCCCCTCTAAGTGCCCTCTTTCGCCGTAAATATTCATCGCAAAAAGCTTACACCATGTTGAGTACCTACTGCTGTATATATATAAATAATACAAAAAAAAAAAAAAAAAAACACGAAAACAATTCCATACAATCAAAACAATGCGGCAATATCCATTATCCAATATCCCTGCGCCCTGTCCTCACCCCCTACGAAACGAAAGTCATTGCAAAGAAAATCATTCAACTTCAGTTTCAGTACAGTAGGTAATAAAATCAGTTTCGTAATTTCGCTCAGTTGAGCATGATTTATGCGCAAATAAAATAACAACATCAGAAGCTCAGCACTAAAAATAACAACGACGACAATTGATTGCGATTACGACAATAAAAGCCTTGCAGACGAAATGAGTTTTATTCATGTTTCATATTATCGTATATTGGACGAATATAATTCGCCGAAGTTACTCAATAATTCTCTAGGTAGAAGGCCGGTAAATCCATTACGCTTAACGGAAATGCGATTTATATGTGCCAAAGTTAAATCGATACAGATATGATCTGGACTTGATTTAACTGCCTCGATAAATACTTCAGTCTTAGGTAAGGTATTTCTGTTGTACGATCCGAGCGGAAGGATACATAGCTATTTCTTTACGGTCGGTGTACAATAAAAATAAATTGGTTATAGTACACCAGAGAGTCGATGTGGCACTTGAAAATGCATCCAAGTACTGAAACTTTGATTACAAATATTTCTGGAATGGAATATATATTGTTTAAGGCGTCAGTTTCAGTTGGTGTTGGAAATGAACGTTATTTTGTATGTCCTTGTTCTAGTAAAGAGTTACCACAGGAAAATGTTTTGGGAAATTCTGGTAGAAATCTACAGATGGACAGGTATCATTGATTTACTGGATATGACATTTTGTCTTGCACTACACCATTTTTACAGGAACTACCTCAGGCGATTTTCGACTATCAAATTTTAGTCAGTAATGGTTAAATAATAGAAGTTCTCTCCCCTTTCAGGACAACCCTTGACCTAATGGTGCTAAAATTACTAAATTTGGTGGGTTTCCTCTGCGTTAGGGGTTAGACTCTGTTTACAAAATTTTAAAGCCATTTATGTCCTTTCATGTGGTCGGACTTCGGATAACTGAAAAAGTACCCGGGGACAAATTAAATTTTTCATATAAGCGGGTCCGACTGTAGTAATTATGGGTACGTAAAACGGAACTAAACACAAGCTACAGTGATCAACATTTCTGCAATCACGTGAAAACGATTCCATTACTGATTTAATACATATCAAATGAGAATGGTAAATAGTTTCAGTAAATTTAAACAACAATTTATCAATTTATATTAAGGTAGGTAGGTTTACGATTTTCGAATAGGAGAGCTTAGATCCAGCCTTTGGGATTCAAAAAGGTTATCAGTTCCCCAATACTACGTTTCGAGACCTCCTCAAGGGAGTCGAAAAGGGTTAACAAAAAGATCGATGTCTGGCCCTAGCTCCTTTTCGGCTGTGTCATTACAGTTTACAGCTGCGGCAGTGTGTATTATGTTATGTGGGATGCCCTAATCTAATTGCGTGTACCCCTATTGGCCAATGGCCTGTGGTTATCGCTGTTATTCTGGCAATATCTTTTCGTGTTTTACTTAGAAGGTGGGTTGTTTTATCCGTGCTGTAGTTTGGCCACATCCTTCTAGATATGATACAGCTCGTCAGCCTCCTCCTCCTCCATCTGTGGTTGGCCTTCGATAGGAATTCTAGAGAGATCTTTGCTTTGACTGCTCCGAGCGGCATTTTAACAGATTCCGAAAGTGAACAGTGAAGGGCTGAGCCTCGCCTGGCCAGCTCGTCAGCATCTTCGTTGCCGCAAACGTTGCTGTGACCTGGAACCCAAATCAGGGTAACCTTGAACTTGCTAAGCGAGGCCAGCTCCTTACGGGACTCTAATACCAATTTTGAGGTTATGTTGACTGAGGCTTGACTATCAATGAAAATGTCTATCTTTTGCCTCGGAACTATGTTTTTGTGTAGTTTCATTTGACGACAGGCCTCGCGAGTTATATTAAATAATATTAGTTATCATTTCATTACTTCCGGAAGCCATTTTGTTTTGTAGGAAAACGAAATTCTCTTAGTCATTGCTATAAAAATATCAACATGCAAAACTTTCCTATAATACCTACTACGTAAACAAAGTGCCCGACCAAAATACTATTTTGTTGTTGTCGTTTAAAACGTCTAAAAAATTGATCAACGTTTTGCTTTTGCGATCGAACGATTTTTGTATTAACTTGATAACGACGATGAATTTAAAAAAAATATAATTTTGTTATTTTTGTCTATATTTTAACGCATAAAAAAATAGAAAAAAAATGTTTTCTACATTATGTATTCTATATGACGAATCAGGCTGAGTAATCTACCTCATGTAATCTACGTAAAAAACTCATGTATATTACATACGAGTAATCTACATGCCAACCCAGATTGGAACACAAGTGAACTTCACATTTGGAACATTTGGCAAGAGGGGTTGTTAACCGTTTGTTTACCTAACCTAAACTAACACCAAACGCCAGCGGTGTAATCAATACATCTAATACAGTCTTGTTTAGTTGAGATCTATCAGCTTTTTCATATTCACATATTAATATCTTCCAGACTTTTCCTTAAATCGGTATAGGTGAACAATGGACCACTGATTGCAGATTGAAGACAGAAATAGATAAAAAGCTTTTTCCATTAACGATTACTTCCAAATTCGTAACAGACAATACGGGTAGGTATTCCAAAATCCCACAAGAATTTTTTAAAAGGTACCCGAATCAAAAAGACTAGCAGGAACAGACCCCTTACATATCCGTTACCAATTAAAGTATAATAGTAGAGCCGAAAGCAATTTATTTTTTGACGGGCCAAAAAGAAGTAGGTAGTTGCCTATTCAAAAATGTATGTAGACTCCAACGATAACACAGTCATCCTGTCTACACCCACTGCCGCGAGCGTATAAGCAATTAATTTTCAATGGGACTCGCCGCACAGTCATAAATGCCTGCCAGCACAACATGATTTTGAGTAGTGATAAGTCCTGGCAGACAACACAACACAATGGTGCGCATCAAGCACCAACTTGTCGATTACATTCTTCAGGAGATGATTCTTTGTGTGGCCTTTAATAATATTTTACAGAAAATTATGAAACCCAAGTTCGTAAATCTCCACCTTCGGACTTTTTACGCTACAACACCACGCTAAAAAAATTAAGAGAATTCCAAAAATATGAAATATCACATGAATCATACTTTTTAGTTTTTTTTTTTTTTTTTGTTCTTTATCCAAATATGAGATAGCTATTTCGGTTTTTGTCTTGGATTCCGATTTTTTTTTAACGGTTTGAGTGGTTTTAAATAAAAATCGTATCAGCTTCCTTGCCCCCACCTGTACCTACAATTCTTTGCAGCCATATTTATGCATATTCTCGAACATATTTTTTAAACTTTTTTTTAAAGCCCATTTTTGGTTATTTGCTTCGCATCAAAGACAACTTGATCCACTTGAACAACTTAAAGTTTATGGCATAGGGTATTCAACTATTATAATATCCAGTTTGTCCTCTGCCAGATAAGCAAGTCCTTTATATCAGATGAGAAATAGTTCAGAGCGTAATAAAAACTACGGAGCTACTACACTATGCACAGACAACTTTCGAAATAACAGGGCCCAGGGCGCAATTATCATGCTCATCTAAATAACTTGATAAATGTGTGTGTGACAGCCTACCGACTGCAACACACATCCGATTTTGATTTAGTTTTTTTTTGTTGGTTAATAGACCATGCAGAGAAGGTTAATATATTGGTATGATAAATTTTTGAAAGAAGGCGCAACCGCCATTCCAATAAATTAATTTTTGTACACTTTGAAAAAAAAATAAACTGGATAGAAATCGAGTAGTGACACTTCAAATACAAAAAAAAAAATATTTTAAATTTTAAAAGCAATTGTTGTTGTCAATTATTTTAATTATTTTCCAACCAAATTGTTGTTGTCAACAATTTTGAAAGTTTTTTTTTTTTAAATACCTATAGGTACCTAAAAAGTTTGTTCTAATAAATTATGTTTATTATGTTACATTAAGTAACTTTTTGAAATGAAGTAGATATACTTTGATTATACAAAGATGATATGGCCGACCATATTTTGCATCGAATTCGTACTGTGACATCGGATAATGAACTGGAGATGTCAGATGGAATGCGCAACAAAGCTTTGATTTTGATCGAGGATATGTGTCTGCTCATGAGTGGCAGTTTGTTGTGCAAATTGGGAGAACTAATCATGAATGTTTTCCCGAATATCGCTCAGAATTATACTGAACATGATTGGCTGAGTGTAAGAGTGATTTTTGCTGCGAAAAACAAGAACGTCGATCATTTGACTTTCGCCATTCAAAACCAAATCGCTGGTGAGATGCATTCAATTGAACAAATCAGTCGACTCCGTGATGGATGAAAACGAAGCCACCAACTATCCCACTTTGTTTTGCAACCCAAACGAACCAAAACTTTGTAACGGTACGCGTTTGATTGTGAAGAATTTAATATCAAATATTATTCAAGCAACGATTTTTATTGGAAAATTCAATGGCGAAGATATACAGAACGACTTGCCGTTTGTGTTTAAGCGTCTTCAATTTCCCGTACTTCTCGCTTATTAATAAGTCGCAAGGACAATCGCTGTATGTGTGTGGCAAAAATCTTGAATTTCACGTGTCGGGGCAAAGCTCTCGCTTTGTACGTGTACGCACCCGATTATAGAAATATAACAAAAAATGTTGTGTACCATAAAGTGTAGTATACACATAAATTCCAAACAATAATTCATAGTTACAACCAGACCTACAATAAATATACTTCCTTCATAATTTCAACTAACAAACAAATTCCCATACAAGATACACATTACACTACACAGCCGAGTGCGATTAATGCGCTCGACACCCGATACATGATAAAGCCAATAGCCGCTATGAAGTCAAGGCCACCTGACTTGTGTCGAATAATGCTACAACAGCATTATGTCAGCACATTTTATCAACTTGCGAATTTATATTGTATTTTGATATCTCTAGAAATATGTATGTATAAGCTCGATTTTAAGTAGCAAGTAAGATATTTTTGTATAAATAGGCTAAGCATTTAGAAATAAAATTAATGTTGATGATACAAGCAATGTGAATGGTTTGGCTTCTTAGCCTATGTTTATATTTACAGCTCGGCTCTTTAGCCACCGCATACAGTTCGGCTTTTTAGCCAGTAACAATATCGGCTTGGGATAGCCTAAAATCCACATAGTTTATGCAGGGAGGTAGTCATTTGTTTAAATCTATAATAACATTACATGACGATCCTACCAATCATAATATAATATTACATGGCGATCCTGCGTATCTAGAACCACAAAAATGAAGTCTGAAGATCCTGTATTGTTGGATGATCCAAAATTCGTTGCTATTGCCAAGAAGTACGATAAGACACCAGCGCAAATTCTTATCCACTATCAGCTAAAGCGTGGAAACATTGTCATTCCAAAATCGGTGATAAAGGCGCGCATCGCGTCAAACTTTGATGTCTTTGGATTCGACTTTACCGACGACGATGAGAAGACCATTGATGATTCTGATTGTAATGCTCGATTGGTTCCTATAGTACCTATGGACAACAATACCATCCTTTCGAGAACGATGACTATTAATTGACAATAAGCACAGTATATCCGAAAATAATTTCGTTTTGTTCAAAACAAACTCACGACCAAAATGTATTATATACCTACTTCATAGAAGTTAAGATGCGTTTGATTTAATTAAATAAGAACCATCAAATAAGAAAAATAAATAATATATAATGTAAAATTTGAAATAAATCTGTTCACTAGTAAAAGAAAAATAAATAATATATAATGTAAAATTTGAAATAAATTTGTTCACCAGTAGAAGCATAAACAAAAAATATATCTATATAATTTTTTTTTTGTATAACAGTAACAATGGGTGGACAAAATTCGAAAGAAAATATTGTTGTTAACTCAGGAGACAATAATAATAGCAAAACAATAGACCTAATTATAGTAATAACAATAGTAATAATTATTGTAATAATAAGTAAGATAGCAAGAAATCTTTGCAAAAAGAAAATAAATAAAGTAGTAGTTAAGGAAGTAAATAAAGAAATAGCTAGGATTAATGTTTAAATGGCATAAAACAAAATTAATTACTTATTAATGAAAATAAATTACGTAATAACGAAAACAATTTGCAATTAGATACAATGGCGACATTTGACATTTTAACAACACTAAAAGTCATTCCCGAATACAACGGAGAATTTGACAAATTGAATAACTTTATAAACATGGCAAACTTCATAGCGGATACTCTCAACAGTAACACAGAAAAAGAAAAACTATTTAAATTCATTTTAGAAACTAGATTAACAGAACTAATAAAAACTTTAAGAAATATATTTAGAAGCAATATAAATACACTTCAATTACAGACTGAATTAGGAAAAACTGTTCAGGGACCTAGAAGCATTGAAAGCTACGCCATAAAAATAGAAAGTCTAGTAGCAGAATTGAACACATTGCAGATAGCTGAGCAAGGAGAAAACGGTAGAGAAATCATAACTAAACTCAATGATCAGCTTGGTTTAAATGCCTTTAAGAACGGTTTAAACGGCTATGTAAAAACCACAATTTTTGCAGCAAGACCAAATACATTGTCCGAAGCAGTACAGCTGGCTTCTGAAATAGAATCGACATATGACACGGCACATATAAGCCACTATGTCCATTCCGATGATTCCGACATCAGACATTAATGTCATAACTCGAGCAATGACAAGAAACAAAACTAATAGTGATATACCCAAAAGCAATGCTTTAGACGTAAGGCCTGATCAACTTTACGCCTGGGAATGCACTTCAATTGCAGAAATAAAAGAAAACGTACGTAAACTAGAATTCAAAATTGTGCTCAAAAACTCGCGAGAAAGAAGAAATACTTCGCTTAAAATATACGTCGACGATGAAAAATTTATAACAGAATGCAGCGATAATCCTAATCAGGACTTAGGTCCGATTTTGGAGAAACTCGTATTCGTAATGGCCAAAAGAAATATTGATAAATTAGCTAGATGAAAAAGTTAAAATAGAATGCAGCGATAATCCTAATCAGGACTTAGGTCAGATTTTGGAGAAACTCGTATTCATAATGGCCAAAGGAAATATTGAAAAATTAGCTATAGCAAAAACTGATGCCATTATTCGAGCACATTAACATAAATGAATTCAAAATGACATACAACCTGTTGCAACAAAAACGTAAAATTAGTAAAAAGCTAGCAAACTTAAAACTAATAATATATCAACCAGCGCTGAGTAAAAATAGACAATGAAATAAAGGAGGTACATAATAATAGATTAAAGAAAATAGATTTAGGTAAAACTTAAAACAAAAAAAAAAAATTTTTATAAAAAAAAAAAAAATTTTTTTTTTTTTCTCCCGAAGAGAAGGGATGTAGTATACACATAAATTCCAAACAATAATTCATAGTTACAACCAGACCTACAATAAATATACTTCCTTCATAATTTCAACTAACAAACAAATTCCCATACAAGATACACATTACACTACACAGCCGAGTGCGATTAATGCGCTCGACACCCGATACATGATAAAGCCAATAGCCGCTATGAAGTCAAGGCCACCTGACTTGTGTCGTATAATGCTACAACAGCATTATGTCAGCACATTTTATCAACTTGCGAATTTATATTGTACTAGCTGTGCCCGCAACTTCGTACGCGGCGTAAGGCTGAGTAGGTACTTTCCAATTAAAGAGATTTAACCGCTTTCTCAAAGCTAAAACAAAGCGGTGAACATTGTCAATGTGAAACAATAAATCAAACAAATCTATTTACCTAAAACACCAATTAAGAAAATTAAATTCAACAGCGTAAGTCCTAAAGTTCCACTTCCTTACTGTAGGCATCAACGTAGGTAATATCAAAACAACCACTAAAACAAAAGCCTGAACGGAAATTTGTATCTACACCAACAATAAGTAAATCAAACAACATAATTCACCTATATCGTCTTTACTTCTTGAATTCTTCAATTCTTTACTGTAGTCTGTAGGTATCAACGTAGGTATATAACAACCATTAAAACAAAAACCATGAACTGAGTTTCTATATACACCACCTCCAACATACATTCACCACCACACCACACGTCATCAGCCATCTGCGCATTTCCTCCGATCCGAAACACATTGTCGCTGTTTTTTGTTGTTGTTTTTTTTCATATGAACGTGCTTGTGCGATGTGCGCCACCAAACCACCCCCAAGCAGAACAACGATCAAGAACCGCGGCTGCTGATAATATTCGATTTCAGAAAATAAATTTATTTTTTTAATGTTAGATTTTAGGTTGTAGCTCAGCTTCTAGAGGACATAGAAAGCTGATTGATGGCTTGAAATATCTATAAAAGTGTTGGCTCTTCTAAGTATTTTGTTTTGTTTGCATTGATAAAGAATTATTTGAGTAATGGCGAGTTAAAGGCAGTAAAGTCGGAAAAAAAAACACATTTTGGTCAAAAACGCTCCAAAAAATAGGAATGGCAATGAAAGGAATAGCCTATATGTTGCACAGAGTCTTAAGAAACATTTCAAAGAAAGATTCATCGAAATCTGTGCAGTAGTTCTCACGCCATTAGGTAACAGAAAAATTGCCAACAGTTTTATTATAAGTATAGATATAGATTTTGATATCTCTAGAAATATGTATGTATAAGCTCGATTTTAAGTAGCAAGTAAGATATTTTTGTATAAATAGGCTAAGCATTTAGAAATAAAATTAATGTTGATGATACAAGCAATGTGAATGGTTTGGCTTCTTAGCCTATGTTTATATTTACAGCTCGGCTCTTTAGCCACCGCATACAGTTCGGCTTTTTAGCCAGTAACAATATCGGCTTGGGATAGCCTAAAATCCACATAGTTTATGCAGGGAGGTAGTCATTTGTTTAAATCTATAATAACATTACATGACGATCCTACCAATCATAATATAATATTACAAAAGCATTTCAGTGAAAAAGCGGTAGGTTGGCCGACAAGTATTTGATTTTATTTACCTATTTATTTAATATTAATATACCTTTTGAATAAAAAAATTGAATTGACCGAATTACATGAAGCAGAATGAAGCGAAAGCTCGGAATTATTAATTTCATTACCTACATAAATGAATTTGGGCGGAACGAAGTTCGCCGGGTCAGCTAGTTTGAATAATAAAAGAAAAAGTTTTCTGTAAACAACTCACAAAGTTGGCGCGTTTTCTGGAATCGTTTTTGACGTACATTTGACGAGTTTTTGGTCACATTTTTGAATGCGCTTTTATAACTTTTTATTCAAGTTTCTGTCACATTTTTTGACATTTTTCTACCGCGTCTCGTTTTACTGACGCATTTTTGAGGAGGTTTTTAATAGCATTGGCATAGCATAGCATCGAAGGATGTTTGGATGCATTTATAGACGTTTTTGCACGCATTTTTTCTAATCATTTTTTTTTTTACTTTTTTACAAGTTTTCTGTATTTGATTTTTGGCGTTTTACTGGCGCGCTCTTAGACGTGATTTTTGATTACTATTTTGGCCTGTTTGACGAGTTTTTGGATGGATTTTCCTCAGATTTTCGAAAGCGGATTTTTTTTAATGAATTTTTGCAGTCCAAAGCAAGAACCATTTCGAAAACTTGCTTGACCAAATTGTTAGCTAACAGAGACGAGCAGGAGTTGCGTAGTGCATTTGAATAATTCCATAAACCTATAACTCGATTCGGCCCCAGTTCGACTTAAAAGATACACTGCACGCTATCAGTAATTCCACAAACGCTTACGCACAGAAAACGCCGACCTATGTGTACACGCATAGCAATGCATTTCACCAGTTAGTGCAGTTGACTTTTACTTTTTCCGACAGTGGGTCGTATGAATAAAGCGAAGCAATTATTTTTATTTAAGAGAAATGTCAAAGTCGAAGCATTTGCTTGCACTTGGAATCATTTTCATGAATTTTATTGTGAAAAATTGACTTTTGCCAAGTCCGGATGTAGCTCCATAAACTAGATTATAATTGCCATTTGCTTCGGCGTAGCTGACCTTAATAAAAATATGTTAGACGTTTATTGTTATTAATCCAAAATTAACAAAGAATAATTATTTACTTACATTTAGCAATTAATGGATCAATTCGCCGGCAACAAACACAAAAACCGAAATCGTTTAAGAAATGTCATTTATGACAATTACGATGACGTCTAGTAAGAATTCCAACTACAGTTTGTGAGCTTCTGGGAGATACCGAACGTTTTCAAACTTTGTGTTAAATAAACGATTGACGACACGATAGTAGTAGAGTTATGTGAAGCAAATTAATAACGACATCGTTGACTACTATCGCGCGGACGATTATCGCCCTCAGAGTTACGGAATGAGTGCACAGGCTAACCTAGGAATTTGCTTGTGAATATGCAGGGTGTCCGCCGGGAAGGTATACTACTTTGTTTTGCCGCCATTTTGGTAAACATTAGTCTTGACAGTTCATATTTGGCAGTCATGAAGTAGACACGTGGCAAATTTATTATGAAAAAATATTCGATAGACCAACGTATTTTAATCGTTAAAACATTTTAACAAAATCAATCATCGATTAATGTGACCATGAGAAAGTTACGTGAAATTTTTGGGAGAAACAACGTGCCAACAAAACGCACTATTTATCGTGCAGTGAATGATTTCGAAGAAAAAGGGTCTATAGTAGATAGGCAACGTACTGCAAGATCGGAAAACTTTTTAACACCACAACTTCATGCTTTTGACTTGATTAACATGTGGACGCGCGTACAGCCAGGATTACAATGGAATTACCTCTTTCCACAACAAGTTATTTCAAGAAATGGTGATGTTGATTGGCCTCCACGGTCGCCTGATTTGACTGATCCGGACTTCTTTTTGTGGGGATATCTGAAAAGCAAAGCTTATGCAAACAAACCAGAAATGCTTGAGCAACTCAAACAAAATATTCGTGATGAAATGTATGAGAATGTAATGAAAAATGTGCTCAAAAGGGCTCGCATTTGTGAGACTAACATAGGCGGACATTTACCTGATATTGTATTCCATACATAATTGCCGGCATTAAATAAAAAATGTATCAATAAAAGATCCACTCTCTTTCATTTAATCAAACATTATAAACAAACAAAGTAGTATACCTTCGCGGCAGACACCCTGTATTTACAGAGTGCAGATGTATAGGACCTCAAGCATTCCTTGGCGCTGTTAACATTGTATACCTACAGGAACGGCCTTTATGACTAAAAAATATAAATAATACGTTCTGCCAGTAATCCGCAGTCAGGCAGAATAATAATAATCCAACCTTGCAGATGATCGTCACAAATTTTGCCGAACAGCGATATTCAAACGTAGGTCCAACAAGGTTGTTGAACCGCTAGTAATACTTCACTTCGCTAAAATTCGTCGGAAAAATGAATAGTTTATGGCAAGCGAATGGAGCTTCGACATCGTGTGTCCCATTCACAACAAAGAGGACCCGGCCTGAACTGCGCCGACTACAACATAAAATCAGAGACTTCAAAATTGGCTATACGTTATTGAAGTATTCTATCATAATTGGCCATCATTTTCCACAAACTGGGGGTGAATTTGAAGTGGAATAAAATATTCAACACATAAAAAGCTACATTCCCATCCTAATTATACAAGCAAGGACATCTGTTTTATCGGCAAACTGACCTCTATGAATAAAGTGTCTCCTTACATTTTTTTTTGTAAGAAAATTGTCTTGCCATCGATCCGGTACTATTATCCTCAAATAACGACATTCAATAATTCGAAGGGTCGGCCCTCAATTAACCATTACGAAGGGTTCAAAGAAACACGGAGGCAACCACTAAAGAAGCAATTTATAATACACCTGCAGTGCAGATATTCTGTCTTTGGTCCCCTTTTTGGGAAAGACCCTCTTGTACAGTAAATTAATAAGTGAAAAGGACGATCAATTGAAAAATGTCGCTCTATTTGTGTTATTAATTTTGAAACCTCTTATATACAAACGATGTTTTCCTCAATTCGATATGTGTATAAGTATATATCTTTCTACATCCTCAAAGAATCCGTTAGATATATTGACAACTGGCTGAAAACAATTTAACGGAGACATTTCTTTCGATGTGCATTTGCCGTAAACAAACACGACACAGTATTACAGGTAGATCGTTATAGCCAACGTCAGTCCTAAAGTTCTGCGTTGTCGTTTTCATTTTTTATTCCGTTGGCGTTGTTTCAAAGGACAAAAACATGATAATAAATTTAACTTTCTCCACAAACTTTGTCAGAACAGTTTATTTTACTTTTGCAGAACTCAGTTTTCTTTGGAATTTCGTTTTATCGTTGGTAGTAGATACTCCCTACCTACGAGCTGCCCTGATGTTCCTTCAGTCAAATACAAAGACTTGGAGCAATTTATTGGTACACACACTTTACCTGCGCGCAAAGGACAAAGTGCCAACACATCTGAAAATTAATCATTGCCCCCCTCCCTCCCATTCTCGTGTCGGGTTGCTATTACTCTTTGAACGAACGGTATGAAAGTTGACACAAGTGTATAGGTAGCCATTTTTTTATTTCAGGTTGGATTTGTCGACCCAAAGTTATTATTTATAGCAATTTCCAGAAAGCAGACATTTCGTATTTTTTGTAATGGAGTTAACGAAACGTGGGGGTGTGCTTTGTTTTATCAATTCCGAGATATGAAGATCTGCAAAGTATTAGGTCCCTTTTGAGTTTTCCGTTTGCTCTCGCCTAATTTTCCGAGGGTATTTTACGACCCTCAGTTACTCATGAAACTGCAATTTACCTTATGTTGATTTGCGTGCCTGGATAATGCTGTGTAGGATACTTGAGAAGTAAGACGACGAATCTCGTCAGCCAGAGGGCAGACAAAGCAAACGGAGCAATATCCACAAATCGATGTTGGAATAGGTCTCATAAGCCGGATATGTCGGATAAGGATGATTTTGACACTTCCCAAAGAAATTAGGGCAGTGACGTTTAGATACACGAGGTACTTTTTTTTTTCTTTTTTTTTTATATACTTCTCCCGGGAAAGGCGAACCTATAACGCTTCAACAGCGCCCCGAGATGCCTGCAGATGTATGTTTGTTCTGCACTTAAATTGCTGCAAATTGTAGTCTTCTGGAAATATATCCCCAGGAAGCGAGTTCCAAAGTTTGCTTGTCCTGTAACAGAAGGAGTTTTTGAAAGTTGATGTCCTCGCGGTTGTCAAGTGTACTGTATGGTCATGAGCATTAGCAGCCTGTCTTGTTGGGCGCCCAAAAGTTGCATTTTGAGGGATAGTGTCTTTGAGT
This sequence comes from Cheilosia urbana, assembly GCA_946477585.1. Taxonomy (NCBI): domain Eukaryota; kingdom Metazoa; phylum Arthropoda; class Insecta; order Diptera; family Syrphidae; genus Cheilosia; species Cheilosia urbana. The sequence goes on along the minus strand of OX297853.1, from coordinate 128,437,854 downwards.
TCCTCAGAACATCTACCATTGAAGTACCTATAGAACAAGCATAGGTCAGCGACTTGTCTTCTGTGCACCAACGGTTGAAGATTCGATGTGAGTGTAGGGTCTCCAATGAGTCGAACTGCTCGTCTCTGTATGCTATCAAGCAGGTTAAGTGAATGTTTTGGGGCCGAGCTCCATATATGGGAACAATATTCCAAGCCTGGTCTAACCTGTGCGTTGTAGAGAAGGAGAAGTTGCTTGGGGCTAAAGTACCTCTTTGCTCTAAATAGGTAGCTCAACTTTGCGGACGCCGGTTTTGCGATATAGGATATGTGGTTCTGCCATGCGATTCCTGAATTGACTGTGACTCCTAGAAGGTGCATAGAGTCCTTGTGATGGATTGGATGGTCATCCATTTGGATCTGAGGAACTGTTGATGCATTTTTTCTGGAAAATGTTGTGAGCTGTGTCTTGTTTGCATTAAATACAACCAAGTTGTCCTTTCCCCACTTCAAGATTTTGTCCAGATCATAATTTAGAGAATTAATTTGTTCACATCTCTGACTGTGTGATGTAGCCGTATTCACAGGCCCATTGTTCGAGATGGAGGATATAAGAGTGCTGTCATCTGCAAAGCTGTAGAGTAGATATTATTATTTGTCGATCCAAGCAAATCGTTGATGTGGAGAAGAAATAGAGTTGGAGAAAGAATAGATCCTTGGGGCACTCCTGCATTTATAGCAAACGAATTGGATGATACACCATCTACAACAACTTGGATCGATCTTCCCAGAAGAAAATTTTGCATCCATCCGCAGAGTTGTTGTGGTAATCCGTAAGACGCTAACTTGCCTAATAGGGCTCTATGCCAGACTCGGTCACATGCCTTTGATATGTCCAAGGCTACGGCTCTGGATTCGCCGTGTTGTTCAATTGATTGTGTCCTTAAGTGCGTTACGTAGCTTAGCAGGTCACCAGTGCAACGACGGCTCCGAAATCCGTATTGCCTGTCGCTTATTCATCGATGGCCTTCTAGATATTTGATTATTTCGACATTTATTGCCTTTTCCATTACTTTAGAGAGCATTGAAAGTAACGCTATTGGACGATAGTTTTGTGGCAGACATTTCTTCCCTTTCTTTGGAATAGGTTGAATGCGAGCGGTCTTCCAGCAAGAAGGAAACGGCTTCTGGGAGTACGACAAATGTACAGGTGCAAGTTCTGGTGCACAGTTCTTGAGTACTATAGCCGGGATTCCATCGGGTCCCGTTGCCTTATTGCAATCGAGTTCTTTAAGGATGTGTTGAATTATTCGAGGCCGAAATTTCACTTCTGCCATCGATGATTGTATCCTCGGGATATTTGGTGGCTCTAGCTGTGCAGAATCTAGGGTGGAATTCTTTGAAAACATGCTAGCGAAAAGATCTGCCTTTTCTTTAGGTGTTGTTGCTAGCGTGCCGTCTTCTTTTACTAGAGTTGGAAAAGAAGAGCAACTAAAGTTATTACTGATTGCCTTTGCCATGGACCAGAATGCGCGTGAGCCGCTAGGACATCCAATCACTTTGTTAGTGACTCTTTCGCTGTAAGTTGTCTTCGCCGATTCAATAATTAGATTGCATCTATTTCGAAGAATTGTAAATTCAGATCTTTTCAGTTCTGAAGGGTTTGACCTCCATTCACGGAAAGCCTTGTTTTTCGCTGCGGTAGCTCGCTTGCATTCTTTGTTAAACCACGGTTTATTTGAAGCTAATTTTTTGATGCAGTGTGGAATATAAAGTTCCATACCGAGTAAAATAATTTCGGTTACGGCTTCTGCGCACATATTGACATCAGTATCTCTAAAGCACATATCAGCCCATGGCAACGAAGCGAAGAAATTACGCAGCTCGTCCCAGTTAGATTTACTATAATTCCAAATCGAACGAGAACGATCCTTTTTCGCTCCTATTGGTATCGGTATAGAGAGGATAGCAGATATTAGAGCATGATCCGAATTCCCTAAGGGAGCAGACACTTTTATTTCATAATTATCTGGCTCTGTTGTGAGAAACAGATCGAGAGTGTTTCCGTAATTTGTTGGATTGTCTGGAATTCGCGTGGGCTCATCTGAGTGAAATTTCAGCAAATGGCGAAGTCTTCAGCTTGTTTCCCTGCCTCGTCCGTTCAATTATAATTGCCATTTGCTTCGGCGTAGCTGACCTTAATAAAAATATGTTAGACGTTTATTGTTATTAATCCAAAATTAACAAAGATTAATTATTAACTTACATTTAGCAATTAATGGATCAATTCGCCGGCAACAAACACAAAAACCGAAATCGCTTAAGAAATGTCATTTATGACAATTACACTGACGTCTAGTAAGAATTCCAACTACAGTTTGTGAGCTTCTGGGAGACACCGAACATTCTCAAACTTTGTGTTAAATAAACGATTGATGACACGATAGTAGTAGAGTTACGTGAAGCAAATTAATAACGAGATCGTTGGCTACTATTGCGTAGACGATTATCGCCCTCAGAGTTACGGAATGAGTGCACAGGCTAACCTAGGAATTTGCTTCTTGTGAATATATAGACAGAGTGCAGACCTGCAGATGTACCTATAGGAGTTCAGGCATCACTTGGCGCTGTTAAAATTGTATAATTAAATATAAATCTTATAAATAAAACGTGAAAACTGCCATTAATCTGCAGTCAGGCAGAATAATAATATAAATTCAAACGTAGCTCCAACAAGGCTGTTGGAGCGCTAGTAATACTTCACTTGGTGGAAGAATAAACTTAAATCTAAAATTCGTCGGAAAAATGAATTGTTTATGGCAAGCGAAGGGAGCTTCGACATCGTGTGTCCCATTCACAACAAAAAGGAGCCGACCTGAACTGCGCCGACTACAACATAAAATGAGAGACTTCAAAACTGGCTATAAGTTATTGAATTATTCTATCATAATTGGCCATCATTCTCCACAAACTGGGGGTAGATTTGAAGTGGAATAAAATATTCAACACATAAAAAGCTACATTCCCATCCTGATTATACAAGCAAGGACATCTGTTTTATCGGCAAACTGACCTCTATGAATAAAGTGTCTCCTTACATTTTTTTTATCTCTATAAAATATCCAAAAAGCAATTCTGTATAACCGTCGACATTTTTTTGTAAGAAAATTGTCTTGCCATCGATCCGGTACTATTATCCTCAAATAACGACATTCAATAATTCGAAGGGTCGGCCCTCAATTAACGATTACGAAGGGTTCAAAGAAACACGGAGGCAACCACTAAAGAAGCAATTTATAATACACCTGCAGTGCAGATATTCTGTCTTTGGTCCCCTTTTTGGGAAAGACCCTCGTGTACAGTAAATTAATAAGTGAAAAGGACGATCAATTGAAAAATGACGCTCTATTTGTGTTATTAATTTTGAAACCTCTTATATACAAACGATGTTTTCCTCAATTCGATATGTGTATAAGTATATATCTTTCTAGATCCTCAAAGAATCCGTTAGATATATTGACAACTGGCTGGCTATGAAAGCAATTTAACGGAGACATTTCATTCGATGTGCATTTGCCGTAAATAAACACGACACAGTATTTAAGGTAGATCTTTATAGCCAACGTCAGTCCTAAAGTTCTGCGTTGTCGTTTTCATTTTTTATTCCGTTGGCGTTGTTTCAAAGGACAAAAACATGATAATAAATTTAACTTTCCCCACAAACTTTGTCAGAACAGTTTATTTTACTTTTGCAGAACTCAGTTTTCTTTGGAATTTCCTTCTATCGTTTGTAGTAGATACCTACCTACGAGCTGCCCTGATGTTCCTTCAGTCAAATACAAAGACATGGAGCAATTTATTGGTACACACACTTTACCTGCGCGCAAAGGACAAAGTGCCAACACATCTGAAAATTAATCATTGCCCCCCTCCCTCCCATTCTCGTGTCGGGTTGCTATTACTCTTTGAACGAACGGTATGAAAGTTGACACAAGTGTATAGGTAGCCATTTTTTTATTTCAGGTTGGATTTGTCGACCCAAAGTTATTATTTATAGCATTTTCCAGAAAGCAGACATTTCGTATTTTTTGTAATGGAGTTAACGAAACGTGGGGGGTGTGCTTTGTTTTATCAATTCCGAGATATGAAGATCTGCGAAGTATTAGGTCCCTTTTGAGTTTTCCGTTTGCTCTCGCCTACTTTTCCGAGGGTTTTTACGACCCTCAGTTACTCATGAAACTGCAATTTACCTTATGTTGATTTGCGTGCCTGGATAATGCTGTGTAGGATACTTGAGAAGTAAGACGATGAATCTCGTCAGCCAGAGGGCAGACAAAGCAAACGGAGCAATATCCACAAATCGATGTTGGAATAGGTCTCATAAGCCGGATATGTCGGATAAGGATGATTTTGACACTTGCCAAAGAAATTAGGGCAGTGACGTTTAGATACACGAGGTACTTGATGATTCTTAAGCAGGAAAACAACTGACGGGGACATTCCACCGAATATAGGTATAGGCAGAATGCAAGACTGTGAAATTGTGTTCCCTTTTTGTCATAATTTTGTTCTCCAGCGCGTTTTTGGGCGAGTTTTTGTACTTATTTTGGATGAGTTTTTCCTTCCTTCCTTCTGCTGTGTTCCTTTGAGGATGGTTCTCAAAAATCGAGTCTTAAAGCAATTAAAATGTAGATTTTATTCTGAAAATTAAAAAAAAATGCTATAGGTTCACATGCGATCATTAAATAATTTAATCAACCTCTACTCCACATCTCTTTTAGTTAACACCTTATAGCCAGCACTTAGCTTGTAGTTCATAAAAAACAGAAAACTAAATTATCTACGGTTTGCCTCGCATCAATTTCATGGGATTATTAAAATGGCCCTAAATCGCCTTTCATTTATTTGCCATAATTACACTATAAGGACCTACATTCCTTCCGAAACGCAGCTGGCAATACAACTACATACGTAAGGAGTTTCAGTAAAAATTAAGTAGGTATTAATGTTGATTTATTCTAAAGAAAGGAGAAAGAGAATACAAAAAATATGATAACTGCCCGGGAGGAACTTTTGCTACATTGATCCTTTGCGGACATACTTATAATCCTTCTTTTCAGCTGTCCGCAAAAGTGTGAAAACAAACGCAGGAATTATTTCGAAATTAATTGAAAAGGTATAAAGAAGAGGACGTTGCGATTAACCCCAAAATAAAAGGATTAGTAAATCCTCCTACTGTCAGCTGAATTGTGCGGAGAAAATCCTCAGCTGTGTGGTATTTCGATAAGGATAGAGGTGAGCGGGTAGATTGTGAACCAAACTGTCAGTCGTCGGTAAATAATGGCATTTACTTTTAGAACAGAAAGGAATACTATTCAAGTGAATACTGAAAGAGCTCCAGTACTAGTTTGTTAAGGGTAAAATAATTTAATTTCTCATAACCATAAAACAGTAATTTATGTCAAATGAAATGTTGATGTAATGATATTGGCATAAGCTGGGGGGGGTTCCATGTCAAGTGGTTTTCCATTTTGGTTGCACAAAAGATTTTCAGCTGATGTCTGCGGGAGTAAGGATAAAGGAACTTTTGAATAATCCAACCCGATTACTGAAAAAGTAGCTATACCCTTTGCAACTAATTAGATTGAAAATGAAGAGTCGCATAGAACGAATGCGAATCTATCAGCTACGTTTGACAGTTTGAATTCAATTATAGAAATGGAATTGAAATTGAATTGTATAACTTAAGCCGTCGCCTGGAGCTTAACCAAATTATGATTGATCTGTGTCCTTTGATACTTCAAATAGAATGGTAGGTACAACAAATGGTTGATATTCAGATGCCGTAAGTTCATAGCTTTGCGGAATGGAGACCTACCAACGACAATTATTGCGCAATTATCTGCTAACATTATAAACAGAACTAACTACTCCAGTGGTGGACTTAGCTCCAAAAACTAGCAGTACAAATTTGCGACAATTATGGGTGAATGTAAAGGGTGTCCCTAAGATGCATGATTTGAATTTCTCGCGATTGAAAAATGTGAAGTTTTGAGTGGAGCACAAAATGGACAGCTGATAGCCAAGGGTAGAAAAAAGAGCGTTACTTACATAAAGGAACAACTCGTTTTCATTGCAGAACACTATTGTTCTTTGACCAATGATACCAGGGGTGGGATTCTGTAAGATGAAAACGTTCGATCGTTTTCGTTTGCACGATCGGTTTGCTTCATGTTACTACAAAAACGAAAGGAATTTTCGTTTGCACCAAGGCAAAAAAATGAAAGCCATTTCGTTTACGTTTTCGTTTATTTTGCTTCATGTAACTCGAAAAACGAATGACATTTTCGTTCAGTGCGAAAAGAAAACAACGACAGGTTATTCATTGATGTTTCTCATTTTTTTGCTAAGTTGGTGGTTGTGTTATTTATTTGATACAAAATATGCTGGCGAATAGCAAGTGATAGTGATGATGCGATGTAGAAGATAAAAATCTAAGAAAAATACGAAAACATCTTCGGGATTATTCCAATCCTCTAACGCTGCCCAATGAAAGGTTTTGTTTTATTGATGTGTATTTAATTGTAAGTTTACATGTTCTTACTTTTTTGTTTGGTTTTCTTCAACGTTTTCGGTTGAATAAAAGCGCTTTAAGGTATGTGCTGGACAACATTTGTCTTCGTACAAGAACACGAAACACATAGGTACGTCCTTTCTATTTTAAGGCTATGTTAAACGCTTGAGGTAATGGCTGGAGGTGGTTACCAGTGGATGGTTGGCAACGATTTTGCTTCTCCTCTTGCACAGAGTACTTTGTCGAAAATACTACACGAAACTCTTAATAAGTATAATGGAAAACGTTCTGTGTCCTCAATGGATAAAATGGCCATCAGAACTGGAAGAAAACGTTTCTAAGAGTTACTTTTTCCAAAAAAAAATAAAATACACGGCGGTAATTGACAGCTTTTCAATTATTGTATTATAGTTTCTGGAAAACGATGTTGATGGAACACATTTATGTAAGCTTGATTCGTCCCATTTCGAACGAAGAAATGTACTTACATTATTATTTACAATGCTGACTTTATTGGCTGAAACCAAAATATCAACAAATAAAATATTTTGAATTGCCAGCTGTTGGCTGTCCTATTGTCATTGTGATTCTCTCACTTTAATTTCTTCTTCACACTGTTTCTTAAACCCATGCGAAAGAGAAAAAGGAAACGAAAGGAGTTACATGAAGCAAACTTTCGCTTTCGCGTGATTTCTAACGTTTTTGAAAAGCGAAATCGTTTTTCGTTTCGTTTTTTACAAAATACCACGCCAGATTAGATATATGTTTTTTTGCAGGATTTTTGACCTCCAAAATATGTACAAGATTTTTTATCAATTTTCAAACATAAAAATAAAATAACTTTTTCTAAAATAGAATTGTTGTTTCTATTTATTTTATTATTATGTGTAATGTGAGTCGAACACAGCCCATATACTTGAACTTCTGTTTTACTAACGTTTCCATCAACTTTAAAGTAAAAAAAATATTTTATTGTTTATAAAATAACTGATGTAGGATAATATATTTGGAAACATTTTTTAGGAGTAAAAACAGCGGATGGAAACTTCGAATATCCAATCTTAAAAGACTATACTTTCAATATTTTATCGCTTTCGCATCCTCTGCCAAATATTGAAATTATAATTTTGTTGCTAATAATAGCAATAATTTGCTATAGCAATTTAAATAAAAAAAAATGTCGTAATTGTTTGAGTAACTAAAGAGATGAAAGTTCAATTATTAGTTTTATTTAAGCACTTCAAAATTATGTTTTATATATCATTCTTTTTATATTTTGAAAAAAATCTTAAAAAAAAAAAGATTTTTTATTCCGGAAAAAACAAAATTCTTAGATTTTTCGGCTGTAGGAAATAAGGCCCCAAATTTGGGGTGTTATTTCAAAATAAAATAACACCCCAATTTCAACTATGAAATAAGGCCCCACTGCGATGAAATAAAGACCCAAAACAAAATGAAATAAGGCCCCAAATTTGGGGTTTATTTCATAATGAAATAAAAAATAATGAAAACTACTTTTTATTTAATATTGTTGATATTGGATAAACTAATTTAAATTAAAGAAACTTTTTATATACTCAACCTCGCACTCACCCCGTTATCTAACAGTAAATCCAAGCAGGGGAGTTGCAGGGGGGCAGCATGCCCCCCCATACGCATCCCATATCGGAAGGATAACAATTAATAATAAAAAAGTAATTTTGGGGGCTTATTTCATAATGAAATAAGACCCCAATTTTCATAGGAAATAAAGCCGCAAAAAAGGAAATAACACCCCAAATTCTTTTAAAAATCGTTGTTTTTGTTTCCTGTAAAATTTTTTGGGGCCCTAGATATTTCATTTTCTTTTTTGGACCTTATTTCATTGGGGCCTTATTTCGCAGAGCCAGATTTTTCATCTGCCTCGTTTTTTACGCATTTTTTGATGTGCTTTTAAAAGCGTTTTTCATAACATTTTCCGACGCTTCAGATGATAGTTCGAATATGGTTTTTGAGACCTAAATGGCACTCTCCGGACTTTATAAAAACTGTCCAAATTGTACGGAACATTGTCTGACCGAAAATGAACGATATGAAAGCTCATAAAAATTAAATAACTCAAAGAATCGCAAAACGAATGAGTACCGATCCTGTACTACAGTTCATGCGGTAATTCACATACTTATACGGATATCAACCTTTTATTTAATACAAATCGGTTTTTAAATACCGCCGTAATCGGTCCGACAGATCTTGAGTACGCCACACGCTTTACATTAGACTCAAACAATGCTGTAGGTCGATAAAAATTGTACTCGCAAAATGTCAACCATTTGCGGTGTAACATGCCATCCCTGATATTCAGTTGAACCACACCAAACATAATCATGATCAGATGTCAGGTCAAGGCAAGTTATATTTCTCTGGGCGAAACTTACAATTCTATCTCTACATACTACGCACAAAACTTGTGGGAACAAAAAGCCTCAGAGCCATGAACAGAACATGTGTATCCGCAAACTACATTGAAAGACAGTCCACGAACAGCTCCCGCCATCATTTATTTCGACCGCCATCGTAACTTACCATAAGCAAGAAAATTAACCATACTCCTTCGTTAATGGTCTTCTCTGCCAGACACATCTCCTTAAACAACGCCTCGTCTTCTCCAATTATAAAAATTACAACAGCCACCATATACGAGCTTTTTGAACCAGTATTTTCCTGTAAATTAACTCAAATTGGACAAATATTTACATCCCCTCACGTCAACTATTTGCCTAATTTATTCAAGTTCTCGAGCGTTAAACGATTCATTTATATAATTTTCACCACGCAAATTAATTAGTGAATTGCTAGCCCCAACTGGCACCTCTTGTACCAGCCAGCCCAAGAGTTTCACAACACGTCGGCAATTTTTTCTGTATAGGAAACACTGTTGTGCTGGGTAATTAAATTGGCATGTTAATTGATTAAAATTGCAATTGGAGCTCGAAAGATGATTACCGGTGGTAGTAGTGCATGCGTGAATCCCTGTGCATACTTAATCAAAGGGTACTCTTGCGAGTATAGTCCATAGTGATGAATGCTTGACATGTGCGGTTTTATGCGATTACCGTCTAAAATATATGGCAGCGGAAATATAACAACAAGCACTTGTACAAATTAATTACAGCGCCGCACTTCAAGTAAGCGATAATGGGATAGGAAACAATTAAATATGCCAGAGCTCCGTCATAGCTCATAGGGTATGTCATCTGCTGGTGTATTTTTAAAATAATTGTCATTTTGAGCACTGAACTGCGGTTGTACTAATTGATACGATATTTAGTATATCCTACTACAGATTTCTGATAGGAATTTCTTGAATGGATTGTGTGTCATTTGTCATTTGTCATTGTATTCACAGCTTCTTAGATTTGAATTCATTGCCGATTCAAGAGTTATAGAGGGAAGTTCGGTTTCGAACTAGCTCATTGCTTGCTCAAGCAATCTCCTTTCCACTAATTATTTGACAATATTTTGTGTACGGACGACAGCCTTTCAATGGGCATGTCTTTCTTTGGTGAAGGCTGCTTAAGTGCAGTCCCATAATTCCGCCACCGAATTTAAAACGTAAAGCGCAATTCCAATACGGGTGTAGATTTGAGCGTGGGACTCGATTTAAGTTTCTGGAGGACACCAATGGGCATGTTAGGTTAGGTTAGGTTAGGTTGGGTGGGGTTGTGAGATCGTCACAAAAGACCAGGCACCAAAGCGGGCCCATCGCCATCCCCAGAATGGGCATGTTAATACACAAAATTGTATAAAGGGTGCGGTCCAACGAAAACGCAAGATGTTAATTGTAAATAAAACAAAAAAGTTTTCAGAGAATTATGTTAATATTTTTTTGTTATCCATAACAATTATGTGTGAAACAAAATATCGGCCAAATGCTCGTCACGGCTTCGATGGCATACCTCTATCGGAGTCCATCCCATGGTGCGTATTTCTGAGACTTAATTAAGGTTCAATGTCGTTAATGTGCCGAATTATCTCATCCTTAAGCTCTTGAATTGTCGCTGGCTTATCAACGTTCACCTTTTCTTTCAAATAACCCCAAAGAAAGAAGTCCAACGGTGTCAATTGACATCGCCACCGCGTGAGATAACACGGCCATTGAATTTCTTGTGCGAAAGAGCCATTGTTTCGTTAGCTGTGTGGCAAGTGGCACCATCCTGTTGGAAGCACATATCGTCCATCCAGGTCTATATCCTCAATATCTGGCCACAAGTAGTCCGCTATCATTTCGCGATAGCGAACACCATTCACTGTAACTGCTTGGCCGACCTCATTTTCGAAGTTATGGCTCTTCTGCCACCTAGCAACAACAGCAATGTTTTTCGCCGAACGAACTGGGCGAGTATGCACAGGTGTTTTCACATTACCTACAGACCCGGTTTGCAGAAAGTTGCGCACACTACCGATTGTGGACACATTTGGTCGATTATGCTGACCAAAAAAATCACAGTGCACAAAATGCATTTCGATTTGAACTCCCATTTTCGTAAAAGGCTTCAACAATGTTAACGCGCTGCTCAATTGTGTACCACTCCATGGTTGAATTTGTCAAACACTGATCAAGTTGGGCAAAAAACTTGGCGTTAAGGTGTGACTCACAATTAACATCGTGCATTATGGTTGGACCACCCTTTAAATATAGTAACAGCGCTAACCCTACAAGTGCAAGCACCAAAAATGAGAACCCGTACACAAACTTCAGAAAAAGGCGTTATTGGTATTTTATTCTTCTGGAAGGGTAAGCCATAAGAAACATGCTAATTAATATGAATTTCTTCAAAACTTGTTATTCTAAAAAGCCTTTGAGGCCACCCTTGAGGGCAACCCCACTTTAGCCGCAGTATACAATTAGAAGGCGACCTCAATCGATTTGGTGTGCATACCTGGAGGCAGCTAGATACGAACTGAATTGGCTGGTGGGACCGTGGGACATGGAAGGTGGGACTTGTTGATTAATAGGCAGTGCGCCGTCGTGGCTCACCCCGGCCAGTTCGTGCCGGGAATTACTAGGTTCCCTTTTTTGTGGGGAATTTCAATCAAAAAATTGATGAAAGGGGAATCTTCCCTATTCTTGAACGAAATGGGGGAAAATAAAACAAATATTAAATATAGATACCTACTATACTCCAATATTCACTTTTTAAATACCACTTCAGGCTTTGAATCGACTTGAGATCGTAAATATCGTAAACTTCAATGCGACGCCTGAGTAGACCTACTTCCTACCATCACTTGCGTTTGACAACTTTAAAATTTCCAGTTGTTCGATTTGAGTTCATAGTTGGAGTAGCACAGAAACACTAATGTTTATCACAAACAAGTTTTAAGGAGCTATATGTTTTTTTCAATTTAAATTGAAACAAAATTTGTTTGTCACGCATTTTGCCATTTAAAATCGTAGTGTCGATAAAAACGTGTCAAAACGCACGCGTTCAACACCGAATTGTGAATTGCGCATTAATCGTGGGCATGTAGCAAGTGTCAGTGAAATCATACGACTGATTGGAAAATGATCAGTAATCAATATGCACGGGTTCGTTATAATTGCATTTCACTTGCGTGTAAAATTTGTAAGAAGTAGTCAATTTTGATTGTGGTTCACCCGCGGCGGCGCGGATGAATCCCTGCTGGCGGCTGACAGGCAACCTTAGACGAGATCAGGATGATGACCAATTGATGAGATTATAGATGATTATAGGTAATGTAGGTTACGTAGTTTAGGTAGTTTTAAGTAGTTTTAAATATAAACACAAATAATAAAGAATTCAAGTTTTCTAAAGTTTCTTGAATTAGAAAACAAAACAAATCATAGCTATAGATAGATCTAAGTAAGGCAATCATTTTAAGCATATTGTTAAGTTTAGAGAGCTCGCTAAGAGCCAGTAAGCTAGAATAAGACAAATGTTAGCTTTAAATTAGATTTAATTGTTTTTGTCTAGCATGTAAGTTAAAAATAGAATTAATAAAAATTACTTTAAAAGGAAATAAGGAATGTGCCTCCAGAAGTACGTAGGTAAGAAATACAAGCGAAATATTGAGATCCCAGCCATAATACATCTACACGAGTATAAGGTCAAGTGTCTTACTTGGTTGCACAGCTGCACACGTTGTCGCATCTCTTGAAAAAGCCCAAATTTTCCAACCAACCGCTAGGCAAAGCCTTCTTTAAATCACACAAACTTTGACATGTAAAAAACATCTTTTCAAACCTCTATGCTAAATAAAACATGTTGTTGGTTGTTGCTATCATGGCATAAAACTTGTCCAACTTATGGAAATTCAGCGAAAACCGGGCCAAGTCTGTATAATAACTCTTATCAACCGAAGAACAACTTATTCACTACCGCGCAGCGTAAATTATTCATAAGGACAGCCTGCCAACATGAATAAAATACGATGTTAGTCGAAGCTCTGTCAAATTCGATAGGGGCGAGTTCGACTGAAAAAGTTAAAGCCAAAAGGAATTTATGTGAAAATTAAAACCAGAAGCTTGCATATAATTCCAGTATTTGTGTTGGCGAATCTTTCTTTCTTGGCGCCACTCGGAGTCGGAGTACCTAATTAAAGTTTTACTTTTTCGTCGTGTCCCTCAGTTCTTTAATTACTAAGCACCAATGCACAAAATGATACACTAACGTGTTTCAACGACAAAATGCGATGGCAATTTAAATCACTTGATGACCCTCATCTCAAAGGATAATGGTGAACTTTTCTCTGTATGAGCGCCCATCCATGGGTTGACTGTATCGTGTCATGTACCCAATGAGACTACTTGAAACAAAACGAGTCGGATCACCTCTGGGGGGAAGCAAAGCCGTGACGTGACTTCATTAGTAACATGATAGTGTTGCACAGCAACTGCACAAATTGATTTGGCCGCTAAAGACTTTAAGTATGTATACCTGGTGCTGGTAGGAAAAGGGCAACACAAATGACGTTTTCAGAGTGCACGAACAAATCGAATTTAGAAATTCATAAACTATCTGTCTGTGACATGAATAAGAGCGAACAGTAGAATGGCGTCTGCCACCCTCAGCGAAGGTAGTTTTTGACGTATATACGTGTCTTGAAATAAATTTTTTAATTCACTTTGCAAAAACGAAGCTGTCCGAGAATAATAAGGGATCTGTGAAAGTTAAGGGTATATAAATATAAGCCATAAGAGAAACAGGATGCTGAATAAAAGTGATTATCCTCTCACTTTCAGACATAGTGTAGGTCAGTGTGACCAATTCAGCATAATTCGTGCTAAATTTAGCAGGATTATTATTTTATTTTTGACCTCTTTTTTTCCAAATCATGCCAGCGTTTATTTTTTAGCACGATTTCATGGTGTAGCAGGAAAAATTAGCAGTTTTAGCCACATTATGAATGAACATAATAAAATAGTATCAAAGCAGAAAAACCTTACTGTAAACAAGCCAATACAATTCTCATTTGACAGGGAACAGCGATATAAAGGAATAAAATGAAAACATACTTGCTCAATAAGTATTCTCCTAACGAGAGATAATTCGTTGACGTGTGGTAAAAAGGTCTAAGTCAGAAACTGCAGTTTTTCGTAAAGCCAAATTAAAAGTAGTTTAGTTTAGTCTTAACTTAGTTAGTTTACTCCGACTTATAACCTAAAGACTAAAGATTACGGTGGGAAGATGTTGTGCTAGACTTAAGTCGTTAATACCAAACGAAATAGACAAAAATTGAGTTTAACCCAATACAAAACCCAAAATGAATTTTTTGACTTAAGACCTTTTTGCCCAACGTCAAAGAATTTGTCAGAAGGGTTTTGGCACAGTTTAACCATTCTTGACAAAAAAATAAAATAAGTCGGAGTAACAAAATGTTATTATCCACAAGAAGGAAAAAAAGATATGCGCAATGTTTTTGAGGAGGCTTTAAACGAAGCCCAACAATATTAATTTATTTTAAAACTTATAATAATAATAATTATTTTTGTTTAACGAACAAAGACTGAATATAACTGAAATAAAATGTTTTTTTTATGTAATAAGTAAGCTTCACGAAGTGATTTTTATTTAATAATATTTTTGTGATATATATTTTATTTTTCGTGAAAAAGATTTTTGTTAACTTTGTTGGGGTTGACTTATGTCTTTTTTGGGTTCTTAAAACTTGATTAAGTCATCATATGTGCAACATCTTGTATTTTATAATATAATATCCGTGTTCAAAAGTTGGGAAAAAATTAAATTTAATATTTTATAAATTTCTGAAAAAAATGTGGCTTTGAAAAATGCAAAAATCGTCCCCATTTACCCCAACCGACCCTAGCACAACGGTCACGCTGCTCGTGGGTACTGTTAAATGGTGTCACTTCTTTATGGCATTACCATTAGGTATACATGTCGTCCTGCACCGATGGCAGGAGCTCGACTAAAATGCATTTAAATGTTGCAAATACAAAGACCTAAGGTGAACAAAAACTTTAATCGAACGTAGTTCATTGTCTCAGTCATGCGACTTGTTGTGGACTACTGCCAACTTCAAGGACTTCAATCCGCTTGGATAGAGTGTATGAATAACCGAATGTGGGATTCATATGAAGGTATATATATATATATGTACGTACAGGCATGGCTCCTATCGCTCTGTCGTTGTACTTGTAATCCCTCAACGTGAGTTCATAAGTAAGTGATCACCCTATACGGGCAGAGATAAAACGTACTTGCTTTAAAGTTTATTGATGCACGTGGAACAGTTCGATGTGAATCTTGGCACGCAGCTTCCAGTGTTCACACTTTCTTATGAAGCTCATGGCAGAGCCGTCTAAGTTGTGAGTTGTGACTTGTGTATAGCAGAGTAAACTTTGCGATATTCACTTGATTAATGGTTGTTGGCGTATCCTTAAAAACTTCACATTATGGTTTGAGTCCGGATTATGGAGTGCAAGCTGACGACTCTTTAAAGGAAATTGAAAATGTTCCCTATGTTTTAGACGGCGTTAGGGCTTATCGCCCAAAACCATAATACCCAATTATGTTGCTAGACAATCTGTTTTTGTAAAATTCACGTAAATTTGGGTGATGTGACATTGATCTTGGGAGTAATGAAATTATTTTTGCTTAAAATAGCATTGGGTCTTGTTAAATAAACCAAGTAAATAAATCATAACGCCCAAAAACCGTCACATCGCCCAAAATATTAGGAAAGAAAACGTCACAAAACCCAAACGTATATTGGCAAATCGCCCAAAAAATTCACTGAAAAATATCGACTTTTAAGAAATTACGTAAAGTCGAAATTTTATCTTGAAGCATTGTGTTTCTGACTGCTATAAGGGAAAAAAAAACAGAATAACATATTAGAAAAAAATTCTTGTTCGCAGCCCTTCTCTTCTGGGCGGGGTAGCTGATAGGATTACCTTTCACAAATATTTTCAAATATTTTTTAATGCTACTTGAAGAATTTGTATCACTGCAAGAGCAGGACTAGAACATTGCTTTTAAATTTGTTGTATTACTTTAAATTCATTGTGTATATTTTCTTTGCCACCTTGTTCATGCTCAGAATGCTTGTAATTTTTTCGGCTGTTTGTTTTAGCGTTAGGTTAGGTTAGAGCTTGTAAAAAAAAGGAGTAATTCAACGGTTTTTTGCAGAAAATGACAAAAATAAGAAAATATCATAACGCACAAAATATATTTTGGCATTTTCTTTGATATCAAAACAAAAGATCTTAAAAACGTTATAACGCCCAAAAACTATATCGTAACAACACAAATTAGTAACAGGTAATATTTTGGGCGTTATGATATTTCTAGATTTGCGAATTAAACTTTTGGGCGATAAGACCTAACGCCGTTTTAGTCTCCCTAACGCAAACATTGTCTTTCAGACCGCAATTCTGGCTGCTTCTAAAAAATGTGACATCCAAGGTAAAATTAGCTATACCTAGCTTCGTCGATTAAGGCCTCTGTTCCTCTCATGATAGCTTAAAAAATGTTCAGTCAACTGTGCACTTACTCGCTTTTTATGTAGGGTAGTGTAAAGGTGTAGATCATTTTTCACTTCTTGCGCCGTGGAGCTCGCATTGATAATAGTATAAACATGACATTTTTTTCACAGCTTTTTAGTGTTTTATTTTCATTTCTAGCACAAAACTGCTGTCATAAAATATTTGAAAAAACCCTTCCCCTATGATCCACTGTGTAGCATGGGTGTAAACAGGGATTTGAAATCAATTTATTTAGTAAAAACATACGTTTTTTTTCATAACACATCCGTATTTATTAACTCATTCAGTAAAAAAATCACAAAACGTTACTTTTTGTACTTTACTGTGTACCATATTCAACTGATTCACTGACACACTGTTCTCATTTCCCAAAAACATGTTGTAAATAATTTATAAGATATTTCACCAAAGTAAACATATCGAGAAAAAATATTAAGCCTAGGGTAACTTCGGGCCTTATGGCGCAGGGGGAATTATGGCGAACCTTGTAAATACCATACATCCGATTAAGTCATAAAAAACCAAACTATGAAAAACTTAAGTCTTCGTCAATCGCGTGCCGTGTCAGATTGCAGAGTTTACGCGATTTTTTTTTTTTGTGCACGTGAAAAATAAAATAAAAGTTTCTATTTTGTCACCCCCTTATATTTTTGTCTATTTTTCAATTGTGCGTTGCTTGGTATTCAGCGTTGCCACTTAAATCTTAAGCAAATTTAGTAGTACATTAGAGAAAAAAAAAGTAGCATTTTCAAACAAAATGTAGTACCTGTTGTTTTTGTTGTATTGAAATTAAATAGTTATATACCTATAACATAATATTTATTTAGATAGTTTTTCAAATTATAAGTTTCCAAAACTATTTTTTTTCTTTGTTTAATTCCGCCCATATTGCCACAATTTTGAGGTCCTCATTTCAAAATAAGATCGAAACCCCCAATCAACAAGCGCCACTGCTCATTTAAGATTTTCAAATTTGCTTTCTTACAGGGAAACTCCTTAAATAAACTTAAAATGGCTGGTTCTTAAGAAATGTAGTACTTTTGGGTAACGATGTAGTATGTAGTACGGCGTTAAAAGATCCAGCAAATATGTATCACAATACTACATATGTAGTACAAGTGGCAACGCTGTTGGTAATTATAGTGAATTGAAGAGAAATGTATCAGTTTTCGTTTGGTGCGATTAATAT
Organism: Cheilosia urbana; assembly: GCA_946477585.1. Lineage (NCBI taxonomy): Eukaryota > Metazoa > Arthropoda > Insecta > Diptera > Syrphidae > Cheilosia > Cheilosia urbana. The sequence continues at coordinate 128,420,101 of OX297853.1, read as the reverse complement.
GTAACAGAAAATTAACACTTGGTGTTTTTTTATGTGCTGTGCAACGCGTATTTGTTGTTATATGGCGCACTTGTTGTAGGAGCATTATGGCATGGGTGCGCCATAATGCCCTTATGAATTTTGAATGTAAAGTGCCCGCCATTTTGCCCCAATTTAAAATAATTAAAGTACAGCAATATTTTACAGTCAAAAATCTTGTTTTTATTTCTTATTTCCATATAAATGTCGACTATCCGCGAAGCAAATAAGAGCTGGAGAGTAGCATGATTAGAAAATGATTTAGTTGCTGCATTTAAAGAAGTAAAACAGAAAAACCTATTAATAAATAAAAAAGGATGAATGAAAGCTTTGCATTATAATTATATGTAGCCTTTTGTTCCCTCGGCTTCTGCACTCATTAAAAAAAAAAAAACAATTGTGATAGTTGTGGCAAATCCAACCACAAGTAAATCATCACGCCATATTGCCCCATTTTTAACAAATTTTGTTTTTACTTATAACCGTGAATTTTAAGTTTTATTTAATTTTTTTTTTTTTTTTTTTTTGGTCTATGTTTCCTATATTAGTGAACGCCTTACAACTATCCGCATCAAGGCTAAATTCGCCAACATCAGCCTGATATGCGCTCACGCCCCCACAGAAGATAAAGACGATGCTACCAAAGAATGTTTCTACGAGCTCCTCGACAAAACATATGAGCAATGTCCTAAGCATGACGTTAAAATCGTCTTGGGTGATTTTAACGCCAAAATAGGAAAGGAGGACATCTTTGGTAGCACAATCGGAAAACATAGCCTACACGACACCACGTCTGGAAACGGACTTAGGCTGATTGATTTTGCTGCGGGACGTAATGTTACCATAGCTAGCTCACGGTTTCCTCACCTCAATATACACAAAGGAACATGGCGGTCACCTGATCATCAAACCGTCAACCAAATTGATCACGTTGCGATCGACGCAAGGCACTCCTCCAGTATTCTAGATGTCCGAACTTTCCGAGCGGCCAACATAGACTCGGACCACTACCTTGTTGTAGCCAAGGTACGGATGCGGATATCCAAGACGCAATAACAACGAGAAAATACTGTGAGGAGATTTAACGTTGGACGACTACAAACGCAACAAACCGCCAGAACCTTTGCCGATCGCGTATCCCTCAACCTCTCGAGAAGTCCTATGCTGCCAGCATCAAGTGCCGAAGACCAGTGGCGCCGATGCCAAGAAGCCATCAAAAACGCCGCAACTGATGTGCTCGGTTTCACCAGCCCACCCCCCCGAAACCCCTGGTTTGACGAAGAGTGCCGGCAAGCACATGCAGCAAAACAAAGTGCATACGAAGCGTCGCTGCATAGAAGGACGAGAGCAGCTCGTCAGCTCTACGAGCGAAAAAGGAGGGAAGAACATCGGCTTCTCCGGAGAAAAAAGAGAGAGCATGAGAAGCGCGCGATCGAGGATATAGAGAGGTGTTACTCCAGGAACAATGTTCGGAAGTTTTACCAAAAGGTAAAAAGAACGTGTCATGCCAACAAGACCCGAACGGAGACCTGTAGAGACGAGCAAGGAAACCTTGTAGTAGAGTCACAGTCGGTGCTGAGGACATGGAAAAACCATTTCTGCAGACTGTTAAACGGCGAAGACGACACAAATTCCGCTTTTAGGCAGAACGAACCAATCAACCTGGACGATGACAGCCAAGATTTCCGTCCACCTGACCAAAATGAAGTGAGGATAGCAATATCTAAGCTTAAATCCAACAAGGCTGCTGGTCCAGACGGCTTACCTGCCGAGCTCTTCAAGGCAGCCGGAGATGGCTTGGTAGAGTGCATACACCAACTCATCTCCAAGATTTGGTTAGAGGAAAGTATGCCTGATGAATGGAACCTCAGCATTGTTTGCCCGATCCACAAGAAAGGAGACCCTCTAAACTGCGCCAACTACAGAGGCATCAGTCTCCTGAACACTGCGTATAAGATCATGTCTGCTGTATTGTGTGAACGCCTGAAACCATTCGTCAACGATCTGATAGGTTCCTATCAGTGCGGTTTTAGGCCCGGTAAGTCCACGACCGATCAAATATTCACACTACGGCAGATCCTGGAAAAAACCCAAGAATACCAGATCGATACTCACCATCTTTTTGTCGATTTTAAGGCCGCATATGACAGCGTTTATAGAGACGAGCTATACAGAGCCATGTCTAGTTTTGGCATCCCTGCCAAACTTGTCAGATTGTGCAGAATGACGATGGAGAACGCTCGCTGCTCCGTAAAGGTTGGAAACAATCTCACCGAGACCTTTGATGTCAAAAAAGGATTTAGACAAGGTGATGCGCTGTCATGTGACTTCTTCAACATCATTCTTGAGAAGATTGTGCGAAACTCACAAGCCAACACCAGAGGCACAATTTTCTATAAGTCTGTGCAACTGCTTGCATACGCTGACGACATTGACATTGTTGGTACAACACAGCGAGCTGTCACTGGTGCGTTTGCAAGTATTAGTACAGAAGCGGCAAAAATGGGTTTAGTGGTGAATGAGGGTAAAACAAAATATATGCTGTCAACAAGAAGGGACACACGACATCGACGAATCGGGCAGAACGTCACGATAGACAGCTATAACTTTAAGGTAGTTAGGGACTTTGTCTACCTCGGCTCCACTATAAACTCTGATAACGACATCACATCAGAAATCAAACGAAGAATCACACTTGCCAACCGCTGTTTCTTTGGCCTAAGACGGCAACTGATAAGTAAGGCCTTGTCGAGAAATACTAAGGAAACTCTGTATAAGACCCTCATCATCCCAGTCCTGCTTTATGGTGCAGAAGCATGGGCGCTATCAAAGGCGGATGAAGATCTTCTTGGTCGTTTCGAACGCAAAATTCTTCGAGTGATTTTTGGTCCCGTTTGCGTTGACGGGCTTTGGAGGAGAAGATTTAACAGCGAACTCTACGAGCTGTACAGCGACATCGACCTGGTCAGAAAAGTACGCATCAGTCGTCTAAGATGGCTGGGACATGTAGAGCGAATGGACACCAACGCTCCGGCCCGAAGAGTCTTCGATTCTAACCCGGAGGGACAACGCAGTAGAGGAAGACCTCGCCTTAGGTGGCGCGCGCAAGTGGAAGGGGACCTCAACCAACTTGGAGTGCGCAACTGGAGGCAGTTAGCCAAAGATCGCGCTAACTGGAGAGGCGTATTGGTTGAGGCCCAGGTCCACCCCGGACTGTAGCACCACCTAAGTAAGTAAGTATGTTTCCTATATTTAATAAATCTTATTGTCTTTTGATAAAAAAATTATTCGTGTTAAAGTTATTTGGGAAAAAAAAAAAGTGCGCAATAATGCCCGAAGTTACCCTGTATAGTATAAGTAAAAGTACAAATATTAAACTCAAATCAAATTACAATACACACATTTCTAACAAGATCATAAATAAAACAGAAACAGGAATTATTTACCTATGCAGAAATCACAAAGTCATGAAAATAACCATCTTCGAAAAAGTGATCGCGCAAACTTATGGTCTGTTGCGATGGGAAGTGAAAATGTGTTAGTGTGTTCTTTTCTAGTTTCCAGGTTCATTTTAAAATCAAAAGAGACATCATGAGAGCAAGTTATTCACTGTGTACTCTGATTCACTGTTTACACCTTTACCCTACTGCTTTAACTGTCATTATCGAAATGGTTTTGCCCAAGAAGTGTGCAAGAGCGATCAAACTATAACAGAACTTGGAGAAGCAATCACAAGCTTACGTCTCGCCTGTTTTTATCGATTTCGTGTATAAAAGAAGCCATTTCTCCGATAATATAGAGTATCAGCTCGCTCTCATATCAAAGTGTGTGAAAAAAAACCGTCACATTGATGACGCACCACAACAATGTAAACTCTCAAGAGGTTTCGCTTCCTAATCAATCGTCAAAACATGACCAACCCTTCCTATCACCCTAGACAAGGTTACCAGCGAAGCATTACTCACGCGGCTTTTTTTTTTCAAATCGATAATAAACATGGGTAAATAAAAATACATCGACGAAGTGTTGTCAGTAGATATAACTTTAAAGCTGATAACAAGACAGCGCAGCGCTACGGGGCGGTCACTTTGCTCAGTAGTTATTCGAATTTTAAAGCCGCAACATGCGAACCGCGATCGTTGGTACTCAGATTCTGTGTCCAAAGATAAGTGACGTCACTTATCGGGGAATTTTGTTTATCGTCATTGTAAGTTTAGCTGTGAGCAGCTGCTCCCGTTATACCAGGGACGATAGTGATGAGGTTACCGAACCAGGAACCATATCTCCATTTACGCAGTTGCCCAAAGAAAGATTTATTTGTCCTGCTCAACCGTTTCGCAATAATTTCTCGTCCAATATCCATTGGAATGAAGCCAAAGCAGGAGAGATTGCTATCACCAACAGGCCATGCCTGCAGCCCAACGGCCTGCCACTGACCAGGATGTGTAAATGGAGTGCTGTCCACTTGAATTCGTCTTGGGAGGATGTCTCTTCGGATTTGACGGAATGTGTCACGCTGACCAGGGAGATATTGATCACCAACACACTGGTGGCATTGGAAGAGGAGGCTTTTGTGAAGAACAAAACTCAACCAGAAGAGGCGGTGAAGCGCCTAAAACGAATTCTTAGGGCCGACGGCTATAAGCTCATTCCGACAGATGTCCATTTTACGTGCAGAATAGTCCAGCGGGCTGTCGCAAGAGCCAAAACCGCAGATCTCTGTTTGGATCTGTTGAGTATCTTTAATCGGCTCATGGGCGCAGACAAGAATATACTTCGAGCCTCCACAGTATTCAACTCAACGAATAAACTCCTGGCGAACTTTGAGACGTGCATAGATTCAACGTTCAGGGAGAAAAGTATGACCGCGATCTCTGCAGAGGATCAAATCGAAGGGATCAACCTAAGTCAGCTCGGCGTTCGGGCCCATTTGTCGGAGAACTTGAGCGTCTTCTATATAGATCCGCAGGTTGCCAATGTCACGGGTATAGCTCTGTTTGACCAACACAGAGACCCTGAAGTACCTGGAATATTTCGAGAGGCATTCGGCGATTTCTACTACAGATTTATTCTCTCCGACGAAACAGTGAATGTTATACTCAAAGAAAAGGGACTCCAAATGGCGTCCTATGTATCGTACGACCTTTGGAGGAACTTGACCCAGGGACTGCCTCCGTCAGCGATTCTCATAGTGAAGGTCTACTCCAACGACGCATTCTTTATGGAGGCACGCTTGAACACCACACGCAAAGTGTTTAGCAAGATAGCCTCGTTGACAATACCAGGGGTGAAAGAAGCCTTCCAAGGTCTCCTGCCAATTATTTTCCGTAAACAAAACACACGGCCCTCTCAAAAGCATCCGGCAACAGGCTGTGGATATTGGAACTACGACACCTGGATGAGTGATGGCATTGAACTGATTCAAGTCGATTCCGGTGACAGCAGTCTCATCGCCTGTGGGTCGCACCACATGACTCAGTTCGCATATCTGATCGGCGGTGACTATCGCCATAATGACTTCTCAGACGACATCGCCATAAGCAAAGTGAACCTGCGTGCATTGAACATTATAACACTCGTCGGATGTACTCTGTCCATTCTCGGCTTGTTGGGCATCTTCATCACCAGCATTGTCTTCAAGTCGTGGCGATCGAGAGCCTCAACAAAGGTGCTTCTACACATGTGTGCGGCGATACTCTTCCAGATGGTACTCTTCTGTTTTGTCAATACTTACGACATGACCATCCAGCTTCTCGAGGATAGAAACTACGCTGGTTGTGTGGCGGTAGGCGCCTTGCTGCAATACTCCGTTCTAGTGCAGTTCACATGGATGCTTGTAATTGCATTCCTGCAGTTTCAGCGATACGTGCAAGTATTCGGCTCGAGGCCGAAACATTTCATTCGGAAATCCTCCATTGTGGGCTGGGGTGTACCCATCATCCCGCCTGTCGTTTTGATTGCGGCCGACAGATCGTCCTTCATTCCGTTCCAAGACAGGGACAGCCCTGTGATATGTTACCCCTCCGGAAATGGTCTCAACTTTGGGGTTATCCTACCCATTGTAATAATCATTTCGGCGAACTTGGTGATTTTCTTTATGGTCATTTGGAGCATCCGCCACACAATGCATCAGGTCTCATCGAAGCGGACCGAGATGAGTAAATTCCTCCAGCAGATCCGACTCATGGTGATGATGTTCTTTTTGTTTGGATTTTCGTGGATATTCGGCATGTTGGCTGCGATGGATATGGGACTGGCATTCTCGTATCTTTTCTGCATAACAGCCACTTTGCAGGGATTTGTGTTATTTATCTACTTTGTGATACTCGATCCTTCCACGAGGAAACTGTGGTATCAACTGTATTCGAGTTCGGAGGATAAAGCGAATAGGTCAGAGACTACGGGATTGAGGACCACGTCATCGCACTGAGATTGACGGCGTATTTGCTGTGTGAGTAAATGTCGAATAACATTTTTTTTTTTTTTTTTTGTATTTTATGGATGCAAACGAACAAATAAAGATTGCGTAGCTAAGAGATTTTGTGTACTTGTGCTTACAACTATAACTTATTGCTTTTACAGATGGTGGTGGTGTTGAAACAAGGACTGGTTGTTGATGTTGAGGATGCGTCATGCAGGGGAAAATAGTGTTCCTGTAAATTTTCCCTGCCCCAAATCTCCGGGCACCACAACAGTCCTCGTAAAAGTTTCCTCTATTCAGCTGTAATAGGTCCCTTCCATTCGTCCCAAAAATGAAGCACACCCACGAATGGTTGAGAGGAGCTAGGGCTAAGGCTCATCTATGGGCCTCACCGACAAACATTTTAAATTCCGACTCTAAATTTTAGTAGTTCACAGTGGCTACATTTTCCATATAAACTTTCCAATTGTGGGCTTCCGTAAATTTAAAGTCGAGACTAAAATTTGTTATTAGTACGGCGCTACGTGCACATGGCCAACGTATAAGCTTGCCATAGGTAATTCCAGTGCAAACTTTGTGTGAGCTAAAATTCGCACGTAATGCAAAACCGTCCATTGCGACATGACAATATTTCATTGACACAAAGTACCCATCAAAGGATGAACGGGAGCGCAATTACTCTGCACGACACCATCTGCTGTTGTAGCTATTGTTGATCATTAAAACGACCGGTCATGGAGCTGGTAGATTCACTTCACTGCGTTGATTGCATGGTCTGCTCTGCGGTTCAATTCAAATCAATAAACATCAATTACCAATTCCTTTGAGTCGCAAATGCCCCACTGATTGAAGCTTATTTTAATCGTATAAATTTATATTGAACACTTCCCACATGCAGTGTAGTCGTTGTCCTTTGTCAGGGCAACCCCAACACTTCATCAAAGCAACGAGTATCCTAATGGAAATAAAATGAATTCCGTGATGAGCATTTCAGAGTTATCTCACGTCCTTCAATACTCAATAAGGTCTACGAACCAGGGTTTGAACAAATTCTCCGAATTTCGGTCTGCTATAGGAGGGACTGGAATAGTGTCACGGTCTCGTCACGGAAAAAAAATACTAACCGCGGTTCGATTGATTTGTTGAATACCAGATGATTTACTTGTGACAAGTAATATCTGTCACTGTACCTTCTAAATATTGAGATAGATTATAAAATAATGAAATGTTTAACAAGCTTAAATCAATTTATGTTTTGGTGGCATAAGAAATAAAAAGCGAGGGCAATTTATGTCGCTTATGAGATCAAAATCTCTTAGCCAGTGATGCCAACTGGGTACAAAGCAGAATTATGACTTTTCATAAATATTTTATTAAACAATTCCGGTTCTTGAGGCATTGAGGAATAGTTTTGAAAAAAGGTATAGATTTGTGTGAGATATCCGGCCCTAGCGAGGTATCCGTCATAAACATGCATATATACGTAAACAACAAATTTCTGTTGGAGGATAACGGAACCTAGCTGTCAAAAATTTAACAAACAAATGCACTTCATCGCACTTCAACGTATTTCGTCGATATATGCGTTAAAAAATGTCAGGACTATTCTCCGAACAGTAGTTCCGAAGAATACCTAACGATTTTTACAATCTATCCATATAATAAATTTTTTATTTTAAATTTAAATTTAATTTTGTAAATCTGGTTCTTTGCTCACTCACTCATTTTCATTCGCAACACTGAGTCATATTTATTTTCCGATTCTCAACTTGAACTACTCGCCCTCAAACCAAATTATGTACAGAAAAGTGGTAACAAAATCCACTGTTAGCTTCATGCATTACAGAGATTTTAAAGTTTAAATTACCTATCTATCGACCAACATTTTGTTAACAAATTTTAATCAGCTTGTACGATATATTCGTTGTACTAACATTGTAATATTTATATTTTTTTTAAAAATCAAATTTTTTAGACAAAAAAATTTCGATCCAGGTTAACATCACTGTTAAAGCACTTGTTACAATATGGGCGGGATACGGTAATGGGACGTGGCACCAACCGTATAAAAAGTACCTTCAAGTACTATGACATTTATGGCATCATAAGCTTTAAAATCTAGTTAATGATAATGAATGAATGATGAATGTAGGTATTGCGTCTTGGTGGTGTTTTTTGAAAATATAGGCGGTATTGGAGAACAGGGCGTGGAATCTCCTTAACATCAAAATCATTTAAAGTCGCCTGAATTGCCGCAGTTTGAAACCTTAACATAAGTATGTTAAATAAATTTATTTTCTTAAATTTGTAAAGATTTCATTTTTTTTTTTTCTAAAACAACATTTGAAATGCAAAAGAACAATATTTTCGTTTTATTTCTTACTAGCTGTGCCCGCAACTTCGTACGCGTCGTGAGACTGTGTAGTTTCCAATAAAAGAGATTTGACCGTTTTCTCAACGGCATACCTATTTGTTTAAAATCAACAATCTAGGTTAAAAAAAGCGGTGAACATTGTCGACATTGAAACAATAAATCAAACAATTCTATTTACCTAAAAGAAAATTTAAGAAAATTAAATTCAACAGCGTAAGTACTGAAGTTCCACTTCCTTACTGTAGGTATCACGTAGGTAATATCAAAACAACCACTTAAACAAAAGCCTTAATGGAAATTTGTATCTACACCAGCAATAAAACAACATAATTCACCTATACCGTTTTTACTTCTTGAATTTTTCAATTCTTTACTGTAAGTATCAACGTAAGTACTATAACCTGCTATAACAACCACTAAAATAAAAACCTTGAACTCAATTTCTATATACACCACCTCCACCATACGTCCCCCACCACACCACACGTCATCAGCCATCTGCGCATTTCCACAGAAACACTGTTGTGGCTGTTTTTTTTTTTTCATATGAACTTGCTTGTGTGATGTGCGCCACCAAAAACCACCCCAAAGCAGAACAACGATCAAGAACCGCGGCGGCTGATAATATTCGATTTCAGAAAATAAATTTATTTTTTTAATGTTAGATTTTAGGTTGTAGCTCAGCTTCTAGAGGACAAAGAAAGCTGATTGATGGCTTGAAATATCTACAAATGTGTTGGCTCTCCTAAGTATTTTGTTTTGTTTGCATTGATAAAGAATTATTTGAGTAATGGCGAGTTAAAGGCAGTAAAGTCGGAAAAAAAACACATTTTGGTCAAAACCGCTCCAAAAAATAGGCATGGCAATCAAAGGAATAGCCTATATGTTGCACAGAGTCTTAAGAAACATTTCAAAAAAAGTTTCATCGAAATCTGTGCAGTAGTTTTCACGCCATTAGGTAACAGAAAAATTGCCTACAGTTTTATTATAAGTATAGATATAGATAATGCTAATTCTCTATATAGGGTCATACCAACAAAAACTAATATTAAATTTTTCAGTAGCCCATCGAAATGGTATTCAGTTCTATCTATATAAAAAGAGAAGGACGTCCGTGTGTGCATGTATAACTCGAGAACGGATCGTTCGATTTTCACAATTTTGGGCTCGATGGTTTTTATTGGCCAAAGGAAGGACATAGGCTACTTTTTGTCGGGAAAACAAAACTTCAAGGGGATGAAAGAATGTATGGGGAACCGCACTTTGAAAAAATAAACTGGTAAAGCCGGAACCACACTAGTTTAACGTGTGTTGTGCTGTGGACTGTTGTGTCACTATCAGATCACTTCAATGGTGTGTTGTGGTGCAGTCTGCAGTGTGGTGCGTTGTGTCGAAATCGCTCCTGTTCCAATTGCGCTACAATGCTCTATGACGCAATGAAACGAGACAAAAGTATTATTTCAAATTACCCATATGAAAGAAGAGTCAATCAATGGGCTTTGATGGAAACACATCGCCATTGTTTTTATTATAATGCAGTTTAGCTTTTGTATAAAAAATATGAATTGACCGAAATATCTAAATGAAGCAGCATGCTCGGAATTTTTTATTTTCACTAACGATCTTGGCCGAAACGAAGTTCGCTGGGTGATCTAGTTTTTAATAAATATGTAGGTACCTACAAAAAACAGAATGTGAAATTAAATGAAATTTAAAGAAGAAAAATTATATAAACTAGTCTCGCTAATGGTCGAAAATCGACCATAACTTTTTAAACATTCAATACTAAAAAAAGTACAAAAATTTTGTACGATAACGTTTATTTTTTTATAAACGACAGAGCGTCATCTATGTACATATAAAGGGTGATTTTTTAAGAGGCTTAGAACTTTAAAAAAAAAAAACACAAAAAATTCGAAAAAATGAATGAAATATTTATTTGAATCGATAGTTTGAACCTTGCAATTTAATGTTTAAAGATAATTTCATGCAAATCTTGACCGGGGCTGCGTCTCAGGTAGTCCATCCGCTGAGTCCAATTTTGGCATACTCTTTCACACATATCGGCCGGTATCTCACGAATGAATGCATGGATGTTGGCTTCCAGTGCGTCAATCGAAGCGGGCTTGTCCCTATACACATTAGCCTTGACATACCCCCACAAAAAATAATCTAATGGTGTCAAATCGCACGATCTAGGCGGCCAATTGACCGGCCCGAAACGTGAAATTAACTGTTCACCAAACTCGCCTCGCAATTGCGCCATTGTTTCGCATGCTGTGTGGCATGTGGCACCGTCTTGTTGAAACCACATATCATGCAAGTCAAGAACTTCCATTTCGGGCAAAAAAAAAGTTTGTTATCATCGCTCGGTAGCGTTCACCATTGACAGTAACGCTGCGATTCGCATCATCTTTGAAGAAATATGGCCCAATAATGCCGCCGGCCCATAAACCGAACCAAACAGTGGCTTTTTCGGGATGCATTGGTAGCTGTTGCAATGCTTCTGGCTGATCTTCACTCCAAATGCGGCAATTTTGCTTATTTACGTACCCATTCAACCAAAAATGAGCCTCATCGCTGAACACAATTTTTCGATAAAAAAGCGGATCCTCGGTCAGCTTTCCAAGAGCCCATTCACCAAAAATTCGGCGTTGTGGTAGGTCGCCTGGCTTTAGTTCTTGCACAAGCTGTATCTTAAAAGGCTTTACGCACAAATCCTTCCGCAAAATTTTCCACGTAGTGCTGTAACAAAGGCCTAACTGCTGGGAACGGCGCCGAATCGACATTTCGCGGTCTTCTGTCACACTAGCTGATACGGCCGCAATATTTTCTTCACTACGTACAGTACCTAAACGTGTTGGTGGTTTAATGTCCAACAAAGTAGATTTGGTGCGAAATTTGGTCACAATCTTCCGAATAGACTGCTCAGAAGGTCGAGAATGCCGATCATAAAATGGAAGCAGCGCGCGATGAACATTTCGAACCGAGCACGAATTTTGATAGTAAAATTCAATAATTTGCAAGCGTTGTTCATTTGTAAGACGATCCATGGTTCAATTGCAAACCAAACTGAAGCTGTTTGACAGTGACACAAGGTACTAAACACACGTCAGCTGTCAAAACCAGTGTTGCCAAAACCAAACCAGCTAAAAAATCACCCGTTATATCGAATAAATACGCCCTGTGAAAATAGGTTTTACTCATAATTTACATTTTAATAGGTACGTCACTATGAAAATTAAGAGCAAAATGTTTATTTCGAAAAATATTTTCAATAGGAGGTACCTTTCTAACATCTTTGAAGGAAAATTATACAGTTGCCTACTTTTAGGGAGAGGTACATTTCATTCCTTCGAGGTTCTAATCTAAGATGATTTTTATTCGAATACTTACTATGGTATCACGGCGGCGAAAAATTGAATGTCAACAATACGCTTCCATTTAACTGATAAGCATTTTGTATGGGGAATATTTAACTTAATTTTACCAGCCTTAATGGCGACATAATATCCACAATTTTTTGTTTGTGCACATCTATTGCAGAGTACCTCACGAATGATATAAGTTTTATTCTTCTTATCTCTGCTCTTTTCTTCTTCTTCTTCTACATTAGGTATATATAAAAGAGAGTTGCAAAAGCGTTGTGACTTTATAACTCACGAACGGTCAAACCGAATTCGATAAAATTTTTAGGGTTTGTTTGCATGTTCGTTTAGTTGGTTTGTCTAAAGTTTTAACGAAATTGGTCAACGTTCGTGAGTTATGTCAACATCTGATTTTGTCAAAATAGAAAAAAAAAAAAAAGAGGCACCTCTGAGCGTGTGCTGTATGTTTACTGTGTGCTGATGTTATGCACACGGCAAATATATGTTGCAGCGCATACATACATGTTACGTTTATTTTTTCATCGAACTCGCATTCTGAACGGATGTAATATTAATTAATTTGTTTAACGTACGTGCACATTTGATTCGTGCTTGCCGGTAAGTGTTGTTGTTTTGTTGTTTTTGGCATGATGTTTTATATCTATATATATAAAACAAAGTTGCATCCGTAAGAACGCCCATCACTCAAGAAGTGATCGTCCGATTTGAGCTATCCTTTCTTTGTTCTATTTGTGTACGCCTAAGGAAGGTTCATACGACGAGAAAATTTTAAAAGGAAACTGGAAACTTATTTGTTACACATTTACAGGGAATTTATTATTATTATTTATTCGTAATATACAGTGAGATCGTATTTGTGAAAAGTTCTGCCACATTTTGATGATTTCTAAGATTTTATTTACGGAAACCAATTGTGCTAATTTGATTTGGAATTGGATTTTTCGGTAATTTCTTTAAATTTGTTTTTACTATGAAGATATAGGTATATTCAAGTCTTTCGTTTTTTAATTTTTTTTTAGTCGTCAGCATAGTTTCAGTGATTCCGGTGAATTATCGAAAACAACAACGGAAACTTTTGATGTCCACGTATTAATATAATGATGATTTCAATTTTCAATGAACACCATATCAAATTCGCAAGAAGTTAGAACCCAAATATTACAACTTCTATTGATATAATCTATGGCAAACATGCTAAAAAATGCAAACTGACAAGAAATCAACTACCAGATAAAAGGTGTCCATTCCACTTAAAGTGCGAACATCTCTTTCTCACCTCATTTCGCTTGAATTGTAATTCAATTCCCATAATTAACCAATTGAACCAACAGTCGAAAACACTGATGGTGGGCCTCCTATTTCTATATATACAGTTGACAGCAATCCCATAATTGCGTGTGAATCGCAATGGAATTAGACGATTTGTATAGACGATTGAGCGGATACAAAGCGAATGGGAGCTTGTGTACTTAAGTCGGCAGAACGGCGGCATGACACGACATTTCTGTAACTTGGGTAATTAATTTCCATTGCTGAAGGAAACTTTCCGCAAACCGTTTTCCATCCATCCCCTCTACATCAGCTCAGTGGTCAAATGGACACCAACGACCTTGACAGAGCATACTAAAAGTTCCCCCTTTTTCCGTTTGCTTTTGAGATGAAAAGTTCAACTAATGGCTGCATGTTATAGTTTGGATTAGTGTGATGGCAGCCATAACACTCAAGCGACATGGGTATTGCGGTTTTAAACTGATGAAGGTATATTTATATCTGCGTAATGAGAACTTATGATTCTGATGGAATAAGTTTGAATACACAGAAACGGCATTAAATCTTTATCAACAGTTGTTGGTTGTTGCTTGTTAATGAATTAGTTTATGGAATATAAACTGAAATGGCGTAGCGAAGAAGAAGTTAATACCATCAGACAGGTGGTGGTTGCTTGTGCTAATTAAACAATGGACTGCACTTATCACTTGTGTGGACAAAATTATTTTGAAATTGTCTTCAAGCGTTAGCGAGTTTGACAATAAGATCTGTCAGCCGCCTATTTAAATATACCCGTATTTCGAACAATTTATGAATTTGACATTGACGGCTTTTCGTTACCTCCATCTCTTATGAACATAAGTCGATTCTGGAAATTTCATTATTTGGGCGCAGGCTTAATTAAACTAATACGTAAAAGCGGCAGAAAACTGAGTTGATGTGAACTTATACAAATTTAAAGCCCTCCTTCACTTCTCTGGTTTCCCAAAAAATTGTGAAAACTTTTATGGGCTTCATTTATAAGTTACTATGTCCTAACAGTTGAGTCGGCGGGCTGGTGGATTATTGTTCAAATGCTTCACATTTGGTATTTCAATCTTGTTGACAAGGACAAAGTCTTTAACAGCTTTAACTTAGACGCAGTTTATACCTACTTAATTTCATCAACGTTAACAGCCTATCTGACAAGCTATCTGCAAAACTCGCTTTCAAAACTCGCATACGCCCCGCCACTGAATATCTACATAAATTCATGTTCGACAGGCTTTTAAAAACATTGAACTTTTGATGGTAGCTTTTGCGTTTCGAAAAACTATTCCAGTAGTGATCTTATGGAAGAGATCAGGGTTACCGTTAACTTAAAAAAAAAAGTCACTAACTCGAACCTAAAAATCCACCAGATATGCTAAAATTAAAAAAAAATGTAAAAAAAAAGGAAAAACAAGAAATATTAAATTTTAGCAACATTTTTATTTTTAACAATTAGTCAAAAACTGACAATATGTAAATAGATTAAAGTTACAATAAAAGAACAAAATAGTTTTTAAAAACACTACAAATCAGAAATAATTAGATCGATTTCATCTTCATCACTTTCATTTACCTCAATATCGGAAGCATTTTTAAATTTATTTCTTAGAAGAACATTTTTAGGAATTTCGTAGGTATTCGTGACAACTTTTTTTTTGTATTTTTAGTTGATTTCTGATGAGCATTATTGAGTTCAACGTTTTCGTTGACATTTTAAGGACTATTCACATGAGCGCGAACTGCGAATAGGCGAATTGCAAACAAATCAATTTAAGTGTATTTATGAATTGCAAATCGATATTTTTTCAACCAAAAAAAGAATTATATTTAATTAATCTAGCATCTAATCCAAAAAAAAAACTGCCTCTCAATTGATTTAAACAGCTTAATTAACAATTAAGGCAATTTTCCCGCGAATAGAATATTCTTGCCGCGAACTGTTACACTTTATTCACAATCCACACAAAACAGTAGCGATCCACAAACCCACGAATGAAAAATTCGTTCGAACTTAACCTTTAAAAACGAAACTGATACGCGGGTATCTGCGACCAAAAAAAGTTTTCATGTGAATGAAGTGTCAGAAACTACAAATATTCGCGTGTTCGCAATTCGCTCTCATGTGAATAGTCCTTTATTTCTCAACTTATTTTTAACTATGTTTATCATACTAAAAATGCGTTCCACTTCGGCATTTGAATGTGGAAGCGACTGTTGGAATAATATTGCAATTTGCAAGTGGCAAACTCGAATACCAGGGATGTAACATCACCAGGGGCTTAATAAGAATTTTTTAGTGACAAAAATGTATTTTTGAAACTTTTGAAAATTCCACTAGATATAGTGACAAGGTCACTAAAACGGCAACCGTGGAAGAGATATGATAGCGCGTTACCTTACCTAAACCTTTTAGGAACGGATTCAACTTTGAATTTCGAAAGCGACCTGTTTCCGGCTTTGCCTTTTCGTATCAATTTTTCTTTCTTTTTCATTTTCACAAGGCAACGATTTTGCCCCGAAATAACATTATACCTCAATCGAAAAAAATGACACACAATAAAAAAATCCGTTTTTATAGCTACGAGTACCTACAAGTTCGTCTCTCTTTGCTGTGTTACCAAGATTCTATCAACGAAACTAGCTTGGAGTAAAAAAAAAAGGTAATGAGATAGTTCCATGCGACCCAGTCACGGGAACCCAAGTGCATAAAGAACAGCTTCTCGAATTCAGAAATTGCATTGACCTACTTGTCTTTTGTTTTGTGGTACGATATCGTTTCCTTAATATCGCTCTACGCTTCCATGAATTTTACTTTGTTGCGCTATTTTTGTTTTAAATAAGAAAAATCAAATTATTTTGATTCAAATAATATGTATGCATAAACATGAGCACCCTTTAGCGCAACAATTTTTGGTAACAGAGGTTAGAAGTTGGTTAGAAGTTAATCGAACAAGCTACGTCACAAGGTATCTAACTGCTACATGCCTCCTGGTTTCAAGAATACGCTTCACTGATATCTCTCTGTGCGGTAGGGTGCCTTTTCCTTGATTTTCAGCTCCAGTAAATGCGAAGGAAAACTTTTGTACCTATCTCGGTGAATTCTGCTTCACACAAGTCATTCTGTTTTCCAAGAGCGTGTATTCTATTGAGTACAACCAGTAATTCCGGTGTTATCTGGCTTTATCCCTCATTTCGGTTTGGATAAAGCACGAGATTGTGCATAGGTATTCGTAAAAACTCATTCTGTCTGGATTAAGGATAATTACAAGGATACCGAGTACACATCTTTACGTGTTACCTGCTCTTTCCTTTCCGTTCAATAACGAACTTTTCAAAAAATCCAATATTGATTTATCTATCTCAGTCTCAGCTCCCATCAAACAAAGGAGTTCGAGAAAGAGACTGCAAATAAAATAATCCATACCAAAGACCGTTCCTTTGTATAATGAGGACAATCAAACGGTTGGACAAAGAAGAAAAATAAAATTGAAACTAAAATATTTTTATTTTATTCTTCTTTTTGGGAAAGTAAGCAAAAAAGTTATTTTTACCAGAGAACAAGTTAACAAAAAATACTCAAGTCACGACTCATGAGTCAATGATTGATTGACGGTGGCAATGCAATTACATAGGTTACCTCGTGAAAATTGATGAACTGAGTGAACGCGCTGTTGTGTGCCCAGAAAATCGATAAGACGAAGCAGTCGAACGGAGTTTGATGAACGTGTTGAATATAATATGCGGTATTTGAATAGGAAGACCCATCAGAAAATGAAGATGCTATAAGCTTAGTTAAAGGGAGAGCAAATCTACTTCGCTCCATCCCACATGTTATCAATTGTTGCAAGTGACCAACATGAGGGTTCCAAGCAAATAGGTATTAGGTACCATTCGAGTCTTGGTTTTCGCTAGATTTTGACTTGTAAAGCTAGCACATGGCCATGTTTATGTAGGAACCAGGGAAAGCTATTAAATTCAACAAAAAAGACAAGTTCTGATTTGTTTGTTCACCCTTTATGCGCGAAAGGTCACTCGACATAAGTGTGCAAAGCCGTGGATCGTTTATCCTCGAACTCGTAAGGTATTTCGAAAGCTAATCCAGTCGAAGTCGGGAACCATTATGATTTTCGGGCGAACGGGCTAAGAGCTGCATCAATTTGTTTCAGCCATCGTTATTACAGCACAGAATAGAAAAACATTGTTTATTTAATTATTGTCAATGTTGGATCAGAGACAAAACATTATTGAGCAACCACAATCGCAAGCACAACACCCAAAATGAATGTCATTTAGGCGGGCAAACGACTACACATACGTGCAGTGTATGTGTATTGTGTATCTGCTATTAAATTCGTCTGTCACCGAATGCCATATACACAATTAAAACGGTTGCAAAATGAGTCAAGTGCTAAGCTAACAAATATTCATTTCCACTTGACAATGGTCACGGTGTCTAATGTGGTGCGATTTACAACGCCTACCAGAAACGTCATCCCGAAAGCAAAAACTTTATCATATGAAAACATTTTCATAGAGAGCGTGTGACTCATAAGTTTAAGCTTTAAGCCATGAGGTTGGATTTGCCTGAATACCAAATGATCAACGTATCACCAGTTTGACTATTTATTTCATAAAAAGCTCTGATAAATAATCCAGTCATTTATTAACACAATTAGCATTCCGTTTAATGCTACTTTTCATCTCAATTTCATAATACCTATGCAAAGTCACATAAATAATAAAAAAATAAAATATTTATTTAGGTTTATTTACTTAATCAGCCGATCGAAAAACTTTAAGATCGATGGGTCTTACTAATAATCATTTTTAACCTTCTAAATATTTTACATAATTGTGGTAATTTAATATGGAACATTTCGCTAACTTTTTTGTGAGTTCATACAGCATGTACACTAAAAATTACGATTATTACTGTCGCGTGATGTATTAAGAAGAAGTGTGTTTGACTCAGCGCTGCCACTTTGCTTCAATCGTAGCAAAACTGCTACGCGATTTCCAATTTGCTACGCTGCTACGCACTCTCCCTAAAAACTTATATTTTGCTACGTTTTTTTAAAGCACGAAATGTCAACATAAATCTTAAAATTTTTCTTGGAAAATAATAATAAACCAGCTTTACTCACTTTCCCACACAAACTTATATTCTTTTCTACCATACCCAACAAGTACCCATTACTTCGGATGTGTTAGTGTTTGAATTGGACTGGAATCAAAAATGATATTATGGACTTTTGAGTTTTGCTACGCAAATTTGGTACGCAAATTTTGTCCCTTGTGGCAGCACTGTTGACTACAACCAATCATCCAACACACTCTGACGCATCGTGACCATAGTGTGACTAAAGTTGCAATTTAGCTCTTTTTTCGAGAGACTGGCACAATTTTTTTTTTTTTTGCTATTTTGGCCCATTTTTAGTTGGAAAAGGAGTTCTGAAAATTTTACAAATCGCTCGCATTTCTAAATAAAAAACTTTAAATTGTAAAGCCGTTGCCTATCACTATTATAGAGAGCCCTTTCCTGTTATATGGCTCAAAAATTCGAAATTTGAAGAACAGTTTTAGAAATGACGTTTTTTTCGCATTGGCCCTTTTTCTTGCGACTTTTCGTAATTCTGCAGCGATCACACTGACTCTGAGTGTTTTATATGATCAACTAGGGTAATGCGATAGCTTAGAGCGGACAAATTTAACATGCAATGCCGTTGAGGGTTCGAGGAAGTGATAAAACCTGCTTTACATCCAACATTGGAGCAGTGTACTCCCAGTCGCAGTAACTGCTAATGGAATATGGGCACTTGTGATGTGACCAGGTCAACAACGGCCCCTCTTCGGCAGATCCAACAAAAATTATTGCGCATCATAACAATAGCAAAGCAAACCTTGAAATAAAATAGAAATAGACGCCTGCTTAAAGTAAGTATTTATTATTTCTTTCATCATTGATGCTTCCCTGCGGTCGTAAATTCCCTTTTTGCAAATTTCTTGACCTTTCATTCTTTTTTATTTCGCAACAATCTAAAATATAAACAACCGCGTAAAGTCATCTCCGCGGCATGCATCAAAACTGTACAGCGCAGCAGCCTTAATTTGCTGTCATTGCATCTTGCCCAGGCTCTCGTACAGCTTCTCCTTTCTCGTATCGCATCTATTTCATTTTGAATTAATTTTGAATTAATGCTTTCTTTAACTTACATACTAGACAAAAACGATTATATCCAATTAAAAACTAACATTTATCTTGTTCTAGCTTACTGGCTCTTAACGAGCGCTCTAGTCTTAGCGATATTGGCCTTCGGCCCTGTCTAGGATTTACTTATGAGGAAACAAGTGGTATTTGCCCTATTTATTCCTGCTGTTAAATTTAAATATGCGAGCCGTGCGTCACTTTGACAGGCGTTCTTCTTTGTATTATTTTTTATTCTGTTTCTTAACTTACTTGCGCTCTTACCTTAACTGGAAAATTAATTTGTAGTGCCTACTTTTTGCTACTGAATTATATTAATCTCTGTACCTATATAAATATAAGAATTGACCCTTAAAATTGTGTTCGTTTGTCGCCGATTCACGCCTCAACACATTTAACGATTTTAACAAAACTTACACACATCTTTGGTATTGTTCTATACATGGTTTTTGTGAAGTTTGGTTGAAATCATGCGTGAAAAACTCATAAATTTTAGTAAATTTTGTGTTTTTTCCGGTGGCGCTGTTCTTGATCCCCTAAACCACTCAACCGATTTTAATGAAATTTTGTGGCTTTATACGGTTGATTACAGTTTGAAAGATATGACTATTTCTGACCCGATAGGTGGCGCTGTTGTCTATATCATTAACCTCTCAACCGATTTCAATGAAATTTTGTGGCTGTTGGTTACAGTTTGAAAGATCGAACAGTCAAAACCTCGTATCTGCATTTTTGTCGTTTTTGGGTTAAAGTTATTTAAGTACCTATAATAATTTCTTACGTCTAGATTTATTGAATTTATTTGCTTGATTTTTTTTTTTTTCTATTAAAAATAGTGTTTACTTTAATAAAAAAAAACAGATTTTCAAAGCAAATGGTTTAGGGCCGGTCTGTTCACAGATGGTTAAATCCATGGTTAGGTTACCACAGATTTTAGTTAACCCATGATAATAAATCTATGATAACCAATAAGTGTTTGTTGAGCGTTTTTTCACTTTGGTCACCAAACCATAGCTTTGCAACAAAGCCTTACATTTTTTCAGTTTTACTGCCAAATCAATTTTCAAACTAGATCTGTGATTAATTTTGTTTTGGTTGGAGGTGATTGTTTTCTATATTAACTTTATTAGTTACCACTTCTTTTTTAAATTAAATAAAATTGCTTTTAGCATAAGCATTTTAAAACCAAAGAGGTTATCGAATTGTACAAAAAGTGAAGAAGATATGCTAGTGAAATTGGTGTTGGTGAAGAAAATTTTTTTTTTTTGAAAATATTAAAACTGATGCCGTTACATCCAAACAAATGGATGCAGCTAAGAAAAGAGTTAGTCAACAATTCAGTGCATCTCCTTATTAAAAAAAGTAATTGTACGTTGTACCTATGTTCTATGTATATATTCTAGATCCGTATAGTAAAAACGTTAAAATAATAAAATACCAATCCATTAGCGTTTTTTTTTTTTAAACCTGGACCTTCAATTTATTATCGTATAGGTATGCTCTCAAATGTGCGGCAGACATTCGCGACTGGTTGTTCTATGCATAGACTGACCATATTGTGCACAGAAACATAATTCCAGAATATCATTGGTTAAAATAACGATAACCAGCCGATTTTGGGTGGCTATCGTTTTTCCTGTTTAACTAACCAGACCATGGATTCTCTGGTTAATATTTTGCTGAACAGACAGATTCAATGGTTACCAGCTGGAATAACCGATGGTTAAAGATAACCAGGATTGAACAAACCGGGCATTAGTAAGTTTTTTGAGTCTCCTAAAAACCTTGCAAATTGTAAATACGAGGGTTTGACTATTCGAAGACGATAGGCTACTTTTTGCCATGAAAATAAAAGTTTAAGGGAATAGGATTGCGGATAGAACTTGTTATGGACAACCTCACTTCACAAAAGACTAGATTGGATAGAAAAACGGGTAAATTAAAAATGTTTAATTTTTAAATTATTTTGATGTACCGGGCTTACCGCTACATAATTTGAAATTGAAAAACGGCTCAGTTATAATTTTGTTGCGAAACCTCAATCCACCGAAAATGTGTCACTGATCACGTTTGATTTGATTGTGTAGAATCTCAAATCAAATGTCATGCAATAAGCGACGATTTTGAATGGAAATTCAAAGGCAAACATTCTTATTCCGCGGACTCCGCTTATTGAGAATGATTTGCCATTCGTATTTAAACGTATCAACTTTACGTTTCCCTATGACAATTAATAAGTCGCAAGGACAATCGCTGGAAATTTTAAAAAAAAGTTTGCCGGGTCAGCTAGTAAATAAATAAATAAACTCACTTCCAGTTCCTATAATCTTCTTCTATCTTCAATTTATCGAATTTATTTCGAAGAAACTTTAGAAAACTTGAATTTTTCTAAGGGAGCATTACTTGAGGTCTAGATATTGCCGAGTATATGCTTTCAGGAATGTATACTCTGACCGAAATGTGCGGCTGCTGAGAACAACGCCGTATATTCCGACTCAGTTTCCAACCATCTTTGGTGATCAGTGATCACAAACAAAGGAGCGGAGACGATTTGACAGCGTTTTATGGATCTTGGAGGAACAACTTACAAAAGCATCCAAAGATGTTTGCCGTTCATTACGAGTTATGAATTACCATTTCCAAGGCTGCAAAGCGAGTGAAGGCGAGTTGCAGGAATCCAAACCCAATGACACGTAAGCGAATGGTCGTGGTACCTAGTTCAAGTGGGATCAAGACAATTTAAATCAGCGATACTAATAATAATAATAATTTTTAGTGTCCAGGCTAAATTCTTCGAATTCACAATGGAAAAATCGTCCATACAAAATTGAATATGGTCAACTACAAAACATAATAAGGTGAAGGTTAAAAATGATTATTAGTAAGGCCCGTTATCAACTTTTGAATTCACAGCTTTATGTCTATTAAAGGTTAACTTAACTACTAATGACTAAATTGAACGTGTTGGTAATTTTCGTCCTCCATACTTATGTGAATCATAGGAAACGAGAAGCATATGCACACTGGAAAATCAATGGAAAATGTTGGTGTATATTATTTTTGAGTTCCAAGCATTCTCAGAGTGTCTAAAGTTACTTAAACTCAAACCATATACACACACTGAAGACTGAACTAAAAAGTCAGAGAAAACGTCATTCACAGTCAACTTTCAATGACTTTGCATCCATCCTGTAGTCTGATAGTTGACGGAATATATACCTATATTTATTATACGTATAGAGCTATGACCTCCGCATCAAAAGTTCATATATCGGTGGCTGTCGACATATATACCACACTTTCAGGCAATCAGCTTCGCTGGAGGTTCTGGTGAAATGGCATTTTAAATAACGATGGATGGAGATAAATTTATCTCGCCTCAGCATTTAAATAAACATTTGCTTTCAGTCCTTTGTGTCGTCGTCGGTCGTTGTTTGCCCCAGAAGAGTCGCCACAAAAAGGTGCACTACCACTACCACATCAAATTTAAATGCTTCTTTTTTGCAAAATGGAGACTGCCGTTCGGCGGTGACTTTCCCGAAAAAATTAACACCATATCCTTAGCGGTGGAAAGTTTTTTGTTTTTTCTCATTAATCATTTTAAGCAACTAATTCTTGATTACTTTTGGTATTCTTTTAGTTTTGTGAATTCTAGATTACAGCCTTATGGCTACGAATTGAAAATGCAAACTTGTATCGCTTGACTTTAGGGCATCTAATAATTTGGTTTTATTTGAAGCACTTTGGCAAGGATTAGAAGAAGCTGCCCGTTATTATCCCAATTTAGAGGGAAATTGGGATACATATTTTCAAAGCCTTTAAGGCGTTGAACTTTTCTCATTTGAATTGCTTGAGAGGAATATTATTATGTTTTTTTTTTTGTCTTTATAAAAAGTTTGTATATCCATTATACCTACGTGAATAATTTTAATGGAAAAAGGATTACAGAACGAGGACTTTTTTTAACTGTCTCAAGTTTGACCGAAGAAAAGGCTCCGCCAACAGCAGAAAATTTGGAGAAGTACAAGCGCTTTGATGAGTGCAATCATAGAGTCAAATGAGTAAATTTTGCTTAATTGCAATATATATATTTTTTTTTTTTTTTTTGTGTTGTCATACATTTTGAGAATTATTTAAATATGGACAGCGTATAGTCTCGATATACGCGCGATGCGATTTTATATCTTTTCTGTGCATTTTTTCTATCAGATCTTTTCTTTATTCTTTTGTCGCCCTTCTTATTTGACGCTTGCAATGCATGAACATAAAAATATCATCCAAGTTTTGTACGGAATATGCTAAAGAGTCAAACACAAGAATTGGAATGCTAATAAATAAGAAAAAAAAAATAGCCCTTCAATATGTAAAGATGATAAAAGATGATAACTATAGATATTTCTATTCCAAAATTGTGTTCTAAATAAGCTTGGACTATTTAGCCACTATTTAAATTTGGGCTATTTTTCTTATTGAATAATCGCCCAAATTGTTTATAGTGGAACGCAAAATATTATTTTGGGCGGCCTTTTATTTTCTCAATCATTCTGAAGCTAAAACAAAATTCCATCTCCCACCGAAGTGGGACAAAACTCGATTATGAACCAGTGTTGTTATATCGTGGGATTTATCCCTTTTCGTGGGATTTTCGATGTCCGAAAAGCCTTTCGTGGGATAAAGGGCAAAAGCACCAAATCGTGGGATTTTGAGGAATCTAACAAAAAACATTCAAACTAGAAAATTTTTGTTGAAATTTCATGAAAAGACCTTCACTTCACCATGATTATCAACACACTGAATGTGCATAAAAAACTGCCCATATAAATCTTCTTTTATCTAAATTGCTAATACCAAAAAATAGTCGTAATAATGGAACAAGCTGTGATTTTTATACTAAAAGTTAATTAAACGTGATTGTATAACAAATCTTAGTTCTAAAAACTGGATTTTGAGGCGAAAAAGTATCGTGGGTTTTTAAAAGGGATTTTGAGTACAGTGAAAAGGGAAAAAAGGGAGAAATTACCACGCTTCGTGGGATAAATGAAGGGAGAGTGCTAACAACACTGTTATGAACTCTTTCGTTTTTCCCGTGTCCAGTTGTATCTAGGGCCAGACACTCACAAAGCAGATGAAACACTGTTTCACTCTTGTTTGTCGTTATTTGTTGACCAAATCTTCCTTGAAATGACGCAGTTCGTCAATTTCACCAACCAACATTTCTGAAATACCCCGTAAAATTTATCTGAAAGCCGTTAGCCTATTGCAATTGCCGTCTTTAATACCTAAACTCATTTCAAAAGTACCTACCCGCAATTTCACTATTCTCGAATGTTTTCTGACGAGCATTATAAGAACATCGCTTATATATCGAAATTAACTTTGACTAGTTTAATTGGTCTTATTTACCATTGCATGGAAACCAGGGTGATTTTTTGGCGTTTGAAACCGGTTTATCAAAACTTTTGCAACAAATTTATCAGGAGAAGCGTAGCTAACTTTCAATCTTTATGGTAACAGCATCACTACACGACAATGCACCAGAAAATTCGAGCAATTTCCTGCCACCCTCTGGGGAAATGAACTTCAGCCAGTATATTATTTCATAAATCCACAGTCCTCTGCTTTAGATTTTCAGTTGTTTCGTACCAAATTTCGAACTCAAGATGTACCTACCCAGGTCAATTCTGACAAAAAGATGTGGAGGAACTCAAAAAAGTGAGTCGCAAAATTCTGTCCGTCTGTGCCGAGGCCAATAGCCTAAACGTCTGCCCGGATTTCGTTAAAACTTCGGATTGGGAGTTTGCGGGCTTACAGTTCGGGGTCCTTTTTTTTTGCAAGGTAACCTCAATATTAATTGGACTTCCCATATAAAACGTTCGTACGAGTTTGATTTGTTCGAAAACGGCTCTAACGATTTGCACCAAATAGATATTTGAGCTTAAGTAGGCGGGGATACCATGACTATATATCTAGTTTTTGGCTAAGAAATCTAATATTTTGGAAATTTGGACATACATATATCTCGAAAAAGGTCCATACGATTGTCACAAAAATTCAAACATAAGGTAATATGGTCATTTCTAACTTCATAGCAAACTCAGTTTTTGTCTATATTATCGTACAATCGTGAACGTCTGATAAACATCCGAGAGTATAGTCTTGAAGGAGCTTCTCAGTTAGCCGTTTTTTTAAGAACTTGGTTTTCTTTAGTTTATCGGAAAACGGCGATAACGATTTTGACAGAAATGCATACTTAGAGTAAAATTTATGTTTTCATAATTACTGTGTCCTTAATTTTCAATTCGAATCACCGAAAACACTGATCTTAAAAACTTCTCATATCTCAAAAACCCCAATTTCGATAAAACTTTAATAACCAAGTAATGCTTAATCAATTTTTAGCTTATTAGTTAAGCAAAACTCATATTGCAAAAAAATTTTGTTTTTTGCCTACGTGATTTTACAAAAACCGCTAACAGATTTTGATCAAAATACATATAAACGATAATAAAGGGTTTTTCAATAAGAGGTGTTATTGTGAAAGGATATGGTCCTGTATGCGTGCTCGTGGTAGCCATTTGACTGATGTTGTTTTTCATTATTAACGGCATACCTTCCTCTTTTTTATGAAATAAACATCCGATCCAATATATACCAAATATACACCTCTTATTGTAAAACCCTTTATAACAGATTAGAAAAAAAAACTCCTGCTACGCTTGTCCTCGTATACTCAAAAATCTTGTAAAGTGTAAGAGCTTGTAAAATAGTACAGTAGGCGCTTATAACTCTCAACCAGAATCTGCGAAAATTGCCCCTTACTGAGAGCTTCAACTCTTAAAAACTCACATTATTTGATTTGTACTGTCTTCTCAGATGAATAACCCAAAAGTGAATTTTATTTAACACTATTCCTATATTTCTTGAAACGTTTCTTTTATCTAGCATTGCTTTTCAGATTTTTACCTACCTACGACCTACCTAATAACATAAATAACAACCAACCAAGCCTACTTGTGATCAACGACAAAGTTTCGTTCAACCCAGTCCGCCAGTCGTACCCTTTATTTTATTTCAAATGCGAAGAAGAAAAACAAACTTAAGGTTCACCGTTTACAACAAGTCCTACAAATTATAATAAAAGAACGTTTTTCGCAATTTTGCATACAAAATTCAATTTCGCATCAGTAAAAAACAAAATTACTTGTCACATTACCATGGAGAAAAGCAACCGTTTCATTACCATTTGTCTACTTGAAGTCTTTTAAATGATGCCAGAACGTCAACAATAATTTCCCATTTAGCCGGCAATTAATATTCAAATTTAAAACCTCAACCTAATTTCTATAAGAGACGAATAACAACATATTGTTGGAATGTCAGCCATATTTTTACTCTCCGTCTGAATTAATTATTTTTTTATTATCTTACCGAAGCGAATATGCGTAGCTCGCTGGAGGTAAAATTGCCCATGCTTAAGCCCTTGAGGAAATCTCTTTATTTACGAGTTGACGTCAATCCTTCGTCACAGTAAAAGCCAGTGTGACACTTTACTATTAGACAAATGTTGCTTGTACTAATTAACTTTATAGCGAAATAAAGCAGCGGCAAGCCAAAAGAAATATATAAAAGCACTGATGTGGATTTTTTACACGCGCTGGTTCTATTTTTATTGGATCCCTGTGTTCAGAACTTGGAAGGAATATGGAAAATGGGTTTCCGAACAAATGTTACACAGTTGCAGATCAAAAAGGCCCTAAAAACTGAGTGTGGTTAGGGCGTAGGCTATGCGCTTTTCGATTTTTTTAAGTGGGAGCTAAAAATTGAATGAACACACATTTTACATTACCTACGTTATATATGTAGGTTGTAGCAACTATTTATGATTTTTGCATGAGTTATATTTTAATGAATTTTATTATTGTATTATTTAAATATTATTTTTCATTTAGTAGTAATTAAGGTACAAAATGTTTAACACGGCAACACTGAAAACTTTAACCCAAAATTCTAACAGAAAGCTTAAAATTGTTTACCACGAAAAAGCTCCACCCACAATGGAGTATAAAAGCAGCTGCTAGATCAGCTCACAGTCACAGTCACAGTCACTCAGGTTTGGCATTTCACTTTGCGAAGATTATCGTAATCGTCCAAAGAAAGTTACCACACTTGTGTTTACCCTAGAGTTGCCAGTAACCGTCTATGAAAAAACTTCACATGTGTTGCCTCCGACCGTAAGGCGGCTCTCCCACTGAGGCAACAAGCAATAAGCAATACGCAACTTTTATTTTAACCTATTCTCACATTGAAGCAACAGTATTTCTAGCGGCCTGTCACTGTCACTACTCGCAAATATTGATACAACGACGCGATATATATCGCTTTTTTCAAAATGCGCTGTGTATCGCTAGCAATAATGTTGCCGCAATCAGCAACATTTTTCGTTCAACCGATATTGATATTGAGTTGCTTTAATGTGAGACGTCTAATTTGATTAAATGTAAAATAACTGTTAGCGATGATAGGTATCGCATGTTTCCTTTTGCCAGTTGCTTATTGCTAATTGCTTCAGTGGGAGAGCCGCCTAAGTCGTATGTGCCCTAGTGATTTTTTTTTTTTTTTTTTTTTTTGAATAAAATTGTTGATTGGAATTAACGAATCCAAATTGTTTATTTTTTGTGCTAACTAACAAAGACTTGCTTAGCCGCCCATTCAGCGTATCATACTTATCAATGGGAAGATTTTCTCCGGTCAAGTGAGACCCAATACGACACTCAGAGAGTAGCACGCTCTTTTTTGGCACACTACCTTGCTACAAGGTAATATTGACAAAATTGTAATATAAAATTTTAACAAAAATAGTTTTGTTGAACTGAAAAAATAACTGTTGTAGTGATAAACAATATTTAAAGTAAGTGCGGCAAATATGGCCCATGTGGGTAATATGGCCCACCACTGTATTTTGCAAACCATAACCCACAGCGAAATAAAAAATGTTTCACTGCGAACACGTTCAATTCGGTTTAGACTCAGTCTTTTTTGGTGAGTGTGGCGCAACGGGGTTTGAAGATATTCGGCGCATTTTGTTTTTTATACTTTCGTTGTAATTTTTTGGTAAGTTTTCTTACGTATTTTTACATAAAATTCTGTGTTAAATTGGTAAGTTTTTTCTAAAATTAAAGAGTATTAAATATTTTCTTAATTTGTGTGAATTTAAAATTTAAAAGAAAGTTTATGAAGTGAGTTGAAAATTAAAATGAGTAAAAAATCAAAGTGTGTTTAATATGGCCCACCCCATGTGTTGGTAATATGACCAAGTAGGCCATATTTGACACGTTTTCTCGATTGAAGTTTGATTTATTTATTTAATTTAATTTTTGTTTTTTGAAGGCTAAAATGTCTAAACAAATTACACAACCACGGAAGACTTGGCGGAAGAAGGACATGATGAAAGCCATTTCAGCAATCTACAACAAAATAATGGGATCTTTGAAGGCCCACCCTGGGCCATATTTAACAGCAGGTGGGCCATATTAGCCGCAATTTTTTTAAAACTGAAGTTTTTGTTTTTAACTTTTAATTATGTTTGTTTTTTTAATTAAAGTTAAAAAAAAAATAATTTGTAACACTGTTTAAAAAAATAATAAATGAATAAGACTTAAATTTATGGTTTTATTTAAAAAAAAGTGCTAAGGGTGGGTCATATTTGCAGCACTTACTCTATCAATAAATTCGGTCAGATGTAGATACTCTTAATAAGAAGCCCTACTTAGTTTTTCTCAAAATATGTAAATTGTAGTGTTTTATATACCCATTTAAATAAACTGAGTCTTCTCGGATCTGGGCATTAACGAATACAGCTCTCAAGTTAGTGCGATCTTTGGCCTTCTGCCTCCAGTTCCTCCAAGTCTTCCTCTAGCGGGCTGTCTTTCCGGGTATGGATGTCGCTGTACAGCTCGTAGAGTTCGCTATTAAATCTACTCCCCCGAAGCCCGTCAACGCAAACGGGACCAAAAATCACTCAAAGATTCTTGCTTTCGAATCGACCACAAAGATCTTCTTCCGCCTTTGATAGTGTACATGATTCTGCACCATAAAGTAGGACTGGGATGCTGATGCTGAGGTTCTTATATATAGAGTCTCCTTAGTAATTCTCGAGAAGGCCTTGCTAATCAATTATCTTCTTAGGCGAAAGTAACAGCGGTTGGCAAGTGTAATTCTCGCTTGTATTTTGAGCTCTGAGCGTTCCAGGATTTTATTTTGCTATTTTCAGAGTTGAAAGTGGAGCCGTGGTAGACATGATCCACAACTATCTCAAAGTTATAGCTGTTGTATCGCGAAGTTCTGTCCGATTCGTTACTTATCCCTGCAAACGCACCAGTGACAGCTGGTGCTCTGCCAATGATCGCGATGTCTTCGGCGTATGCAAGTAGTTGCTCAGACTTTTGGAAAATTGCCTGGCTACAATTTTCTCCAGAATGATGTTAGAGAAGTTAAATGACCGCGCAGCACCTTGTCTAAATTTTTTCTGACATCATAGGTTTCGGTGATATTGTTTCCGACCTTAAAGGGGCAGCGAGAGTTCTCCATCGTCATTCTGCATATTCTAACGAGTTTGACAGGGATGCAAACTAGACATGGCTCTATATAACTCGTTTCTATAAAAAATGCTGTCGTCTGCGGTCCGAAAATCGGTGGGTTCAGACAATGTAAATAATTTTTGTGAAGCACAATGCCTCACTTCCAAGACAAATTGTGGACATACACCCTCAGTTACCACCATATTTTACAGTTTATACGAGTACCTACCTATACATGAAAATTAAAGGAAATCCCTGAACTCTGCTTATACTAGCTGAATACCATGCATAGGTCAGAGGCAAAATTTCCAAAATGTTCTATCCTATAAAAGAGAACAAAAGGGAAAACTTCGAAACATGTGACTGTTTTTTTTTTTTGAAAATTCACGAGACTGTCATATAGAATTTATCTAAAACAAAAGGCTGCATCCAGGCATCGTCAACACGAAAGCCAGATTAAGGAATCCTATTCTATTTCCGTTTTCCCAAAAATTTGAGAATTGAATTTCTTCAGCGGCGATTAGTCATGACGTCATGAGTGATTGATTACTATTGTACTCAGGGACAACATTCCTAGGCACTGCTCAGGATTTTCTTTTATAACCCCCCAAAAATACCAAAGAAACCACCTTGGCTAACACCTTTAACGATCTTAAGCTTACCAGGTGGAGCGTGGAGGCATTTGTGTATACATTTCGGGTTCGTAAACAAGTAATGTAATCCCCAAACGCACAATATAACGTTTAATTAAACAGGCTACGACAAAGAATATACCGTCTTCCCAACGGATGGTCATCCCTTTTTGTTTGCTTTTCCATTAAAAGTTTACTCAACCAAGGACACATTATGGCCACGAAATTCCGAAAAACAGCAACAGCCATCGCCATGAATAAATATTATTGAACTGTCATGGCCGATGTCCCACCGGGTCTGTTCAGTATGCCCAACGACAACAATGTTGTCGGTCCCTTCGCTAGTCGTGCGGAGAAGGAGTACCTATCAACTAGGAAACATTCGTGGACAACTTTGCCATTAAATGTACCAACGTACTCATGGCTAGATATGTGCGGGCGAAAACATCTCAGGCTACCGCTACACACTGTTTAATGGCCCGGAGTTGGAAGCAGATACTACACCCATTTGTATTTATATTTTGAGATTACATAGATATCATATTGCAGGACAGCGACAAGGTTTTGGCTGGCATTGATTCTCCCCATTATTTGACCGCAAACACACATTCAACACAAAATCTCCAATTTCTTTTCAGTACATTTTCGGTTATTTGCATGCGGAGATGTGCTTGCTTGTATACCTACTCTAAATGGCAGTGCTTTGGGGAGGAAGAGGTATTTACTTTACACGAGCGAGTGCGAGTGTTTCATCCCATTTACTTCTCCGTAAATATCAGTCCTTGCTAACAATCGGAAATGGATTCACTTGGGTAGGTAGGTTTATATACAATGGTGGTATGTGTCTGTGTCGGTATATATAGTTGCGGAAAAGTTGACTTCCATTGATTTGAAAATCTCTGGGGAATTGTTCCGGTCTTTTGTGGTTAAAGGTTTGAAATTTAGTGGAAGAACTCCGAGTAAGTATGTAAGTAGCAATTTCATGGCTTAAACTATCCACTGGAGTATTCTAAATATAGAAATATACGGAGGCGTACTAATTCATTGCCCTTTGTTATGGGCTTAGACAACTGAAAATATATTGAAATGGTAAAGTGCGATAAATTAAGAGCAGTTCTCTGTACATAGCTATGAAGGGGAAACCTTAATTGGTGGAATGTATTGCGCGATACTTAGAAAATAATCATTTTTAGTGTCCAGGCAAGATTTTACGAACTTACAATGGCGAAATTTTCCATAAAAATCACCCATTGTGACCACAAAAATATTTAGTGTGAAGGTTAAACAGGATTATTATTAAGGACATCATATCTGCTATCCTCTCTATACCGATACCAATAGGAGCGAAAAATGATCGTTATCGTTCGATTTGGAATTATAGTAAATCTAACTGGGACGAGCTGCGTAATTTCTTCGCTTCGTTGCCATGGGCTGATATGTGCTTTAGAGATACTGATGTCAATATGTGCGCCGAAGCCGTAACCGAAAATATTTGACTCGGTATGGGACTTTATATTCCACATTGCATCAAAAAATTAGCTTCAAATAAACCGTGGTTTAACAAAGAATGCAAGCGAGCTACCGCAGCGAAAAACAAGGCTTTCCGTGAATGGCGGTCAAAACCTTCAGAACTAAAAAGATCTGAATTTACAATTCTTCGAAATAGATGCAACCTAATTATTGTATCGGCGAAGACAACTTACAGCGAAAGAGTCACTAACAAAGTGATTGGATGTCCCAGCGGCTCACGCGCATTCTGGTCCATGGCAAAGGCAATCAGTAATAACTTTAGTTGCTCTTCTTTTCCAACTCTAGTAAAAGAAGACGGCACGCTAGCACCAACACCTAAAGAAAAGGCAGATCTTTTCGCTAGCATGTTTTCAAAGAACTCCACCCTAGATTCTGCACAGCTAGAGCCACCAAATATCCCGAGGATGCAATCATCGATGGCAACGGGACCTGATGGAATCCCGGCTATAGTACTCAAGAACTGTGCACCAGAACTTGCACCTGTACTCTGTAAGCTGTTTAGCATGTCGTACTCCCAGAAGACGTTTCCTTCTTGCTGGAAGATCGCTCGCATTCAACCTATTCCAAAGAAAGGGAAGAAATGTCTGCCACAAAACTATCGTCCAATAGCGTTACTTTCAATGCTCTCTAAAGTAATGGAAAAGGCAATAAATGTCGAAATAATCAAATATCTAGAAGGCCATCGATTAATAAGCGACAGACAATACGGATTTCGGAGCCGTCGTTCCACTGGTGACCTGCTAAGCTACGTAACGCACTTATGGATACAATCAATTGAACAACACGGCGAATCCAGAGCCGTAGCCTTGGACATATCAAAGGCATTTGACCGAGTCTGGCTAGAGCCCTATTAGGCAAGTTAACGTCTTACGGATTACCACAACAACTCTGCGGATGGATGCAAAATTTTCTTCTGGGAAGATCGATCCAAGTTGTTGTAGATGGTGTATCATCCAATTCGTTTGCTATAAATGCAGGAGTGCCCCAAGGATCTATTCTTTCTCCAACTCTATTTCTTCTCCACATCAACGATTTGCTTGGATCGACAAGTAATAATATCTACAGCTTTGCAGATGACAGCACTCTCATATCCTCCATCTCGAACAATGGGCCTGTGAATGCGGCTACATCACACAGTCAGAGATGTGAACAAATTAATTCTCTAAATTATGATCTGGACAAAATCTTGAAGTGGGGAAAGGACAACTTGGTTGTATTTAATGCAAACAAGACACAGCTCACAACATTTTCCAGAAAAAATGCATCAACAGTTCCTCAGATCCAAATGGATGACCATCCAATCCATCACAAGAACCCAATGCACCTTCTAGGAGTCACAGTCAATTCAGGAATATCGCAAAATCGGCGTCCGCAAAGTTGAGCTACCTATTTAGAGCAAAGAGGTACTTTAGCCCCAAACAACTTCTCCTTCTCTACAAAGCACAGGTTAGCCCAGGCTTGGAATATTGTTCCCATATATGGAGCTCGGCCCCAAAACATTCACTTAACCTGCTTGATAGCATACAGAGACGAGCAGTTCGACTCATTGGAGACCCTACACTCACATCGAATCTACAACCGTTGGTGCACAGAAGACAAGTCGCTGACCTATGCTTGTTCTATAGGTACTTCCATGGTAGAAGTTCTGAGGAACTCAAAGACATTATCCCTCGAAATGCAACTTTTGGGCGCCCAACAAGACAGGCTGCTAATGCTCATGACCATACAGTACACTTGACAACCGCGAGGACATCAACTTTCAAAAACTCCTTCTGTTACAGGACAAGCAAACTTTGGAACTCGCTTCCTGGGGATATATTTCCAGAAGACTACAATTTGCAGCAATTTAAGTGCAGAGCAAACATACATCTGCAGGCATCTCGGGGCGCTGTTGAAGCGTTATAGGTTCGCCTTTCCCGGGAGAAGTATATAAAAAATAAAAAAAAAAAAACATCATCTGGAATCAAGGCAACAGTATAGCCCCCCACAAAAAAATCTAATATCCATAAATGTGTATAAAATGTCGATTTTTTTTATTGCATAAGATATCCTATAACATTTGGGCCATTTAAAAAAAAAGAAAGTTATACCTTCTCTATCATTGCGGGTGGCTTTTGAAGAGTTAATAATGACATTAGGCTATTCCGGTCGATAATGGACTGTATGTTTTTTTTTACTAAAAAAAAGGGATTCAAAATCCTGGAACGCTCAGAGCTCAGACCCTTCTCGGTCCATTTTACTCCATGGATTTTATATAGTATGTGGTTTGTATGAGGCATAATAAATGCGAAAGAGTTGGGTATCCATTGTTAGGGCCGTTAAAAGTTAGAAAACTTTTTAAGGTAGGAGACCCTTTAGGTTTAGATCATAGCTATAGACCTTTTGTGCTACCCCCCAGAACATCAATTAAGAGCATCACACCAATGTGGGGAAATCGATATACGATGAGAGCGATACAATTTGTCCGATTTGGCAAGTTATGGGAGGAAAGATAGAAAATGCGGATCAAACAACAGGGATTATGAATTGTTTAAACACTTGAGATAGGCGTAGGAAACTATTATCCAGTCGAAAAACTGCAACAAATTTATGAGCTGTTATACCTGCAATTTTGTCCGATAGGCAATTAAGGAACGATAAGATTGGGAAAACAACCGTCTATACATATATCCATTCGATATGAAAGGTTCATGTAGTGTCCTTCCTTCCTTGGCTAAACAAATATGACAGTCACAAATCACAATAAGAGTAATTGCGAAAGACCATGCCCCTTTTAGGGGGGAAAAAGGTAAAATTGAAATTACGCCAGAAAAGAGCTCTTTTTTTTGACATACCTAACTTACAATTTTGGTTTGGAAATAAAAAAACCCTTTTATTTCTGGCTTAATTTTCAAATTTTGTATAGAAATAAGGCCCAAAAACTCGTAGGATAAAAGTACTGTCGCGTCGCGCAGTGTTGTCAGGTCGTGGGGAATTCCCCCTTTTGTGGGGGATTTCAGGGTAATCTTCAATCTTCTAGAACGAAATGTGGGGAAAATAAAAAATAAATTAAAAAATTAAATGTCAGTACTTAGCTCCAATATGGGGCATATTCAAGAATGAAGTTATCTTAAGTCTATTAGTCGGCTACACCTCCATAAACGTCAACTGAAACAGCTGCTCATAGGTATGACCGAATTTAGCCAATCAAAACCTAGATACTTCTAGTCAGACAGCTGCGTTCAGACATACCTAGCTAGATACTTGAACGTCCCTTTTTAATTGAACCAGGATTGTGCTGAAGTACCCAATTGGGTAATTTGGCTCAAGTATTTTAGATTTGGCTCAATGCTCCGAGCGAAAGAGCAACGGCTCACATTTGTGTCAAAACTTATGTCGTATTCCATTGGGATTTTCAGAATTTGCTCTCAGATTTCAGATTTTTCGTGCCCAATTGAACATAAAACGAGATTTTTTCTTTCTTTGCATTTATGGTGGTGCGTGTTTTAAAATTCAGCTGTTCTTAAATTGTAATTTGTGTTTATAAGAATCCATTCAATTTATGTTTATATCCATTGCAGCGGTCAAATGTTGATTTTTCGCTATTTTGCACAGACTTATCGTCAAACAACGTAAGTAAACACACTTTAAAGTTTGACAAATGTTTTGATGTTAGTGCAAATAGGGGTAAATCTCGCTCAGAAATCTAGATTCGCAAAATTGCTCTGACTCTTAAAAGAAGTGCTTATTTTGCGGCCAATGGAACATCAAATCTGACAGCCAGCTGATTTCGAGAGCAGAAAAACTGCACGGAATCTGAAAAAAGTCCCAACGGAAAACGACATTTAACATCACATTAAGTCGATTTAACGACGTCGCAAAAACAATAGAGTGTTTTGCAAACTATCTTTCTCATTCAAATTTCAAATAGCTTATTAGACAAAGCTGGTTTTAGTAATGTTTTGTTAAAATTTTGATAAAAAGCGCACAATTCCCATTACTTTAACTTCTCAGCTGTTACCAAATACGTTTGATAAACATCATTTTTTAATTCTACAATGCATTTACCTTGTTCTTCCAGTTTATTAAAAACTGTTCAGTAAATTTTTAACATAATTATTATGATAAACCCATGTACTTGTTTTCCTACAAGTTTTTAAGCTGTCACTTGGTTTTTTCTTCTTCTTTGACACTGACGTTGTCACGAACTTCCCTATAACTGGTTAGCGTTGTAGCGTTTGGAATTTGAGAAATTAATAGTTCGCCCCAATTTTTGAAATTAGGTAAGATTATGTAAAGTAATGTTATTTTCCGAAAAAAAAAAAAAAAAAAAAAAAAAAACATGTACCTAAGTACATTGTACATTATCGTAATGAGTCATAGAATGCAACTTCCTGGCGCTTTTTTTTAATGTAAAGAAACAACTAAATTTTTGGGTATTTTTGCCTTTTCAATTTTGCTCATATTCCCAAGTTGTGGACAGAAGTTAACGTGGTGTTTATACCTAAGGCTGGTAAAAGCTCACACGTTAACCCCAAAGATCTCAGACCAATTACTTTGTCATCATTTCTTCTAAAAACCTTAGAGAAACTGATAGACATCCACATACGTTGCAGTGTCAACTCAAATCTTTTGTCAAAGTCTCAACACGCGTATAGTAAAGGGAGATCGGTTGAAACGGCCCTTCACTCACTTGTATCTACCATCGAAAAATCTCTCGATTGCAAAGAATTCACATTGGTTGCTTTCCTGGATATTGAGGGAGCGTTTAACAACGTCGAAGCAGAGGCAATTCTCGGCGCACTGACGGGCCTTGGAATTGAGAAATCGATTGGCGAATTGGTCAACCAGTTGCTCACCAACAGGTTTATCAACTCACAGCTGGGCGATGCATCGGTCCGGAGGTTCGTTAGTAGGGGTACGCCTCAAGGTGGCGTTATCTCACCTCTTCTTTGGAACCTAGTAGTGAATGAACTACTACTAATACTGGAGGGGGAAGGGTGCAAAGTAATTGCCTATGCGGATGACGTTGCCATCGCTGTCTCAGGAAAACACCTAAACACGCTTAGAGATCTCATGCAGAATGCCCTCTCTAAGCTCTCTAAATGGACCAAAAAATGCGGTCTGGCGGTCAATGCCCAGAAAACTGAACTGGTCCTCTTCACAAGAAAATACAAAATTCCCAATTTTGTACCCCCAAAACTTAACGGCACACTCCTGGTGCTCACCAATACGGCTAGCTATTTAGGCCTAGTTTTAGACAGCAAATTGAGCTGGAAACCCAATATCCTGCGGAGAGTTCAGAAAGCCACCACGGCTCTGTACTGCTGTAAAAAAGCCATTGGAAGCAGATGGGGACTCCAGCCTCGAATTACATATTGGCTATATGTATCCGTTATCAGACCTATACTCACTTATGGCGTTATTGTATGGTGGACTGCCCTCGAAAAGGCCATCCATCATAATCAGCTTAGCCGCGTCCAAAGAACGGCATGCATATGCATAAGTGGAGCCCTTAGAACCACCACCACTTGCTACCGCTGGACATCTATTGTAAACAAGTGGCAGCAAATGCAGCCACTCGGATGAAAGCAATTCAGTTGTGGACCAGTCGCCAAACTGGTCACTCATCGATTCTAAATACATTGGAATGCATTCCAAAAGATACTGATTACACCCTCCCTCAGTTTCAATTCGAAAAGAACTTCGAAACGTACATACCCTCCAGGAGTGACTGGGAGAACGAAATAGTACCCCGCAAGGAGTCTGTCTGTTTCTATACAGATGGGTCCAAAACTGAAACAGGAGTAGGGGGGGGTGTTTTCTCTTATGATCTAAATTGTAAAATCTCATTCAGCCTTCCTAATCACTGTAGTGTATTTCAGGCGGAGGTCATGGCGATCAAAGAGGCCCTGTCGTGGCTTCGGTATAATGTAATATCTGTAAAGGATATCACCATCTTTACCGACAGTCAAGCCGCGATTAAATCCCTGGATTCTGTCGTCTTCAATTCAACAACTGCCCTCAATTGCCGACTATCTCTGAACGAGATGGCGAAACAATTCAAAATTCACCTTGTATGGGTGCCGGGCCATAGAGACATTCCAGGTAATTGCATCGCCGATGAGCTCGCCAGACAAGGCACTACTATGTCGACTCTACCAGAAAAGGGGAGTCTCTATATGCCTCTTGCTACTTGCAAGCTCCTAATTAAACAAAACGCATTAAGCGCTACTAATCGCAGGTGGTCTAGCTGCTTAACGTGCCACACCTCGAAACAGATCTGGCCTCAGCTGGATTCCAAGCGCTCAAAAAGTCTCATTACACTGAAAAGACCCATAATAAGCACTCTAGTAGGTGTCATCACGGGACACTGCATCATAGGGAGACATGCTCTCAGATTAGGCCTCCCTTCAAATGATTTCTGCAGAAGCTGTATGGACGAGGAGGAGGAGGAGACTATTCTTCACCTTCTCTGCACGTGTCCAGTCCAGCACTGTCACTCCGTAGAAAACTATACCTAGGAGAATATTTCTTCGACAATCTCAGCGAACTCGCAAACATAGGTATCAACTGCCTCCATCGCTTCATTCTTAGCTCCGGCTGGTTCAACGGGTAGATAAGGAGTCGATATCGATCCTGTGGTAACACAATGGGCCTAATTTGGCCTAAGTGAGGCTGCACTTGAGGCGGCCTGCCACTCTAACCTAACCTAACCTTGCCTTTTCAATTTGCAAAAAGAGTGGGGGGAGGGTTTTGTGTTTCGCGCGTATTCTATGTACGTTCCTACGTGACGCTCTGTAGCCCAAACGGCTTGACCGATTTTGCAAGGTGAGGTGTCATTGGTTTTCTTTCCCGGAGTGTCATAGGCTAAACAAATATGTATAAAAATATAAATTAAGAAAAAAATGTTTTTAAAGAACCCCTCCTCTTGCAAACTCAAAATAAAGCTGGACATCCTGTTTCATCTGACACCCATTGACATCTTCAGCAGGCAAACGGCAGCTTCTGCAGCCGTCCGCCTCAAATCTATTTCACAATGGACAAGCAAAAGAACTGGCCATGCCGCTATCCTCAACAACATTAGGAACCTTCCAGAAAACATCGACTACACCACACCAGAACTACAATTTGATAAAAACTTCCAGGGTTCCATTCCTACAAGATCATTCTGGGAGGAGGAAGCATCCGTGGATGATGAATCGATCCATTTCTACACAGATGGTTCGAAAACTGTGGACGGTGTTGGTGGCGGTGTCTTCTCTAATAGACTAAATCTTAGTCTCTCCTTCCGTCTTCCTGATCACTGTAGCGTTTTTCAGGCGGAAATAATGGCGATAAAGGAGGTCTTATCTTGGCTAAGGGAAAACGTGATATCGGCTAAAGATATCCGTATCTTCTCTGATAGTCAAGCCGCTATTAAGTGCCTGGAATCAGTCTCCACGAATTCCATAACAGCCCAAGACTGTCGTTCGTCTCTCAGGGAGATGGCGGAGCAGTTCAACATTCACCTTTGTTGGGTGCCGGGGCATAGGGACATTCCAGGTAACTGCAGGGCTGATGAACTCGCCAAACACGGAACTACAATACCTCTGCTTCCAATTAAGGATTCCTTAGGTATTCCACTCGCTACTTGCAAACTCAAAATAAAGCTGGACGCTATCGAAAGAACAAATCTTAGGTGGTCAACCGGCTCGACTTGTCTGGCGACAAAGCAGATCTGGCCAAAGCTGGATCTAAAACGTTCTAGGCATCTGATCTCCCTCGATAGGAAGCATATTAGTGCTGCAATAGGTGTCATCACGGGACACTGTCTTATCGGCAGGCATGCAAAAAGGCTTGGCGTATTCTCTAACGATTTTTGCAGAAGTTGTTTTGACGAGGAGGAGGAGGAGACTGTTCTCCATCTTCTCTGTACTTGTCCAGCTCTCTCACAAAGACGAAAACTCCACTTTGGAGCGTTCTACTTTAGTGATCTGAACGATCTAAAAAACATAGACATCCGAAATCGACTACACTTCATTAGAAGCTCCGATTGGTTCAACGAGTAGGAGGAATGAATTATAGATTCACGTGGTATCACAAGGGACCTTATAATGGTTTAACCTAACTAGTTTGCAGTTTATTTTTGTTTTCTCAGTTTTCTGAAATGGAAAAAATACCCAAAAAAAAAAAAAAAAATACATACATTGCTAAGAATGAAGTTTATAAATCAAATTTGTCTATCTACCCAAAAGAGTTTTGGCCAAAATGTCAAAATTGGCGGCATTTGTGTCAAAATATTTGGGCGTCTTTTCCTAGGAAGAAATGCCACAACTTTGTTTGAAGGTTTTTGGACTTTTTTTTTGCATTTTAATTTGTTGGCTTAATTTCTTTGGCGTCATTTCAGGGAGCCCCTTTTAAAGATACGGCGGCTATACAGTCGTGTTGCTTCAGATGTTTATTTCTACGGGGACTCTTTCACTTTGGTTACAATCTTATACATACCTACCCACATTTTGTTGTAAAAGTACTTGCATACGTTAATACTATGATTCTAATTGTTCAATAAGTTCATATATTCTAGGATATCACGTTCTTTGTGGCACTTTTGTACATCACGTCCACGTAAAATGTGAAAGTAAATAAAAAAAAAAAAAAAATGCAGAACATATAACCTTGGGCGGCAAACACGTCCCTGTGTACACGTACCTACTAAGTACTATTTATGTATAAGAAAAAGCATTTATGACACCTCAGTCATTATTGTCGGGGATTTGTTATGCGCAAGAAATCGTTGGGTATACAAATGTTTTGTTTTTTTTATGATAAGGATTTGCTATTGCATGGCATGCGACATCAAAATGGTGTCGGGTATATACGAGACAAATCATGTTGTGATGCTTAAGTCGAAAATAAGAACCTGTAATGAAGTTTATATTGTAAAATTGAAGCTTGTTCGTGATGGTTCGGTCTTAAATTCTGAGTGATGGCATATATGGCTGTGGGTTGTTCTTCGTCCAAGTTTATTTCTGCTTAGGTTTTATGACCGACAGTAAGAAGGCAATTAAATAAACGTGACGCAAGACGTTCATTGTTATCCATTGATTTTATGTGTGTTTAGCACATGTGGTGGGGAATAACAAATGTTGCCGTATAGGTGTGGTATTTTACAACTGTAATTATAGTTCCACATTTGCCCAATCGTGAGCAATGTCATCGAGATGTTGGCAGGAGTTATATCTAAGATATTTAATTTTATATTCGGCTCTTTTCTTGACATCTGATGCAGTGAGGCAGACTGATATGGAGTTAAAATGTTGATACATATTATAGAAATAAGCTGTCACCGCAGCCTTTGCGAGTACATTGACAGTAGCAATTCAAATGGGACTACCAGTGTGTGACTGTAACTTAATCTACCATTGGACATTCGACAACGCCTTAGGCAAGAAGACAATTAGAGATTGCACTCCTAAATAAATAAGTAAAAATAAATAGTTGGTGCAACAGGGCCGTAGGAAGCCTAGGACTATCTTCTCACAAAATCATTCGTTTTGTGCGAGTACCTATTTCATTTTTATAACGAATGGAAGGGATCTACAATTCTATGCCGATTCCAAACGGCTAATTGAGAAGCGCTTTCTGTCAGAAGCGGCGCAGTGGAAAAAAGGACCTAAAGTTGGAATTTGGGCTTTTGTGGTATTGCACTTCTAAGTCTTTTATAAAGCAAGTCTTTCTCTTTCAATTTAAAACATGTACTCTATTTAGACCGGATTATGTAGACATTTACTAAGGAAATTTGTTCATAGTATTGGTAGCGCATCGTAAAGATATGAAAAAAAAAAAAGGCACTCCGGGAGTGCCGACAGAAGTGATAACTTGAACAATAACGTGTGTATTTTTCGAATCGTCAGAAAATCTATTATTGTGTAGGAAGTACTTTAAAATAAAGTGTTTTTTTATTCATTATTATAAACTACTACTACTACAAAAATTATGTTACATTTTTCATTTTCATTTAATGCGGTATTTTACACCAAAAATAATACATATTATTTTACATACAAAATTGCAATCTATTGCTTAAAATATATAAATTTACAGATACATGAAATATTAAATTTAAAAATTAATGGGTATTCTTTGAAATGAATACCAATGACACTTATGAAATTTCATCAACAACTTCAAACTCTTCCATCATCATCATCATTATTATCATTATATTTGAAAACGGATACTATAGGTTTATGGTAGGTAACTAAAATAGGAAACAAACAATTTTGATTCGAATCTATTTAAATATCTTGTAAAGATGGCATGAATTGTAGTTTTATGTCTAGTCGTGCTAAGATTGCGATCATTGCTCATCGTTAAATCAAATTTGCTATTTAAAAATTCAATTAATGGTAGTTTTTATCATCTGCAAAGTTTATGTTGAAATCCCCACTCAAAATGATTGGAATATCATCAAATCTCTTCCCAACTTTACCTTGAAGTAATGCAGAATTATCTTTAGCATATATAAGTAATTTTCATCGATGCTGTCTTCCAGCGTAATCTAGATAGATTACAGTCTCGAATGTACATATTATCTTACTTCAGCTACCACAATCCGATTGTATCTACTTGTATTCTACCGAAACTAGCACAGAACGAATAAATTAATAATAATTATACTGAAGCTTAATTGAATATGAATTTCTTTCCGAAAAATACAAATTTTACTTTTAAAAGAAAAAGAACGAGAAAAGACAACAATATTTTTCTGTCTTGCCGCATCGCCATTGATAATGCTCTAGATCTCGTGGTACGGCATCAATTGTAGTTTTATATTCATTATTTTACACAAAAATTACTAATCATATTTTACAGTATACACTAAGGCGACATGAATATTACAATTATTTATATAGTATACCTACTCTTAGGGTGGCAAGTTTACCACAGTTTTCTATTTCTTGTTTCGGTAATTATAACACAAGCTACTGTGCCGTAAATGTGCACAAACCCAAAATCGTGGATATAATATGTCGGAATTAAGCCTGGTAAAATTATTATATGAATGAATTCCCCATACAAAACAGGTAATTGAAATAATTTTGGTGACAATCAATTTGTCGTTACCATAAATTACCATAGTAACGTATTCAAATAAAAATCATCGTAGATTAAGCTATTAATTACCTACCCCTAAAAGTAAGCAATAGTACAAAAGTTTACAACTAAAAGTATGCAATCGGTGTCGGTGTCGGTGTCGGTGTCGGTGTCGGTGTCGGTGTCGGTGTCGGTGTCGGTGTCGGTGTCGGTGTCGGTGTCGGTGTCGGTGTCGGTGTCGGTGTCGGAGTCGGTGTCGGTGTCGGTGTCGGTGTCGGTGTCGGTGTCGGTGTCGGTGTCGCGAGTTTGCTAATTTTTGCCCATCCAAATAGTGCCCAACGCGCCTAAAGAAGTTATCACTTCAAAAATAAATCGAAATAAAGTCACCATGCTTTTGGCGCCGAAAGATTTCACAAAGAATAAAATGTGCAATCAGTTTGGTTTGCAAACAAAAACACACCTGTAAAAAAATATAAGTATACGACATGCATAAGCACATAAAATATATACCTCATCACGGATACCATTGATGTCCACTCCACATCCATTGAACACAAAAGCGAACAGTGCTGAAACGTTCGCAAAACGACAACTAACAAATTTGCATCGAAACTATGCAAGAGATTCCAAGTAGACAGTTGACAGCCGTTCTCCAATAGAACTACATTTTACAATACCAGTCCAAACATACCTATTGGCGAGTATCGATTCGGAGTCTGAATGTGTAATTTACCCATATGTAGGTAAGGTATCTATCGACCTAACACATTCTTTGCATGTATAGCATGTTTGTCCGCTCTGCAGGACCATTTCATAGGCATGTCCGCACGTAACGCACCCTCATTTGAATTAAATGCTATTTGCAAAACAAAACGTTTTCCATGATTTCAAGACCAAGAAATGCCTAGGGACTGAATTAGATTATAAACCTTTTCATTGAAGGTTTTGTTGAGTACCCGTAACTGTGGCTGGAGGATGAAATGGGAACAGCACGATGGCAGGAATGAAATCAGAAATGCAAAATATTTCTACAGAATCAATCGCTTACTTATAACTATCAATAAATGTGTATACGTGGTATGAGCACTGAAGGAAAACTATGATCCTTGCCATTTATAGGAAGACACTGAACTCGGTTTGTAATTAAAAAATATATACTTTGAAAGGCAAATGATATTTATTGAATTTGCTTTTAGGGAAAACGAGTCATTTTGCCCCTTAAATCAAGTCAAGACCCCAGTATTTCATCCCCTGTTTCGATAAAAATCACATTTACTTACACATAATACAATAGTTCAACATTTCCAAAAAGTGGAACTCCTAAAAGTAGGTATGTAGACTTTTTGGTCTTGAATATTTTGTTCACTGTTATAATTTCGTCAAGTTGAATATATTAAAATAATATTTCAAACATGCATGCATTGTTTTGATGTAATTCTCATTTAAGTTGTAAACTCAGACAG
The DNA here is from genome assembly GCA_946477585.1 of Cheilosia urbana. Taxonomy (NCBI): domain Eukaryota; kingdom Metazoa; phylum Arthropoda; class Insecta; order Diptera; family Syrphidae; genus Cheilosia; species Cheilosia urbana. The sequence goes on along the minus strand of OX297853.1, from coordinate 128,375,135 downwards.
TTTGTAAGATCTGGAAGTTGTTGATATCACAACGCTGTACACCCTTAAAAAAATCTATTAAAGATAGAACTTAGGAAGTATCTTCTATTTGACTCTATGTATTTTGTATACCATTTCGCCTTCGATGGTAATAACTAGTAGTCATTAAATTTGTTGTCAACAGACGTATGTGGCTTTAATATTTTATACCAAAAAAACACAAACATTGCTCTGATAATCAGCTGCAATGTCCGTGAAGTAAAAAAAAAAACCAGAAATCCAAAAATATGTACAAAGCATCTCATATTGCCTCATTCCATTTGTGGTAAAAAACACATGCAAATTAAAGAGTCAATACGAGTACACTCAAACCACAGAGGTTACATATGATAATGCAAATTAAAACCGCTGTTCGTACCTCATTATTCCTGAAAGCATTAAGTTACCTATTTATAAACGTATGCAAATGTGTTTTCATACAAATTTTAATATTTGATTCCACATAATTATATTCGTAATATTTGATTGGCCGTTGCATGGAAGAGCATTTTATTATGTTATTACTTTATTAATAAGTAATTAAATTACATTTTTAATACAATTTATTGCAGGACTATTCTACCAGGACTTTCAGGTGAGGTACATTTTAATAAATGAGCCAAGAATTGCGCACATCAATGTATTTGTACATAATTAAAAAAAACATTTGTGATTTTTTCACATTAATTCATCAATTGGATTCTTCTATATATATAAAAATATCTTGCTTAATGTGTATGTGACTGCCTACCGACTGCCACACACATCCGATTTTGATTTAGTTTTTTTTTTGTTGGTTAATAGACCATGCAGAGAAGGTTTATATATTAGTATGATACATTTTTGGAAGAAGGCGCAACCGCCATTCCAATAAATTCATTTTTGTACACTTTGAAAAAAAAAAAAAAAAAGAAACTGGATAGAAATCGAGTAGTGACACTTTATACCTACAAAGATGATATGGCCGACGATATTTGCATCGAATTCGTACTGGGACATCGGATAATGAACTGGAGATGTCAGTTGCATCGAATTCGTACTTTGACATTGGATAATGAACTGGAGATGTCTGATGAAATGCGCAAGAAAGCTTTGATTTTGGATTTTGATCGAGTATATTTGTCTGCTCAGGAGTGGCAATTTGTTGTGCAAAATTGGGGATGCTACAGCCAAATCGTTCAATGCAAGATGCATCTAATCTAGAATTGGAGCGAGAAATGGACTTCGGTCGAATCGCATTGAGTCAAGCTGTTCGAACAAATGTGCCAATGTTGAATCAAGAATAAAAGAAAGTGTACGATGAATTGATGCAAGCAGTCGATAATGAAAATTGCGGAACTGGAAATACATTCCTGATTTCACTGATTTTGGCTACAATTCGTTCGAGATCTGAGATCGCTTTGGCCCTAGCCTCTTCTGGGATAGTGGCTACTTTGTTTGAAGGCGGTCGAACAGCTCATTCTGCATTGAAATTGCCATTGAATCTGCAAGTGGATGAAGAACCTGCATGCAAAGAATACTGCAGCAATGTAAGATTATTATCATTATTATATGGGACGAATGCACAATGGCTTACAAACGCGCATTGGAGGCCCTGATCGTTTACGTAATGACCTTTAGGTGGAGCAATGATCTTGCTATCAGGCGATTTTCGTCAAACGCTGCCTGTCATTTCGAGATCAACTCCGGCAGATGAATTGAATGCTTGCCTGACAGCAAACATGCAAGTTTCTTTGCAAAATGACCAGTCCGCTGCAGAGTTCTCCAGGCAGTTTCCACAACATTTTTGCAACTTTACAACGACACCGGAAGAACTAATCATGCATGTTTTCCCGAATATCGCGAAAAACAAGAACGTCGATCATTTGAATTTCGCCATTCAAAACCAAATCGCTGGTGAGTTGCATTCATACAAATCAGTCGACTCCGTAATGGATGAAAACGAAGCCACCAACTATCCCACGTAATTTTTAAACTCTTTGGGTGTTTGCCTCCACACAATTTGGAACTAAACATCGTCTCAGTAATAATTTTGTTGCGCAACCTAAATGAACCAAAACTTTGTAACGGTACGCGGTCGATTGTGAAGAATTTAATATCAAATATAACTGACCCGGTGAAAATGTTCTTATTCCGCGGATTCCACTTATTTAGAACGATTTGCCATTCGTGTTTAAGCGTCTTCAATTTCGCGTACTTCTCGCTTTTGCTATGAAAATGATTAACAAGTCGCAAGGACAATCGCTGGATATGTAGGGCATAAATCTTGAATTTCACGTGTCGGCAAAGCTCTCGCTTTGTAACTACGTGTACGCACCCGATAATAGAAATAGAACAAAAAATGTTGTGTACCATAAAGCACTTCAGTGAAAAAGCGGTAGGTTGGCCGATAAGTATTTGATTTTATTTACCTATTTATTTAATTTTAATATAACTTTTGAATAAAAAAATTGAATTGACCGAATTACATGACGCGAATGAAGCGAAAGCTCATTAATAAATTTGGGTGGAACGAAGTTCGCCGGGTCAGCAAGTGGGAAATAAAGAATTACATTCTTACTTCAGAAAAAAGTTTTTTTTTTTTTGAAACATACCTACCCACTGATTTTTTAATGTTTGGATTGTAGCGCACAAATGGTTTTGCACAAACGCATGTCGAAACCCCACACATCCATAGAAAATTATATTTCTTTTTTCCAAGAGATTCTGATTATTAAAATTTAAATTTCATATTTGCTTTTGTAATTAAGTCTTATGTGTGTTGTTTTCGTAGCAACAAGTTCTGAAGTAAGATAATCTGTTGAACAAGTTCGTATTTACCAATAAAGTATAGATGTTATACATTTCAAGGATATATGAGATTAGACCATCAGTTGCCTTTCATTTCCGTCTTTTTCGTACTAGATTATCTTCTATATATGAAAAAATGAGTTTGATATAACTATGTTTGTTCGTTTGTATCTCAAGTTGTCATTTTTTGGATACTTTATTGACAGATATGAAGAGCCATTTGAGGTTAGTGATACAGTCGAACCCGTTTCAATGAAATGAGAACCGGGTTTTTCATTTAAACGGACTTCGGATAACTGAAAAAAAGTACACGGGGACAAATTAAATTTTTCATATAAGCGGGGTTTTCAATTAAACGAGTTCAAATAAGCGGGTCCGACTGTAACGGCTGTAGGAAATAAGGCCCCAATGAAATAAGGCCCCAAAAGAGAAAATTAAATAAGGCCCCAAATTTGGGGTCTTATTATTTCATAATGAAATTAAAAATAATGAAAACTACTTTTTATTTAATATTGTTGGTATTGGATAAACTAATTTAGATTAAGGAAACTTTTTATATACTCAGCCTCATAATGAAATAAGACCCCAATTTTCATTAGGAAATAAGGCCCCAAAAAAGGAAATAACACCCCAAATTGTATTAAAAATCGTTGTTGTTGTTTCCTGTATAATTTTTTGGGGCCTTATTTCATTTTATGTTTGGGGCCTTATTTCGCAGAGCCGACTGTAACTCATTCGGTAACATAATTAGGATTAGATATTCATACGTTTTTTATCGACTAAATCAAACAATAAAAAAAATCTAACTCATAAATTAAAATATAAATAATATAAATTTGTATTTGTTCTTCTATTTTAGATTCATACGATGACGCGGAAGAACTTTCTCAAATGCACTCATCGAAAAATCCATCGGCTAGCGCATCGCAAACATCTCTAAATGAATTTTTCGCAAAGCACTTCCCAGGCATCATCAGGCCAATCGCCTGCTTTAAAAAGGGGAAAAGCAACTTAACCAAATAAACAATTTTATCGGATCGATCAAAACTACCTATCTACACTTTATTTATGTAAAAGATGGAAAAACCAAAAATGTTGTTCATAAGAAAGTATTAGAATAAAATGTAAGCTATTTTAAAAACGAATTTTATTCAAAGTTTTCTTTCTGCTCTCTTAGATCTTGACATTTCTCAAGCCTGACGAATTGAAAGCACTCTACGCCTCTTTACTAAACTGAATATTTTTTTTCAGCGAAAGGGAATGGGCTAGTTTATTTATAAAAGCCGTACCTCGCTTCTATTTTTATAACTTCTTTATAGTTATTTTTGAAAAGTGACTGGAAATATGAAATTGGGATGTACATACCAAGTGAAAACTTGAACAAGTTAAAATTATAGGTATCTACTTTTTTAGATAAAAAAAAAAAACATCAAAATGGAAAATATTCATGGACGAAGATTTTTTTTTTACATTTCGCTCTAGACATATTTCCACTTGATGCTTTTATTGTGGGCTGTAATCATTATATTAATACGTGAACATCCGAAGTTTCCGTACACTTTTTTTTAGTATTTACTAGCTGACCCGGCGAACTTCGTCCCGCCTAAATTCTGTAATGTAGGTAATGAAATTAATAATTCCGAGCTTTCGCTTCATTCTGCTTCATGTAATTCGGTCAATTCAATTTTTTTATTCAAAACTTATATTAAAATTAAATAAATAGGTAAATAAAATCAAATACTTGTCGGCCAACCTACCGCTTTTTCACTGAAGTGCTTTATGGTACACAACATTTTTTGTTCTATTTGTATTATCGGGTGCGTACACGTACAAAGCGAGAGCTTTGCCGACACGTGAAATTCAAGATTTATGCCACACATCCAGCGATTGTCCTTGCGACTTATTAATTGTCGTAGCAAAAGCGAGACGTACGGGAAATTGAAGACGCTTAAACACGAACGGCAAATCGTTCTGAATAAGTGGAATCCGCGGAATAAGAACATCTTCGCCTTTGAATTTTCCAATAAAAATCGTTACTTGAATAATATTTGATATTAAATTCTTCACAATCAAACGCGTCCCGTTCAAAGTTTTGTTTCATTTAGATTGCGCAACAAAGTGGGATAGTTGGTGGCTTCGTTTTCATCCATCACGGAGTCGACTGATTTGTTGAATTGAATGCAACTCACCAGCGATTTGGTTTTGAATGACGAAATTCAAGTGATCGACGTTCTTGTTTTTCGCAGCCAAAATCACTCTTACACTCAGCCAATCATGTTCAGTATAATTCTAAGCGATATTCGGGAAAACATTCATGATTAGTTCTTCCGGTCTCGTTGTAAAGTTGCAAAAAGTTGTGGAAACTCTATCAGGCCGGTGATTAAGTCTGCTCGAATCACACCATTGCCCATAATAAATAATTGCCTGGACAATTCTGCAGCGGACTGGTCATTTTGTAAAGAAACTCGCATGTTTGTTGTCAAATGCAATTTCTTTACGTATCGCCATAAAGCAGACGCCTTCAGGCAAGCATTCAATTCATCTGCCGGAGTTGATCTCGAAATGACAGGCAGCGTTTGACGAAAATCGCCTGATAGCAAGATCATTGCTCCACTGAAAGGTCGCTCATCATTACGTAAACGATTCAGGGCCTCCAATGCGCCTTTGTAAGCCACTGTGCATTCGTCCCATATGATAATCTTACATTGCTGCAGTACTTTCGCCATCGCAGTGTTCTTTGAAATGTTGCATGTAGGTTCTGCATCCACTTGCAGATTCAATGGCAATTTCAATGCTGTTTGACCGCCTTCTAACAAAGTAGTTGCTATCCCAGAAGAGGTTAGGGCCAAAGCGATCTCAGATCTCGAACGAATTGTAGCCAAAATCAGTGAAATCAGGAATGTATTTCCAGTTCCGCAATTTTCATTATCGATTGCTTGCATCAATTCATCGTACACTTTCTTTTATTCTTGATTGAACATTGGCACATTTGTTCGAACAGCTTGACTCAATGCGATTCGATCGAAGTCCATTTCTAGCTCCAATTCTCGATAAAATGCGTCTTACATTGAACGATTTGGCTGTGGAAACCCCAAAATCAAAGCCTCGTTGCGCATTTCATCTGACATCTTCAGTTCATTATCCGATGTCACAGTGCGAATTCGATGCAAAATATCATCGGCCATAAAAAGTTACTTAATGCTACATAGTAAACATAATTTATTAGAACAAACTTTTTAGGTAGGTATATTAAAAAAAAAAAAAAATTCAAAATTGTTGACAACTACAATTTGCTTGGAAAATAATTAAAACAATTGACAACAACAATTTCTTTTAAAATTTAAAATATTTTTTTTTATTATTTGAAGTGTCACTACTCGATTTCTATCCAGTTTCTTTTTTTTTTTTTCAAAGTGTATTTCCCCATACAAACTTTCATAACCTCTTTCATCCCCTCCAAGTTTCGTTTTCGCGATAATAAAAACCTGATATACAGCAATACGAACAAAACAAAAAAATAATTATGAAAATCGTCCCAGGGGTTATCGAGTTAGGCTATCACACACACATTTAGCAAGTTATTTTTATATAGGTATATAGATTACGAAATGAGTAGAATGAAACTTATATCATGATAATAGATAGATGTGCACAAACAAAAAATCGTGGGTATATGTTGTCATTAAAATAAAAAAAAATAAATAGTTGGCGCAACAGGTCTGGAGAGACCCTAGGCCAAGCTTCTCACAACCATTCGTTTTGTGTGAGTTTCTCATTTTTGGAACGAATGGTAGGGATCTACAATTTTATGCCGACTCCAAACGGCTAATTGAGAAGCTCTTTCAAGACATTTATACTCTCGGATGTTTGTCAGACGTTCGCGAGAGGTAGCGCAGCGGAAAAAAACCCTGAGTCGGAATTGGGTTTTTGCGGGATTCGAACCTGGGACTCCCGCATAGCAGTCCAACACACTAACCACTAAGCTACTGCGACTACAATATGTTGTCATTAAGACTGGTAAAATGAAGTTCAGAATTCCCCATACAAAATGCTTGTAAGCTAATTGAACCCAGTTTGGGATATTCGATTTGTCGCCGCCATCTTGCCATAGCAACATATTCAAATACTTATCATCTTAGATTAGAACCTATTTTCGAAGGAATGCAATTACCTCTAAAAGTAAGCAATTGTTTACCTAATTTTAAATCAGGGGCAGATGCCGAGGTGGTCATTGGTCAACACTGGTAGGCGTTTGGTTTCAATAATGTTAGGGAACGAACGGTATTGAATATTGAAAAAAAATTATTCATATGAAAAATGTTGACGTTTGGTATCACATTTTCATAGAACGAGAATCAAAATTGCGCGTGAAAGGGTGAAAACATTTTCGTTTCACTTTTTCACAGAACCAGAATCGACCCCCAGACTGACTTAAGCTATAGAGTTGCGCCAACTATTTCTTGAATTTATGAAAGAATTTTTAACGTTTCGAACCATTTGTCAAATGCAATAGGCATGTCGGGATTCTATTGAATATTATCTATTTTTTCGATTTTTTTAAAAACCTGTCACAATTTTTGTAATTTGGCCCTTTTTTTAGTTGAAGAAGGCGCTTCAAAAATGTTTCAAATGCTGTATTTTAATATGTTATTTTATATATAAAAACCTTTAAAATGTAACGCAGTTGCCTATCACAACATTATTATAGTGTTTAGCGATAATGCTTGTTAAATATCGTTAAAAAAGACTAAATGTTCTTTTTTTTGTCATTGAACCTTTTCTTGGGATTTAAGAGAATTCAAAGTGGTCAAAAAGAGAAGTTATTTAAATATTTTTTTTAATTCAAATAAATGTGGTAGGTACTTGCGAGTTTTAATTCCAGCGGACGTTATGACGAGATAGATGTTTTAACGGTCATTTTTCATAAGAGCCTATAGCTAATTTTAGCAAGCTTAGTCACTTAGCGCTATCCCAGACAAACAGGGTAAATGGCTGTAGGAGTAGGTGACAGGTGTCAAATTAAAAAAAAAACTTCCAGCATTATTAGATTAGATACCCATTGACATTTATTTTTAAGTGAGTACCTATACATTCTAGCTAGTCGCCAATAACAATGAACTGACTGTTGGAGCAAACTCACCTCCAATTCAAGTGCTCATCACTAATTCAACTATTCAAACCACGCGCCTTATTTGATACCAGTTTCCATATTTTTGAATTACCGATTTTTAATACAGCTTTAAAATGTACAACAATAAAAGTATATCGGTAGTTTTAAGCTACACACGTATGTTATAAAAACCCCCAAAAAATAAAAAGCTGTACTTAGTCGTTGAAAACCCACATTGGTGGTCAAAACCGATATTTTATTTCGTTGTCGCTTTCGCTCATAGTCGCTGTTCTAGATTCGCAAATTACTTTCAAACATTGTCCGCGAAGTAACATAGATAAACAACCAGAATCTCACTATTACGAATCGTCAAAATAAAGATTTTCGGTTGTCGATTGGAAAACGCTTCAATCGTACACTGACATTATGCTTGAAGATGGGTTGGGAGTCTCATAAGTACGCATAGCCACTATTTGCCCTATGCCTATGCCACTCGCGCCTATAGCACAATAAACCGGAAACTTTGTCTTTTTTTTAATGAATATGCAGCCTTATTATGGCTATCAAATATCAATTATTTGATACTGGATAACATGTATCAATTCATCGATAATTTGGTATTATGAGTATCAATTGATAATTTTTACCCCATTGTGAATGCTAATCAAAAAATCATTGGAGTGAACCTTCAAATAATAAGCCTACCGATGACATTTCGTTCTAAAGTCGTTTTTTTTTAACAATAAATACAAGAAAATAAATTTTATTATTTGATACGTGTCAGCAAGAAATTTGTGGTTGGTAGAAAATTTGATGAGTGCTTATACATTTTTTTTGACAACCGTAAAACCAAGTTTTTTGATAAAACTATTCACAATAGATCGTAAATCTTATATCATTCGCAATTCATTACAAATTTTGATAGGTTGATAACCATAATACCGATTCATTAATTTTATTGATACCTATCAATTTTATCAAATATCGTGTTGATATTATTTGATAGCCATAATAGGGCTGATAGTCTGTTCTGAGAAAACGGTATACCACATTACCACTAGGTATAACAATAATCGAAAAAAAAATCCACCCCAATCCCCTTGGCTATTATTAATTTGATTTCGTACATGTCCCTTTGGTGGATGTAGAAGTGGGTATGTACTTTCCCATATGGCTTTCCTGATATTCAATCCCACAGAAGAAGTCCCGAGTGACGCTTAGCAGTAAAATTATAATCTTCCAACAGTAATTATAATTATATATCTTTTAAAAATGTTATACCCCCCCCCCCCCCCACTGGCTTTACTTATGAAATTCTCACAGTTCTCCCATTGGTATTCTACCTAATTGCATTGCAGCAAAAACAAATTTATCGATTAGGTATACCTCCCTGGAAGCAAAGTACCAAAAGGGATTCCTGAAGCAATCACATTTCGCTTTCGTAGCACAAATTGAATTTTTCATAACGAAATACTGTACCACGTCCATCAAATAAGCACAAGGGATTCTTTTGTTTTTTCTACTTAAATTTCCTCCTGTATCGAGCGACATAAGAAATATTCTAACCCTGTCTTCGTTGTCTTATATAGCTTCTGTGGGTATTGTTTTAACATTAGAATAAGTACATGTGCGAAACTTTTTTCTTCCAATTGTTATGGAATCAAGTGAATGTAGCGCTGCAGTAAACCCATGTTTACACTCTGCGGTATTGCATACACAACACATACACATATGCACAAGAATGTTGACAGTTTTAAAAGGTAGCTCCTTCATAGAATTGCAAACAACTTGCAGGAGGGAAAACAACTCATCCTTTACAAATCAACCTTTAAGAAGGACCATGCAAATGCGAAGCACGAAAGAAAGTTGCATTTGGAAAATGTTACCGAATAAATGGGTATTCCTTGACAAGCAATCGCATTTTATGAATGTATGCAGGATAGCGCATGTAGAGGCGAGGACATCCTACGTGCATGTCACTTTGTTGCTGAGTTAATAAAGTATTACGAGTAAATGGATTTTACGGTTCCATTTGCTATGTGTATACTTACTGCATATGCAGAATCAAGTTCACGATGGGAATGATGGCGTCTGGCGTGTTTGGAAATTTTGTTTATGTTGCAGTCGAGGCCGGTCAAAGGTCCAATCACCTTTAAGTGGTTTCGACTCGATCGATATAGTGAGTGGTACTCTTGTAATAAAGCTTCTCTTATACCATTAACTCGATTATACTCGATGGTGAACGCATTACTGATACACAATAAAATACCAAAAGAGGATATATTAGTCCTCACGGCTGGGGAGCCTATCAAAAGAGGGTTTTTTATGTAATGAACAGGGGGAGTTGCCGCTGGCTGTGAGCCGAATTTTAACTGATAGTGTTGAAAGTACCTAACTCAAAGATAAATATTCCAAAGTCCACAGGATAGGTATTCGCTAAATTGCTTATGATATCCAGCCAGGATTTCTACCAACTTGCAATGGACAAATTTACAATAAAAATTAAACTATTGTCACCTAGAACAAAAAACTTAAGGTGGAAGGATGAAAATGGTTGTTAGTAAAGTTCGAAGTCAGTTCGAGTGCAGTTCTAAGCGTTTCAACGCGATTTGTAAGGACACCTACATCTAACAGATTGCTGGGCAACAGAGAACGAGCTACTTTGACCAAGTGAAAATTAAAAAATGATACAGACACCACAACCGGAATCGCCAAAGCCATAGAATACGCCATGCTGGTTGCACGTCGACTGATTGGAATGTAAGCGTTAAAGAATTCAACGGAAGAAAAAAATAAATCAAAAAATATATGTATAAAGGGTGGGCCATCTACACTGAAAAAAAAGTCGCCGTCGTATTGATGAATGGCGTTCATCAACGTGATATTCATTGATATGACGTACTTTTCAAAAATATGATGAACATTCATGAAAACTTTTTGCCAAATTTATGAACCGTTTTTCAATATGATGAAAATGCATTCATCAATTTTTTCAACAGGATTCTGAAGAGAGTTTAGCGTATGTTCTTATGAACTACGTTCATTATTTCATCAAAACATTTCATCAATATGACGAAAACACTTATTTTGATGAAATTAGTCATTTGTTCATCGAGTTGATGATTCATTCGTCTTATTGATGAATGGAATCATCATATTCAAGTACGATTGCCAAGTTTTGAATTTTTATCATACTGATACCGACGTTCATCGTTTTGATGACGGCTTTTACTATATTGATGATAGCGTTCGTCAAAAAACAGACATTAATTTTTATTAAGGAGAACGTTGATCTAAACCTTCATAATATAGATGAACTAATTCGTTATATTGATGAAAAAAATTAAATTCACCGTTATATTCATCATATTGATGAATGGAATCCTCACATTGATGAACTTTTTTCATCGGTTTCTTCAATGTGATGCACAGATTGTTAATATGATGTATGCTGTAGGTGTACACACACGATGTTGGTACAGCATTTATACTCACACACGCAAGATGCATCTTTTAATGCATGTATGCGTAGATAATTATATGCCATTGCTTCTCAAGCGTAAAGTATCTACACAGGGTGGCATAGAAGTAAATTGTGAATGGTTTTATGATGAACGATGAATATCTTAAAAGATTTGCATTTTAAAGAATGTATTGACAATTGCTTGCCGATGAACAAACTTTTTTGGTAGCATTCAATTTGTCGCCGCAATATGACCATAGTTATGAATTCAAATATAAATAATCTTAGGTTAGAACCTATTATCTTCGATGGAGCGCTTCATTTACCCAAAAAATAAGGCAATTTACCTACCCTTAATTAAATGTATGCAATTAATGTATAACTTTAATTCAGTTACATAGATATATCTGGAAGGTGATGACCAACCGATTTCGTTTCCATGATTTTACTGTGTAAACGAACGTTTTTCGACATATGTAAATTGTTTGCTCTAAATGTTCATAGCGACGTTTCAAAAGCTAAATCATGAGTAAGGCTATTTAATTTTCAACGGGGCATATTTTTCCGATCTCATGATATAGCTTTTTCATTTGTAAAAAGTAAAACGTAAATACCGAATAGTGTTGTACGTGTTTTCGTATACATACTTCTAAAAGGTAGGTTAAGCTACGTTTCCACCGAACACAAATCCCAAGATTATGTACAAGAGATTTAGAATTAATCTTGAAGTGTTTCCACCAAATAAAAGAAGGTTAACTTGACGTATTCTCTTTGGCTCTGTCCATTTGAGAGAAGATGACATTTCACGAGAGAGTGAGAGATATTTTTCCATTTTTGATGTCTTTTCTTTAATTTTTTTTTCACTTTTGACATATCGAGCTGTGCAAAGTTAGTTTGTTTTATTTCTAATCTCCCTTTTTATGAGATTACTTTTGTATGATAAATCCCGAGATTTTTGCGCGATTTACGGAAATTTTTCCAAAACTCGCATTTATTCTCCGGTGGAAACTTATCAGTATGGTCGATTTTCGACCAAAAGCGAAACTAACGTTAAATTAATATATGTCATTGAAATAAAGCTACAATTATCATGAATTTTCTACAACAATTTTCCTTTGGTAAAAAAATAGCTCGCTATATAATTATAACGTTGTTTAAGAATATTTTCAAAATGAATGTAATATTGTTATTTAATCAAACTTTTCTCAAACATTGTTCTCTCACGCCTTAGCATTATAAAATTCAACAAATAAATAAAAAAAGATCAATAAAATTATAACTAAACAAAAAACGCAAAAACACATTTCAAACACAAATGTATGCACATGCACCCTGTGAACCTAAAGAAATGCATATGGCAGGCAAATGGCCGTTCTCTGATTCTCATTGGGATTCACTATGAAAAAAAAAAAAAAAATAGTCCCAGGAGTGATAAAAGTAACTCAGAAATAAAATTTATTTTTATAAATTCTCAATTTTTCTTGAGCGCGTGAGTTTTTGCCACTACAACTTATTGACTTTCGTGGTAAAACTGAGTTTCGTTCAAAAATTTTCCTTTCGGATGCAAAGAAATTCAATTGTTAAATTCACATAATAATACCATTACCATTTTCATGACATTATGATCGTTTAAGTATTTTAGTATCCTCATGAAAGTGGGAAGGCTATATCTTTACGATTTATATTGGCGTCAGTATTTTTATTTCATGTTTTTATTTGTGTGAACAATCTTACAACTACATAAAAACAAATTTGTCAGCACAGAAAGTGTGCATCATATTGCTGAACATATTTTCAATATGATGAATACATTCATAACATTATGAAATTAAAGGAGAATTTCGGTTCATCATAGTGATGAATTTTTCATAATATTGATGAACAAAGTTGATGAATGATGAACACGTTTTATAATTTCCGAAGTTCATCTTATTGACGAAATCGGTTTCATCATAGTAATGAAAAAGTTCACTGGACTAAAATGGTTGATTTTTTCATCACATTGATGAACTTTTTCATTACTATGATGAAACCGATTTCGTGTGTAGTGGTTTCTTTTGAAATCATAGGTTATTTTGACACTGACAGCTGTTTTCCGCTCGAAATCTTGACAGTATGTTAGTATCATACCTCCGCAGAACGAAATGAGTCGCTTTACGCTTGAACAAAGTTGGGAAATATTTTAAAATTTTTTCTAAAGTGAGTGCGTCTACTAAACGCAAGTTTGTGCAAAAAGTTCGTGAGACTGGTATGCTAGTGGTAAACAATCATGATCCCGTGATCGTACAGTGCGCACAGACGAGAAATTGACTGCTGTAAGCGAGAGTGTGATACTCAATTCACGAACAACAACAATTCACCATCGATTTCAACGGTGGACGTTACAAACTCACAGTGCCATATTAACAAACTTTTTATTGAAAGACATGGATTTTGACGCCCTCTGGTTCATGCAGGATGGTGCGCCATGCCACACAACCCATGCCCCAATCGATATTTTGCGCACCAAATTCCCAAATCGTGTTATCAGCCATCTTGGCGATGTCAATGAATTGCGAAACTTTTTCAAGACATGCATCCAGTATCCTATTCGATGAGTTTGTCAGACCTTCGCTAGAGGTGGTTACCCTTAGAAGTGATTTATATTTTTCTGCGGATCGAACATAAGTTGCCCTACTCAGTAGCCCAGACCCAGAGCGATAACGACTGAGCCACTGCATTTACAGAATTAACACTCTTTTAATATCTGTCGAACATCTGATGGACAATATCTTTTTTAAAAAAAATCTTCCTCAGCCAGCTTGTTTTTTGATTGATCCGTAATCAATCACCCATCATGGATGTGGTGAAAACCTGAAGAGTGTCTTACTGATTTAGTCGACCACAGTCTTTTCTAACGCGTGGTTAGGACGTAGGTATGCTGGACAACTAAGCGACGTGTTCCAAGTTTAACAAAAGATAAACAGAAAAACAAAAAATATTACATTTTTTTGTTTGTTTTTACCAAAAGCGAAATACATACTATGTATTTATGTATTTTCTCTAAATAGTCTAAAGCAGCTCGGGCATCGGTTAGAACCACGTTGATTGCGAATTACTATTCGGAACGGCGGTTTCAGTTCATGAGCTTTGTGTGTAATCATCAAACAGGACAATGAAATGAAGTTAATTTGATGGATTTTCTTTTTTTCCAAGGATGTGAAAAACGCCTCCTGAAAGTACACTAACAATTTCGAGAAATACGTCGGCTCAATAGCGATTTTCAAGGCTCTACTTATTTGTTATATCCACAATACAGATATACACACAGATGTATCAATCATTGCTGTCTTTCAATTAAGCCCCAATTGAAACAAATCGGCGGAAACGTTTTTCCAAACCGTCAATATGTGTAATCAATAGATTCACATAAAGAACGTTACCCTAATCGATTTTAGTAGTCTTACGAGAAGATCCTCAAGTGACACTTCATCCAACACAATGAAATCCTTTATTTGATTAGAACTTCATTGATTGCGGACACATCGAGTTCCGGAAACACCCCCAATAAATTGCAACAAATTGCTTACAATTCTTCGTTGGACATTACAACTATGAGAATTAGTTATCGTTCAACAGATTAATTTTCTTCGAAGACGAGAAATCGAATATCGAAACACGAAAAGCGTACAACTCCCTGATTAAAGATTAATTTCCTTCGGCATGGAAACATTTTCTTGTTTGAAAATGTTTTTAAAGGGAAAATTGCGCTTTTTTGCGAAGCCTCTTTATCGTCAGGTTGGAATTGGGTTTGTTTTTTTTTTTTTTGCAGCTCGTTGAGCCGTCCCTTCTGATTGCCGATGAGTTAGCACTCTTGTTATTTTTGTCCGGAACAATATTTATTTTGCTTCCTAAATGCCACTCAATTTGGGAATTTACCAGAAATTCCCTTTCATCATCATTGCCATCACTCTTTGGATTGTGTTGTGTTTATATCTTAGGGCTAATGTTTTGAATTAGTTAGAGAATATCTAGATAAGATATATAGCATATATCTACTGTTATGCTGAGGAATGGCACTTATTTGTATGTGAATAGATTAAGGACGAGTACTAATGGCAGAGGGAATTTTACCAAAAGACTCAAATTTAATATTTATAAGCCATTCATACTCGCAGAACACATGAAAATGTTTGTTCATTACGTATGAATGTATTTATGCTTTAGTTAAGGGTGTGCAGGAAAGACTGCTAATCATCACAATGGTAAATAAGTAATGCGAAATTGAATGAAATTTACATTGATTGAAGTTTTTTTAGAGAACAGATGGGGTTGACTGTTTACTAACCCTTGGTTAAATTGAATTACATAATTAAAACGAAGCAATAAATTCCAAAGTTCAAAGGCGGCCATTTTAGAGATCCAATTTTGAATGAGTCGGGTTTCGGATACATAAGTTCTACCTACACCTACTCAATCTCGCAAATGACCCGAACAAGATTGTCTTCAATTGGGGACGTTCGGATATCTAGTTTATGTAAAACGTCAACTAGATTCGTCGTGACTAGGAATCCGAACGCGTTGACTAAGCAACTTGAATTGTTTTTGTATTCTCGCGGTCAGCGTTACCTTTGGATGAATATGCCCTTTTTTATTCGGAAAAGACCCCTCATAATTTTTCAAAAATTGTTTTTTTCAAATAAGTATATTTAAAATGTAACACGGTTGCCTATCACAACAATATTACACTGTTATGCAAACTTATGGTTGTTAAATATCGTGCGAAAATTCAAAATTTGCAGATTAGCTTTAGAAATGGCACCCTTTTTTATTCTCACTGGCCCTTTTTTCGACTCTTCAGAATTCTGCAACGGCCACCCTGTTTATTTTAAATCTGACTCTTCGCAATGTCAACTGAGTATGCAGGCAGGATTTGCTTGACTAGATTTGTCGGCTTCCCCTCCATAAAGGTCAACTGCAAAAACTAATCACGTGACCACTCTGGGCCAATCAAAACTGAAATACATCTAGTCAGACAGCCTGTCAACTTACTAAACTATGAATCCGAACGTCCCCATTATCTTGCACTCACTAGGAATGTGACAGCAGATAATGAAAGAATGACAGCTGAATGTTATCAAATACAGTTGGCTGTCTAAGTTCTTCAATAGCTACTCAATTTAGAATTTAATTTTTCAGTACAGAAGAGGTGTTTGTTAAACATTTCTCTTAGAAGTTCAAAAAAAAAAAAAATAAAATGGAAAGGGTTTCTCCAACATTTAGCAAAGCATACACGGGAGAAAAGAAAATTATAAAATTGTTTGCCCATACACTTCATACATACGAAGAACAATACATTTTATTTGGAATCTTGTATGCAATTAATAAAATCGGTTCTGCGAAATAAGGCCCCAAAATAAAAATGAAATAAGACCCCAAAAAATTATACAGGAAACAACAACAACGATTTTTAATAAAATTTGGGGTTTTTCTTTTTTGGGGCCTTATTTTCTAATGAAAATTAGAAATGAATTAAGTCCCCAAGACTATGTTTTTATCATTAATTATTACCCTTCCGACATGGAAAACGTACCTATGGGGGCATGCTGCCCCCCTGCAACCCCACTGCTTGGGTTAACTGTTAAGTGGCCCACAGACATCACACTTGTGCGCACACCGGTGTGATGACACCGGTGTGACATTCCGCCACACACGCCACACCAAATCATACACACTTTAGTGCCATTCCAAAAAACGGCCGAATGCCGACGTTCCTCGCATATCAACGACTCGGATGCAACTGAGAACTGAAAGTGCGCGTGCATCCCCACACACATTACACCGATCGAGACACCGACACCAAAAATCAAAAAGTTTTGATTTTTACTCGCACCGTGTGTGACACCAAAAATCGGTGTGCACACCAGCCCACAGACGGCACACATTTCCGCACACCGCACACCGGTGAGCGCACAAGTGTGATGTCTGTGGGCCACTTTAGATTACGGGGTGGGTGCGAGGTTGAGTATATACAAATTTCTTTTAATCTAAATTAGTTTATCCAATATCCTTATTATTAAATAAAAAGTTGTCTTCATTATTTTTAGTTTCATTATGAAATAAACCCCAAATTTTGGGCCTTATTTCATTTTGTTGGGCCTTATTTCATCGCAGTGGGGCCTTATTTTATATTTGAAATTGGGGTATTATTTCATTATGAAATAAACCCCAAATTTGGGGCCTTATTTCATTTTCTCTCTCATCTCCTCTCATTGTATGTGGATTTGAACGCGTATCACATTCAAACTACTCAGCCAGTCCGAATGGGCTTCTGAGAAAACCAAAGGGCTCAATATGGAGCAGGATTTAATTTATATTTCATCGCACTCGTCCAGAAGATATAGAACTTAGTCGTACGAGTCCAGTTCCTTACCTTAAAGATTTCTGAAAGGGGGCAGATTGTTAGAGTAAAACGCAAGCTTTGACAGCTTGGTGTTGGCATCTAATGGAGTATTAACTGGATTTGAATCGTCCATATTAAATCGTTTAAGAAGATCGATGATATATTTTCGTTGACTCATGGTAATTTTACCCTCGTCTTTTTGATTAAA
This sequence comes from Cheilosia urbana, assembly GCA_946477585.1. Classification (NCBI taxonomy): domain Eukaryota; kingdom Metazoa; phylum Arthropoda; class Insecta; order Diptera; family Syrphidae; genus Cheilosia; species Cheilosia urbana. Next base: position 128,357,164 of record OX297853.1, on the reverse strand, counting down.
TTCAATGCCTAAAAAATAATTAAGCTTTCCCAAGTCTTTCATTTGGAATCGAGATTTCAATTTATTCTTAAATATTGTAATTTGTTTCGAACTGTTCGATGCTAAAATTATATCGTCCACATAAATTGCGATAATTGTTATATCGCTACCTTTCCGCGAAATGTAAATACAAGGATCCGCAGCTAATGGTTTCATTCCCATTTTTAAAAGTTGCTCATTCAGCTTTATATACCATTGCCTTCCGGACTGTTTGAGCCCATAGATAGCCTTTCGAATATAGCACACTTTATTTTTTCCGACATGATTATCCATAAGCGCAGAATACATTTCAGGAATTTCCATGTAAATTGTTTCATCAATTTGTCCATTTAGATAAGCAGTGACAACATCCAACTGGTGCAAAACAAGACCCCATTCAACAGCAAGAGCCATAAGCAACCGTATAGAACATTGCCGAGCTACTGGAGCAAATGTTTCCTTATAATCAATACCAGTACGCTGCGAACATCCCTTTGCTACCAAACGCGCCTTTCTTCTACATATATTTCCTTCAGCATCCGTTTTTGTCTGAAATACCCATCTACATCCTATAATATTCTTCCCATTCGGTCTATCTACTATTTTCCAAGTTTCGTTTGCCTTATGAGCTAAAAGTTCATCTCTCATAGCCTTTTTCCATTCACTGACATTGGAACTACTAAGTATATCGTTAACATTTTGAGGACCTAGAGTCATCATACATGCAGCATCAGTAAAAACATCTGAGTCCTCCGAGTCATCATCTTTATTCAAATAGCCATCCGTTTTCCCAGATTTTTCTGTCATGTTATTCCTTGTTTTCGATCGCGTTCTCATGCTTATTCCTTCAGGCTGCTTGCCACTTACTTGCCTATTATTACAATTTTCAATACAGTCTTCATTATATGTACCTTTTAATAGTTCCTGATCTTTTTGCAATTCACGCTCTTCCTGTTGCTTATGTTCTTCCTCCTCTTCATGTTCTTCTTGCTCTACATGCGATTCTTCCTCTGTCTGATTTTCATGCTGTCGGTGCTCTTCATTGTTGCTATGACTTTCATCATCATCGCCGATTTCCAGATTTCCCTTAGCTTTAGATTTATCTTCGCTCGCATATGGACCTAACAAAAATTCCATACATAAAATTCCATCATTCCAATTAGTAAAAATTGAGCCACTTACGAGAGACAACTTCGATACTTGGAAGCTCCATGTGGAAGCGCTTTTGGTTAGAAGCGATACCTGGGACTATGTTTGTGGGCTTAAGAAGCGACCCACTGGTAGAGAAGCAAAGGATCTGGTTGATGCAGAGGTATGGGACAAAGAGGATAGAAAGGCGAAATCAGATCTAATTTTATCAATAAGTTCATCGGAATTAAAGGAGGTAAGAGGCTGTGTGACTTCGCATGATATTTGGGTAAAATTGCATAAAGTATACCAATCACGAGGGCCCGCAAGAAAGGCAACTCTTTTAAAACAACTTATTTTGAATAAAATGTGTGAGGGCGAGGATATTCATAACCATCTGTCTAAATTTTGTTCCGCCGTGGACAAACTAGCAGACATGCAGTTAGATATTAATGAGGACCTACTTTCAATTCTTTTATTGTATAGTCTACCAGAATCATATGAAAACTTTAGGATTGCAATTGAGTCTAGGGATGAGCTGCCAAAGCCAGAAATTCTAAAAGTAAAAATTATAGAAGAGTATGACGCAAGAAAAACTAAAGGCATTGACCAAAGTGGAGCTCTTTTTGCTAAACAGAAGTACAACAAGCACAAAACAAAAGTAAACACGTATACGAGGTATTCACATGACGGCAGTAGGAAACCTGGTGAACAAGAAGAGAAAAGATGTAGTAATTTTCGCATTAAATGTTTTCGCTGCGGCCGTATAGGCCACAAAGCAATAAATTGTAAAGTAAAGTTAAACACAGAAGACAAGTCTGCTATCACAGAAGAGGAATCATTTTCGGTAGGGCCACTCAAAGACGAAGTCTTATCAGTTGATGTGAGCAAAAAAAGTCGTACTTGGTGTTTGGATAGTGGCGCAACTTCCCACATGTGCAGCGATGAAAACAAGTTTTTTCAGTTCGATTATACGGAACCGCGTCTATTGTTGTTGGCAAACAAACAAACTACCGAAATAAATGGCCATGGTGTAGTTAAAATCAGTACCTCATATGGAAACGACGTGAGACTTGAGAACACCTTGTTTGTGCCAGATCTTAGGACGAATTTAATTTCAATTCCCAGAGTGACTGAGAGAGGATTTACTGTAACGTTTGATAAGAATGAGGCTTTAATTAGAAATTGCAAAAACAATGTTATTGCTGTAGCGAAGAGAAAAGATGGGTTGTATTATATACATGAAAATGTTGAGGTTGCCCATATGGGAAAGCATGTAAATAACCCCTACTTACAAGAGTGGCACGAGAAGTTTGGTCATCTTAATGTAAAAACATTGCATGATATGATACAACAAAATAAAGTTTTTGGTTTAAAATCGGATAGCAAGAAGTACCACGAAGAAAACAATGGCTTTCAATGTGAGATTTGCATCGAAGGGAAACAGTGTAGGAAACCTTTTCCCAAGAAGAGTACAACGAGAAGCACATATCCACTTGATCTTATACATAGCGACATTTGTGGTCCGATGAGAAGTAAGTCAAACGGAGGATGCAGTTATTTCGCGACTTTTATTGATGATGCTACAAGGTGGTGCGAAGTGTATTTTCTCAAACACAAAAATGAGGTTTTTGCAGCTTTCAAGCAATTTAAATCATATGCTGAAAATCTTATAGGTAGACGAATTAAAGCCGTGCGATCAGACAACGGAGGAGAGTACTGCAGTAAGGAATTCGAGCATTTTATGATGGAGCATGGTATCAAGCACCAGCGGACAGTGGAATATACACCTCAACAAAATGGTGTGTCCGAGAGGATGAATAGGACGCTGGTGGAAATGAGTCGATGCATGCTATTGCAGTCGGGTTTGCCTTTATCATTTTGGGCTGAGGCCATTGCCTGTGCAAAATATATAAGGAACCGGTGCTCTTCAAGCAGTATCAATGGGGAAGTCCCTTATAAATTGTGGACAAACAGGGTACCTGCCGTAAATCACTTTCAAGTATTTGGTTCTAAAGCATATGGTTTGGTAAATAGTAAAGGTAAAGGTAAATTTGACGCGAGGTCAAAACCATATACATTTGTAGGTTATTGCGAAAATTCTAAAGCATATAGATTATGGTGTTATTCGAGCAGAACAATTTTAAAAAGTAGAGATGTTATTTTTGTAAATGATAATCACAACTATAATTTCAAGATGTCGGAGAAACAGCCGGAGAAAACGCCCACCGGAGATCGACTGGAAAAGATGTAATTGGTTACACGGATTCTGACTGGGGTGCGAATGCAGATGACAGGAGATCGTACACAGGGTATGTTTTTAAACTTGCCGGAGCGGCTGTTTCATGGGAGTCAAAAAAGCAAAGGACAGTTGCTTTATCTAGCGCGGAGGCAGAGTATATGGCAATAGCTGATTCAGTCAAAGAGGCAATGTATCTTAAGAAATTTTTGCTCGAAATTCTCTTTACAGATGAGAAGGGTGTTACCATATACAATGACAATAAAAGTGCCCAGTCTATTGCTAAGAATTCAGTTCAACATTCTCGGACTAAGCACATAGACATCAGGCATCATTTTGTCCGAGATGCTGTACATAAAGGAGAGATAGTCTTACAACATATCGATACTGATCACATGACGGCGGATATACTTACCAAGGGACTCACTGCACTGAAGCATTATACACATCTAGAGGAACTTGGCTTAACACGTTGTAATTGAGGGAAAGTGTTGAATATCTCTTACAACTCCATGCATATTAAACACAGATTTCTATGCCATTTACCGTATAGGGAAGAGTGGGGTACTTTCGATGATGGATAACTTTTACTTTTGCTATTACAGAAAGGCGGTTCATTTTTAAATAAAATATTTGATATGGCAACTCGTACCACACTGTTCTATCAGATCATACACGAAATATGACTGTTCTTTTGCAGCAGTTGCGGTAGTTAGACCGGTTTTTAATTTCCAATTTTTTGCAAATTTTCCCTTACACGAGGTAAGTCATTTTTTTTTAACAAATCCTTTTATTTTACTGCAATGTGATTTTAATTTTTTTTTTTAAATTTAATATAAGTTTAAAAATGAAGATCTGATCACATTCAATTTTTGTGTTTATAGATTTCAGATTTGCTTAGTTGCTCAAATTCAAATAAAGACAGTATTGATTCTTAATACATTGCGTCCTCTAAATTCATAACGAAAGTACCCTATCCGGATGTCGATTGTGGCTCACCATGGAGCAGATTCACGTTTTTAGGGCACTTTTCATATTTATTTTATTAAATATCAGCGTGAAGTTGACTTTTAAGATTATTCATTTTTGCAGTAAAATAATCAAAGATCTCAATAAAAAAAATTTCAAATATTTGTTTGCAAAAGAAGTTATTTCAAATCGTCGAGTGGGTAAGAGGGAAGTATATAAAATATATTTATAAAAGAAAGGAAATAATGCATAGTTTAATTATCATTATCATTTATTAAGCTAATAATCATTAATTTAATTTGATAATCACGGGTTTACAAAAAAAAAAAACTAAAAAGCCATGCGCAAATGCTTGTTATCTGTAATTCAACTGACTGGCTTTCACAATTATAGAGCTGGATTAAGAGGGGCTTACAATAAACAATAACAACAACTCAATTATTTTTTCGAGTTCCTCGTAATGTACCTACCTACCCTACCTAGTTGGCAAACAAATTCAGACGAGTCGTAGTTGAAATTTCCAATTCACCCTTAATCCGGGGAAAAAACCTTACATCATTCGAGTTTTGATTGTTATGTGTACCTTTAAGCATGGGAGCGAACAAAAACAATGCTTTGTTGAAGCAGTTGTTTTCGCTCATATCCTTCTTATGTAACAACGATAAAAGACAACCGCCCTGGGTTACCTTTGTTTTCTGATTCCAATTAATTCCATGTTTTTACTTGGGAAGAACTGGCCTTCCCCAAGGCAATATTAATTAGATCGTTTGGTTTGCTGTTATATGGAATTCAGTGAATTCATCTAAGTCTGTCGAAAATATATGTTGGTGCCAACCTGGGGAAAATGTATTTGTAACTGTAGGCTGAAGGTTTTCTAATCTACAATAGTTAATATTCTGGTCTACTACGAGCGCGAGAGATATAAGCTTTAACTCCAGGAAAAAAAAGCAACTAGCTATGTACTGCACAAAGACTTTTCCGCAGTACGTCTCTCGTAAATTTCTGAAAAACATGCGAAAGTACAATCTTTAGTTAGAAAGCTAAAAGTCCTAAAAATAAAAACTCATATACAAAACCCATGATTGTGAGATGCTCAGGGTTGGAGTAGGGAAGGTCCTACATGAACCCGAGATCTCTCGCCCTCTTTTTTTTCTCTTCAGTTTTACCTTTAGTTGTTCCTTAATATTTAAGAACAACAGTTGTTAGTATCTGAAGTGATTATTCTCATTTTATCGAGTTTCATGCGGTTTATCTTCCATCCCCTAAATTTCCAAACTCTTTGTATAGGTAAGCTGTAGGTACTATGTCAGATGTGAATATAATAAATTGTTCAAGTGCATCCTCAAAACCAAGGCTCTGGTCCAATAAAATCGCATTATTTAACAAGGTTTTCTAAATACATTGCAATCTGGGCAAATACCAGTTACTTGACAAGGATATAAAAACCATGGACCCACTTCTCATTCTCAAATTCATAAAACCTATTATTATTAACTACTAGCTGACCCGGCAAACCTCGTTTCGCCCAAATTTGTTAATTTGTTAATAAGTTCCGAGCATGCACCAAGCACTTGCTTTTATGTAGGTAATTCGACCAATTAAAATTCTTTATTCAAAAGTTATATTAAATGCAATAGAAATAAATGATGAATAGCAATGTTGATTTTTTTCAATCAAACCGCAATGATTTTGACGTGTCGTCCAACCTTCCACTTTTTCACTAAATTGACAAACATCCATCGATTATCCTTGCAATAAATTATTGGTCATAGTGAAAGCGAGACGCACGGGAAATTGAAGTCGCACGAATGGTAAATCGTTCTTAATAAGCGAAATCTGCGGAATAAGAGTGTTTGCCTTTGAATTTTCCCCTTAAAATTATCACTTGTATGATATTTGATGTGAGATCCTTCACCATAAAACAATTGCGATCCGTTGTAAAGTTTCGGTACATTGATGTTTCGCAACAAAATTTTAACTGAACCAACTTTCAAATCCGAATTATGTAGAGGTAAGGTAGCTAATTTCCTTCCTTCCAACCAAAAATTATAGAAATCGAACGATCCGTCCCCGAGTTATGAGTGCACATACGGACGTCAGTCTCTTTTATATGTCAGGTCCAAAAGTCCTTCAATCCTTCAAGCGGGAACGAAGAATATCTATATATATAAAAAGAAAACCTTAAAATTGTGTTCGTTAGTCGTCGATTCACGCCTTAACGCATTTACCCATTTGAACCAAACTTTCACACATATTTGCTATTGGTCTGTATATCATTTGTGTGAAGTTTTGTCGCGAAAACAAAACTTTGAGGGGATGAAAAAGGCTATGAAAGTTTGTATGGGGAAATGCACTTTGAAACAACAAAAAATGGATAGAAATCGAGTAGTGACATTTCAAATACAAAAAAAAAAAATTATTTTAAAAGCAATTGTTGTTGTCAATGATTTCAATTATTTTCCAAGCAAATTGTTATTGTGAACAATTTTGAATTTTTTTTTTTTAAATATAGGTAGGTACCTACCTACCTAATAAGTTTGTGCTATTAAATTATGTTTACTATGTTACCAAGTAACATTTTAAAGTGGAGTAGATACTTTGATATTTGTTTGATGGTGTTTGAATCCATTATTTTCAGGATCCTTGCATTAGTACGAGTGAGTAAGTTGAAATGTAGGGGTGATTGAGATGCGTGGACAATGAATGTTGTTCAGCGTTTTGAGTTTTCACGTAGGGGTTGTTACGAAAAATGAGCGAGTAACAATCTTGGTACTCTGCTCATTCGTGAGTAGGGTTATGGCACCTGCAACAACATTAACCAATTTTTTGACGGTTGCCGAAGCCACGAGTTTGCACGAACACTTACTTATTGCGAAATGCCTCGATATTGGAATGCGTCGTCGAAGAAGTTAAAGCGGCCGAAACAAGGTGAATTAGTTCCGGCATTTCGTGGTGTTTATGCAAGTGATGCAATTGGTAGAATATACACAGTTCACCCGAAAAACAACGAATGCTTCTATTTGAGAATGCTTTTGGTCAATGTTTGTGGCCCTACTTCGTTCGAAGCGCTGCGGACTGGTGACGGTGTATTGTGTGCTATGGTCGACGATATTTTGCATCGAATTCGCACTGTGACATCGGATCGGATAATCATCTGATGTGAGATGAAAAGCGCAACAAAGCTTTGATTTTGATCGAGGGATATGTGTCTGCTAATGAGTGGCAATTTTTGGTTTAAAATGATGACACAAAGATATTTTCAGGAAATCTAGATGGTTTTGGCGTTCATCAAGATTATATGGCCTTTTATAGTGATTTGACATCTCAAGATGTCGTTCGAGAAGTTAAAAACTACGAGTTGGAAGATTTTGACATTTTTTTTTACCAAAAATGGTGCAAACAATTTTTTTTTTTTTACTTTAAAATAGTTTTTTTTTTTTTGGTGGAATTGTGGCAGAATTATCGTGACTATATGACCGGAGATATCTTGAATAGAATGCATCGTATTTCTAGAAATCAGGAATAAATCATTACACTCGAAATTTATAATGAGGCATTAGTTATAGTTGAAGATATGTGCTTAGCAATTGCAAATAAAACATTGTCACAATTAGGTTTGCCAGCTCCTAATTGACCATTGCATGGCGTATTTAATCAAGAAATGCAACGTGAACAACAATACCATATAAATGAACTGAACACATTTATAAATTTGAATCTGCCGAAATTGAACCGAGAACAAAGAAATGTATATGATACAATAACTCAAGCTATACAAAACGAAAGCGGAGGAATGTTTTTTTTATACGCGCCAGGTGGTACCGGAAAAACGTTTTTGATTTCCATGCTACTAGCTACTATATACTATAAGATCACCGAAGAATATAGCATTAGCACTTGCATCGTCAGGAATAGCTGCTACATTGGATGGTGGTCGTACAGCGCACTCCGCACTTAAATTACCTACTATTGAATATGTAAATTAATGAAAATCCAACGTGTAATATTACTAAAAATTCTGGAATGGGAAGAGTTTTGCAACAATGCAAATTAATAGTATGGGATGAATGTACAATGTCACATAAGAGATCGGTGAAAGCTTTGGATAGGACTTTGAAAGATTTACGTAATAATCAAGAAATATTTGGTGGCGCTTTAATATTATTGGTTGGTGATTTCCGTCAAACACTGCCAGTGATACCCCGTGCAACTCCAGCAGATGAATTAAAGGCATATTTAAAGTCATCAAATTTATGGAGAAATGTACAAACACTCACTTTAACAACAAATGTGAGAGTACAAATACAAAATGACTCATCGGCTGAAGAATTTTCTAGCCAAACACTGTCGATAGGAAATGGACAAATTCCTATTGGATTAATCACTTTGTCAGATAATTTTTGTAATTTCGCACAAACAAAACAACAATTGGTTTCAAGTGTTTTTCCAAACATTGCGCAAAATTATAAAAATCACAATTGTTTAGCTGAAAGAGCAATATTGACTGCCAAAAATAAGGACATCGGCCAATTGAATGCGGATATTTTAACTGATGTGCCTGGTGAGATTGTAACGTATCAATCAGTAGACACGGTCACAAATCAAGATGACGCTGTCAATTATCCGACGGAATTTTTGAATTCGTTGGATTTACCTGGATTGCCGCCTCATCGTTTACAATTGAAAGTTGCACCAATTATTCTTCTTCGGAATATAAATCAGCCTCGATTGTGCAACGGAACAAGATTAGCAGTTAGAAAGGTTATGAACAATCTTATTGAAGCAACGAATTTAAAAGGAAAATTTAAAGGTGAAGATGTATTGATTCCGCGTATTCCAATGATTCCACCAGATTTAACTTTTGAATTCAAAAGATTGCAATTTCCGATACGTCTTGCGTTCGCTATGACAATAAACAAGGCGCAAGGACAATCGTTGGAATTGTGTGGAATCGACCTAGAGTATCCATGCTTCTCCCACGGACAATTATATGTGTCATGTTCACGTGTAGGAAAGCCATCAGTTCTGTTTATTTATACTACTACTCAGGGCAAAACAAAAAATGTAGTTTATGAAAAGGCTCTGCGATAGTTAAAAAAACACATAAAAAAAATAAAAATAAAAATAGTTGGCGCAACAGGTCCGCAGGGACCCTAGGCCTAGCTTCTCGCAACCATTCGTTTTGTGTGAGTTTTTTTTCTTTTTGGAACGAATGGAAGGGATCTACAGTCTTATGCCGACTCCAAACGGCTAATTGAGAAGCTCTTTCAAGACATTTATACTCTCGGATGTTTGTCAGACGTTCGCGAGAGGTGGCACAGTGAAAAAAACCCTCAGTTGGAATTTGGGTTTTTGCGGGATTCGAACCTCGACCCCTCGCTTAGTAGTCCAACACACTAACAACTAAGCCACTTACTTACTTACTTAGGTGGCGCTACAGTCCGGGGTGGACCTGGGCCTCAACCAATTTTCCACTAAGCCCTAAGCAAACAAAAAAAAAAACAACACATAGGTACTTTAAATAAAAATAATAGTGATTAAGTTGTCCACAACATTTTTGCTTTTTATTTTTGATGAAACATTTTTTTTTTTAGTTTTTTAGATTTGGCATCAAAAATTATGTTTAACACCAAATCTACACCGAACCACGATCCATTTCCGAGTTATGAGTGCACATACGGACGTCAGTCTCTTTTACATATAGCCGTACCCACCATACCTAAATAGTATCCTATCTTTCAAACTGTAACCAACCAAACACAGCCACAAAATTTAATTGAAAACGGTTGAGTGGTTTAGGAAAAAACAAAAAATTACTCAAATTCATGTTTTTTTTTTTCACACACGCATAAGTTTTCCGATTCCAGCGTAGGAACCGTACAACTACAATTTTTCAAAATGTTGAGAAAACTGAAAAAAAAAACTGACTGGAAATTCGAAAAAAGTGATTTGACAAAACAAAATGTATATCTCATAAGACCAAAAAACAACATATTTTACAGTACAAATATATTTTTTTGCACCGTTTTTTGTAAACAAATTACACAAACATATGTTAACCAATTGCAACCAAATTGCACAAAAATCATAAATAGACCAATACCAAAGATGTGAAAAAGTTTGGTTAAAATCGGTAAATGCGTTAAGGCGTGATTCGGCGACAAACGAACACAATTTTAAGGCTCAATTTTTATATAACATAAATTTGGGCGGAACGAAGTTCGCCGGGTCAGCTAGTAAATCTATAAAATTTCATTGAAATCGGGTGAGTGGTTTCGGAGATCGATTAAAACGCCATATAGCGGGTCAAAAATCCTATCTTTTAAGTTTGCGAAATACAACAATACGAACAAAACAAAAGAAGAATAGTTTTTAGGGTTCCGTATTTCTTTTTTTGTTTACCTTCACTCGGAATCCTTACACAGTCAAAATCAGACAATCAATCCCGTCCACATATCATTTCTGTCCTGACAAATGACTTTCAAATATAATTAGCAGATTCCCTAGACGAATATCATGTAACAGAGCGCACAGTACCTATAATTAAACATTTTCAGTATCGATATATTCGCCAAAAGTGTCTGCTTTCTTTCACTGTCAAATTAAGAACTCCATTATATACCCCCACGTTCTCTTTAAAAACAAAGTACCAATAACCGCATGTTGTAACATACATATGTATTATAGGTTGTAATTAAGATTTGCTAACAATTCCGTCCGCTATTTATACAAATGCGATTTTGCAGACAAACAAAATCACAGTCCAGAGAGAGAGTAATAAATCATTTCATGTCCCAGTCAACGACACCCACATCAATGTCATTAGGTCTGCAACCACTTGCTTTAGCGTACCCCTTCCCATATATCTTCTCTGGTAATGAGCTGACTTAACTGAATACGAGGAACGAGAAAGAGGGGTTTTCATTTTCAATTTAAATATACCCTTATCCATTGGATCACTTTCAGCGGCGAGGAGTAGGACTTGTAGGACGATAACGCCGTGCTGATGGCCAACGATACAGGAATAGGAAGTTTTGAAACATTTTCAATTTGAAGGGTTTTTATTGGTAGTTGGTGAAATTGCTGTGTACACATTATCGAGGGTCAGTGTAAATAGATATTGTACGTCATTATTTCTGCTGATATTTTAGAAGGCGAAGCTTTCAAAAGAGATTTGGGGCTGGGTCTGCTACCACAGCAACTGTAGCGAAACTTGTCCTACTTTTGACAAGAAAAAATGAAGAAAAAAAACTTGTTCAACTTGTGGGATTGTAACGTGTTTGCTTTTGCTTGACGTGAAAGTTATTCAATAACAAAAATTTCAGTAAGCCGTATATACTCGTAGCTGAAAAGTTTTTAAGTTTTCGATGGTTATTTTATTGACATTTAGGGCGTAGCTATGGAGAACTTGGCAGCTTGTCATGACTACGACTTAGTTACCTAATACTTTATTGGCAGAAACGCACGGTTAATGCCGAGAAAAGAATTACTTGTAAACTTTAAACTATCATGTACGATTTTAGAGCAGATTGCAGGTTCCAGTTGCAAATAGATAAACAGCCCTGATGAAATAAATACTTGCTTCAAGTCATCAAATCTGTGGCGGTATGTGAAGAAACTTCAGCTGACAGCAAACATGAGAGTTGTTTTGCTGACCGACCCATCTGCTCAAGATTTCGCACTCATTTTACAATACTACAATTGTACGTCAAAATGTGACTTTTTTCAGAAACGGCGAAAAACTGATAACTCACATCCTGTTACAGATTATAAAGAAATTAGTACTTTATTATGATTGTTAATAAAAATAAAGAAATTATATATTTACTTATTACTTTAAATATTGCAGATAATAAATGTATTTCCAATTTTTGAGTTAGGAATGTATTACCCCCAAAAAAAAATTTTAGAGAGATAAATTATTTTGAATGGTGTAGGACTCAAAATGTCATATCGTCATATCTTTTTTCTTTCTTGCACTATGCTAACGACGGTTTTATTGATGCGTAGAGAATTGAGTTTTACGTTTGAATAATGATCTATCTTAAATTTGACAAATTTTGAGTTACTACAGTATTGTATAATGAGTGCGATTTCTCCAAACAATTGCTGACTATTGGCAATGGTAATGGTAATGGCTTTCCTGTCGACGAATTAAGCGGATTGATTTCATTTTCTTCGAATTTTTGCAATCTTATCTCATCGAAAGAAGAGCTCGTCAACAAAGTATTCGCCAACATCATAGCGGCTTTGTTATTCAGAATCAAATCATTATTAACTGTATAACAAACGAAAACGAAGCAACCAACTATTTTAAACTCCTTGGATATGTCTGGCTGACCAACGCACAATTTACAACTAAATGTTGGCTCAGTAGTCATCATGCATCATGCTTCGAAATCTAAACCAACCAAAACTATGCGTTCGATGATAAGAAACCTGATAATCAATGTGGTTCAAGCGACGATATAGGTACTCAAAGGAAAATTCAAAAGTAATGAAGTTCTCATTCCGATTATTCCTATGATCCCAACCGATGCCCATCGAGTTTAAACGAATTCAATTTCCGATTCGTCTTGCATTCACCGGTTAACAAAAAAGGTCGATAATTGAGAGTTTTTGGTCTGTCGGCAAACCATCCACTTTATTTGTTCTGGCGCCTGATAACAACACGAAAATTATTATATATCATACAATTCGCAAAACAATGAAGGAAAATATACATCTTCATCAACTGAAATACTTGATTTTTGTAGGTACTTCTATTTAGTTTTTACTTCCAAATGACCTATTGAACTTAATAAAAATAATAAATTAAGTTTAGGTAAAAGGTATCATTAAATACATTGACCGTTAGGCGGAACGAAGTTGAATAAAACCTATTTTCTAAGGAGCTTCTTTTTGAAATGTCTATGCAGAATGTTACTTTTTCGTTTACAAAAAAACAGAAAAACATGTCAAACAGGCTAACATTGATCAGGGGGGGCAACACTGACCAAAAGCAAACCAACTCTTTATATTCACTTAACCGGCATCTGGGATAAGTTAGGATTATAATTATGTGTTTATAAGGAGTTCTATTTGTTCACAGAGGGCGGAAACAAAGATAGAGAGAATAGGGGCAATTCTTCCTACCTGGACAGCTAAATGCAGTGAATTTCCGTTTTGTTGCACTTTTGATGTGCTTCAAACTTCTAGGTATTTCGGAGTTATTAAAACACTTTTTCATTAAAATGTTAGGTCATATAGGTAGTTTAAGATGTTGTCTATTGTAAATACATATGCTTTTTAATATAAATTTTAGTTTTAAGATTGCTTTTGAGATCAATTTGAAAATTGAGTCGAAATTAAGTATTTAGTTCGTATATTATTTCTTAACTGAAAGCTATATTTTATAACAGTCTAACATATTTAAAATGTTTCTTTAATATAATCAACTAGTAAGTTGAATTAAAACTGAAGAAAACTAACTAAATTACGATTTTTAATAAACAATAAACATGCCGGTCAAAGTTACCCAAAACTAAGTCAAACATTGACCACCCTATTTTTGTCAAACCTTAACGTTTTAATTTAAACAAATCTTAGCTTCGAATTAATGGAAGGGATCAACAATTTTATGCCCACTCCAAACGGCTAATTGAGAAGCTCTTTCAATACAGTTATACTCTCGGATGTTTGTCAGACGTTCGCGAGAGGTAGCGCAGCGGAAAAAAACCCCAAGTCGGAATTGGGTTTTTGCGGGATTCGAACCTGGGACCCCCGCATAGCATTCCAACACACTAACCACTAAGCTACTGCGACTACAAATTTGATATTCAAACAGTCTAAATTAGCGTCCCGATTGATTTCTAAATATTTATACATAGGTAATTAATTTACACAAATAGATTTACATGATGCAATTACTTTCTTTACTGTAGAGAAAAAAAAAAAACAAACTCAAACTCAAAAATTTAGTTTCGCAAAAGTGCTCTGAAATCTGGAAAATATTGTTGTTGTTTTTTTTTGTACCAAACGAACATAAAAAGTGCTCTAAAGGCACCAAGTGACAAAGAACTGAAACAGGAACAGAAACCCATACATTTGCAACAGAAACAGAATTAGGAACAGAAGACAGAACTTTTTTTTTCAGCAACAAAATTTAGCGACAGAAAAATTGCTGTTTGACGACAGAACGTAAACAAGTCAAAATTGATTGTTTCTGTTGTTGCCAGCAACAGAAATGACAATTTATCGTGGGGAGAGGTTTTTTTTTTTGTTGAATTTTTCTGCATCCATCATCTGGCTGTTCGTTTCGCATTGAACTATTGTATATTATATCAGTGGCGTCGCGTGAATTCTTAAGATGGGTGTGCATTTCTTCAAGCTCATCAAAGTAAAGCGATTTTATGTACGGCGCGCGTGCGAGTGACGAATGACGATGGGGATGAATATAGGGATACTCTTGTAGGTATATAGTTTGGATGAATAAATGAATTTGTGTGATGAGATTAACAGAAGACTTGCACTTTGCACAGGGAAATTATGTGCGAGTTTATTTATTTATTTACTTATTTACTTTTTTGTTTCTCAACCATGAAGGAATTTTGAACGAATAATTGGGAAGGATGAATATGAATATGGTGTACGGTGTAGGCTGTGTGATGGAGGTTTTATGTGTTGTGGAATATTGTGCATATCATATTTGTGTGTGTTATTATTATTACACAGTGTTTGATGTGCACACTGCACACCTTGCACACTGTGACGAGACGCCACTGATATAATATTATACAGGAGGCAGACATGTTTTTATGGATCTGTTTCTGTTTCAGTTTTGTATAGCTGAGCGAGCAACGTAAAAAAAAAACAGAATTTACTACAGAACTAAAAAACTTTCTGTTCTGTTTCAGTTTCAGTTTCTGTTCCTGTTTCTGTTCTTTGTCACTTGGTGCCTTAAGAGCACCCAGTCGAATGCCACATTAATATTTAAGGATTTATTACTAATTAAACTAACTTTCATTCAATACGCTTTCAATTTTACTCATACAGTTGTGAAATGCATGTTCGTTTGCCTTAATAAAAATAAGAATACATAAAAGGAATATCGTTTTTAATTTTCTAACGCAATTGCGGCAGCCGCCGCGCCGTGTCGCCTTTACAAAAGGGAACTGCGAGCTGCGAACAAATAATTTTTTTATGAGAACACTAAATTGTCATTTTAGTGTCCACAAAGAGTTTTTTATAATTGATCTGACCACCGATTAAAAATCTGTACGCTTATGTTGATCAAAACAGTGTATAACAATTTACTGAGGCACCTTGCTCATCAAAAAGGTTATCCATGCCACCAACTTTTTATACACCTAGCTTTACGGTACTATATTCAATTCAAAAATGATATTAGAAGTGCGAAAAGTATAGTACTCTCCTAAAGAAACATCCGTAATTGAAGAAAATTTCTTAACCGCCTGCCTACGAATAATTTTTCACACCGAAATGTCAAAAAATTAATGCGACGGACAAAATAAAAACCAAGTGAAATAGCTATGGAGAGATTTTATATCTACTATCGCCACCAACAACTCAGTTTTTTAAAACGCTGTTTTTCATTCGAACTGCATACTGCAAATTTCCATGTGAAAAGTTAATTTTGACATTTCGCGGTGAAGTTTTTTTATGAAAGACTGGATTTCACGTGAACTGCGTACTAGCCTTAAGTTGGGAACATAAATCACGTAGGTAATCGGCTTTCTTCGCTCTTTAAATCAGTTGGACTTAGCATAGGTACGTACTAGTAATAAATGTGGACCACATTTTTAAAATAAGTGTTCTGTAAACCTATGCTTATATGGTATCCTTTTTAGGATAAAGAAATTGCATAAATCATTGGTCCCGTGGTTTGAGATTTCTAGTGGGTATACTAAAGCAAAACAAATTTGCGATTTAATCCTAATTGAAGTCATAATTCTTTTCTTAACTACGTATACTCTATAGCTGGGGCACCGAAACTTCATATGATAGAGAATTTATGAAAATAAAATATAGATGAAAAGTAGGTAAGTGCACCCTTGTGAAGTACTTCAATTTGCTTACCAGGAAAGCAGCACATAAGGAAAAGAGGAAAATCATTTTTAGAATTCTTTTATTTGTCATCGTTATCCCCGCCCCTGCCAAAGGACAGAATTTAAATTTCAATTTAAATTCAATAAAAGTAGATATAGATGTTTTCTACTTCTGCATCCTCCGTCGGTCGTATCATTTAATGTGTCTCTATGTCAATACCGACTGAAGAGTACTCCACATATTGATTGATATTTATTTAGTTCGCATGGCATCGGCGTTATCCTTGAGTTAAATGAAAAATAGAATATGGGTACTGGTAAGCATGGAAAGTGATCAAATTATTGCAATCTAGTGCCAGGCACGTCCTCTAGACAGACCCAATTTCCGCACATATTGTTAACAGAGGCCAAAAAAAAAAAAAAAAAAAAACCCTCCAAACCCTATTCGTTGGGAATTTGCTCTGATAACAGACATATTTTTGGCTTCGGGGTAACTTACACGTCCATGAAAACCGTCAATTTATTTTACATGCTTAAGGGCACACTGAACGCAGGTGGATAACTAGACAGAGATCCTCTTTTAAACGTACCTATGAAGTTTGGGGTCAATGATTTAGCTGTCTGGCTTTGATAAATTGCTTAGCTCTTTTGTTTTTCAGCTGCGTGACTGACTTTCTCGTTGCTTGACGTAATAATTTATTTCATTTACGCAGTTAAAAGAAAGAAATCTTATTCGATATATAGACAGACATTCTGCTGCGTCGGTGAGCACGTCTTTATCGTGGTTAGTATTTATGAAATATATTGGAAAGCGAATCGTGAAGCTTACAATGGATTAAGGACTGAAAGGATATGATTAGAATATTAGTAATTTATGTCACGTTTCAGCATCAAGAAAGAAGCTCGCAGTTCATAAATTGGTATTACGGGAAGAAATTAAGCGGCCTATATCTATACCTACATGATATTAACTGGTATAGCTTCGGTTATGTTGCTGGGTATCTTCTTATATATAAAAATGACTTGGATATTATGTTTGGATGTTTATATCTCGAGTTCGGCAGCACCGAATTTTATGATTCTTTTTTTGTTCAAAAGGTATTCGCTTGTAGCAGGTTTGTACGTAAAAAAAACAAGAACTTTCCATAGAAAGAATCATCGAAATCGAAAATTGTTTAGCCAATAAAGCTAGTGAATGGAGAAAGAACATCGTTTCTCCGTTTCTACCATTCAGACTCCGTTCGAGTGGATGCTTGCTTGCACACATTGGTATAGCCAGCATATCTGCTTTGGGGGTATTCAGGGTTTCCAGCAGTGGCGTCTCGTCAGGGTGTGCAAGGTGTGCATTGCACACCCTGATCTAACGAAAATAAGTCACTCATCAAACACTGTGTATAATAATTACACACAAATAGTGATATGCACAATTCCATAACCCATAGAACCTCCATAACACAGCCAACAGCTACAGCCTACACCATACCTATTCATATTCATCCTTTATAAATTATAAATCTTCTTTCAAAATTCCTTCACCGCTGAGAAAAAAAAAGTTAACTCGTACAAAAACTCGCTGTGCACCATTCTGTTAATTTCATCAAATAAATTCATCCAACTCCAAACTATATCCCTCTACAAGATTTCTCCAGTATTCATCCCCATCGTCATTCGTCACCCGCACGCCGCCGTACTTAAATCGCTTTACTTTGATGAACTTGTAGTGAACTCGTGCGAAGGTTTTCTGTGCACGGGCTGTATTCATTTTCTCTTCTTTTGCATCTGTTCTGTTCTGTTTCCGTAAAGCGTCATAAGTCGAATTCACAATGTATTACATCGATACTCGTGCACAGGGATGCCAGATTGAGGGATTTTTCCCGTTTTTCGGGATTTTTTGACCCCAAAGGGAAAAAGGGAAAACTAACCCAGAAAACGGGAATAATAGTCACTTCAAAATCTTTCACGTTTTAATGCCTAAACTACCTTTATCGTTCAGAAAACAGAAACGATAAATTCAATAAAAAAAAACACTTTATGAACATAGCCCTTAGTATTGCCATGCACTTCAAACTTATGTCGTTTTCAATTGGGATTTTCACATTTTGCTCTCAGATTTCAGATTTTTCGTGCCCAATGGAACATAAAACGAGATTTTTCTTCCTTTGCATTTGTGGTGGGGCGTGTTATAAAAGTCAGCTGTTCTTAAATTGTAATTTGTGTTTATCAGAATCCATTCAATTTATGCTAATATCCATTTCAGCGGCCAAATGTAATTTTTCTCTATTTTTCACAGACTTTTAGTCTAAGAACGTAAGAAAACACACTTTAAAGTTTGACAAATGACAAATGTTTTAGTGTTAGTGCAAATAGGTGTAAATCTCGCTCGGATATCGAGATTCGCAAAATTGCTCTGAATCTGAAAAAAAAAAAAGTGTTTTTTCTGTCCCAATGGAAAACGACATTAATTTGTACACTGGGTATGCGTATGGCCATGGGTAGTGGGTGTTTGAGTTTGACAGATTTGTCATTTGTGGAATTGTGGCTGTGTGCTGGGTGGGGTGGAAAAAAATCGAGTCCCGTTTGTGTTGTTTTATTTTACTTGCTAAATTTATTTATTATTAATAAAAGACCACAATTGTATGGATATATGGAATTAGAAATAGACAGAGAATGTTTGCGATAACATACAAGCAGTATGTTGTATGCACAAAGATGACCTAGTCTTGAATTAGTCTAGTCTAATCTAATGAGTCTAGGCTAGTCTTATATATTAAAATGAATGTGATGTGTATCGCTATTTTTGTTTTGATGAATAAACTTTTTCTTATGTTTAAAAAAAAGTTTTTTTCTTCTTTCTGAGAACAAAAAAAAGGGAATAAAAACGGGAAAAATCGGTATCAAAAAAGGGAAACAAAATAATTTTGGATGAAAAAAAAGGGAATCCACATGCTAAAAGTCTGGCAACGCTGCTCGTGCAAATAGTTAAAAGCTGTGCACGAAAGCCGATGAATGAATGGTTGAACTTAGCTTTTCGTTTAAGTGGTTGGGGATTGGGGTTGCCGTTGCAGTTTCGTGCGGTGCTTTTGATTTTGTATGCGAAAGTTTTATTTTTCTATATTTTATTTTGAAAACAAAATAAGATATCAAAAACAGCAAAACAATGATTGAGAAAACAATAAATGGGACGTGTTTTCAGGCAATTAATTGATATTTCTAAAAAACGTATAACTTTAAAGAATTTGCACACCCATCTAAATAATTCACGCGACGCTGCTGGTTTCCAGGTATTGTCGTATTTTGGTTTATCTTTTTTCAAAAAGCGATAGAAATAGAAAATTGTTGGGCGATATATAGTTTTACAAATTAATATTTGTGTTAATTTTGTTCGTTTCACAAAATCAAAAGAAAATAAATATTTTTGGTACTTTTAAAATTTAGCAGCACAGTGAAGTGACACGAGCAGTCGTTCAACTTGCTCGCACACCAATTTATTTTACAGGCCTTCTGTTTTTTGACACAAACAACAAAAGGCAATTGCAGAAAATATAAGTCAAATAAAATCCGCGGCGCTGGCTGGGCAACGCTTAAACAAACAAAATGATGGCAGCCCTGTGCGTGTTGCATATAATTTAAGTTTGGCAGCTTTTGTGTTTCTTTTGTGTTAATCGAAATCAAGTGAAGTGTGCTTGTTCACGGTTAGTGTTGTCGAGTGCGTACACAATATTTGAGCAATTTACTTGCAAATTTACTCTTTATTTGGCGTTTGTTTCTACCATTCACAATCCATTCGAGTGAATGGTTGCACTCATTGGTATAGGCAGAATCTCTGCTAGGGGCGTATTCAGGGTTGCCAGAGTTAACTCTTTGTCATAATTCGGCTATCTTTTTTCAAAAAGCGATGGAAATGGAAAAATGGGCGCCCAACACAGTTTTAAACTACATTCGATACCTTCCCGGAAGAATGTATTAAGCGCCAATTTTTCAGAAAATGACTTCTTTGGCATGCCGTGCAAATTGTGCCAAGCGCCACGTTTTAATCTTGGTTTGACGTCTCTACCATTGATACAAACGAAACTAGAGAGAAATACAAATTGTAGTACATATCCGACATATTTGCTGGGTAGATATTTGTTATACCGTGTTGTTTGTTGTAACCATCAAAACTTTTATGCTTAGCGCCATTATATAAAAAATAATCGTACTATGCGACACATCCCACGAGACAAAAATTTTGCACATGGCGCTTAGTTTAACTGATATTGTCACTTAGAACATAGTGCCACCGAAAAGTTGTTCCATTTGCAGTCGCTTGAAACATTTTTGTCTAGACATTGTTACCGTTAATTGGAATTATTTTTATGAATTGATTTGAATGAATATCGTTGAACAGACAGCTGTAAATTGCAAATATTGAAGTTAAGTGTTTTTAAGCGATTTTGTTATTTTTTGCATGTGCTTTTTTGCAGTGCAAATTATTTATTATTTTTAATATGAGTGGAAATAATCAAAAAGTTGCAAAAATTGAATTTGCCCGCTACAAAAGGCAGACTTTTTTTTTTTTTTTTGTTAAAAAAACTACCTCAACTTTGTTTATAGTAAAACTGAATAAATAAAAATGAATTAAACGACAATTTTTGGGCATCTTGTATTAAATCCTACCATGTCAATGACTTAAGCGCCATTTACCTCTGTATCAAGCGACAATACTTAGACCATAAAAATGTTCTAAGCAACAAAAACTTTTTATCTAGTTGACATTTCGTTCATAGAATAATTTAAAATAATTTGCGGTGCAAATCCCAATCGAAATATGTTTATTACTACAAAATACGCGAATAATTACCTTCACAGCAAGTTTTATTTGTCTCCTGTCTCCATTCTTCCGGGAAGGTATCGATCGTTTAACAAAGATTTATGTTAATTTTGTTCGTTTTATTCCTTCAAGAAACTAAAAAAAAAAATGTTTTCGGCACTTTTAAATCTTGGCAGAACTGCAAGAGTGATAGCCGAAATGTGACAAAGCGCCAAATTGCAGAAAATAGAAGTCAAATAAAAAAAGCGGCGTGCATAAATGATAAGGGTAAGTGGAAAAAATACCTAAATTTTCCACGATTTTTTGGGCTTTCTGGGCAACGATTCTGGGCTACATTTTTTAAGGTTTGGACACTTAAGGCAAACCAAATTATAGCAAACCTGTGCGTGTTGCATGCTATTTAATTTATTTTTCTTTTGTCTAAATTTAAATCATGTGCTATATTTAGCGTTTTTTGCTTTTTGGCGAACATCATTCACGGTTAGATTTAAGATTTTTGAAACATTATATTCAAATAATTGAAGTGAATTTTGTCCGTGTGAATTAGTTCAAAATGGACTATTTAGGCGACAATGGAAAGAAAAATGGTGGAAGTGGTGAACAACAAGCAGCAAGTAATGTTGCTTTGGAAGCATTAAAATCGTCGTCTCGCAACGATAAAACCGAAAATGATACACAAAAAGTGTAATAGGTATCACCGTCACCTCGCAGCGATACAAGCGGCAAAGATTTTGGTTTGTAATTCATTTGCCTTTGTCATATTTTGGGTATTTTATTCTTTTTTTTTTATATATTTGACAGATGGGGACGAATAGCCACTTGAAGTGAGTGATAATTCTGAAACGTTATTTGGATTAATCATACGTTTGTTATCGAATAAATCTAGCAACATACATTTTTATTTGTTCTTATATTTCAGATTTAGCTATACGATGAGGCGGAAAGACTTTCTCAAATGCGCGGTTCATCGAAAAATGCATCGGCAAGCGCATCGCAAGCATCTCTGAATTTTTCGCAAAACACTTCCCAGGCATCATCAGGCCATTCGGCTGCTTTAAAAAGTTGAAAATCAACTCAACAAATAAAAAATTTTATTGGATCGTTCCAAACTACCGGTCTTCCCTTTATTTATGCAAAAGATGGAAGGAGGGAGGGTTTCGCTGTCTTGTACGACACAGGGGCTAGTTTTGATTGATTGATCCTTCACAGCAGGAAATAATTGTAAAAACTGCCTTTAGTTTGTGATTGGTTTATCACTTTCAGGTGCAAAGGAGTGTTCGTCTTCATTCTTTGTAAGATTGACAGGAACGAGGAATGGAGGAGGAGCTGCTGATTAACGAATGTTGAATGGCTGATGTTGATGCCGACAAAATAATCTCCACACTATTATAGCTACGAGGCAAAAGATAGACATATGTACTCATTGATATTCAATCGCCAGAATAGCATCGATCATCACAGGCCACTGGTTCTTAACCATAGTCAGACGCCAGACTGATGGGTATCCAATACAGAATTTGACCACCTTGCAATGACGCAAATGAATAATAAACCCTCATCCAATACTATAGCTTGGACAGGACAGTGAATTTTAGGTAACCCGTTCTTTGACTCAATTGAAGAATAGTATTGAAGAAGAACATAGAAAACTCATCGGCAGAAATATTTTGACAGAACCGCAAGTCGCTTTTCAAGGCGAATAATTCCTAACTGCTACGGATTAACTGTCTACAGTTTTCACTCGGTGGTTGCATATGGTGTGAGAGTGATCTATGATTGTGTGTGCAAATCAGACCATTTGAGACCCAGCTGGCTTATTTGTGGTTAAGGTACGATTTTTTTTTGCCTCGCAAACGTATTTTGACAGATTCATGTTTCAAAAATTGTTTGGTGAAAAATACTGTTACCGTTTGAATTTAAATTAAATTTGAGAGATTAATTGACTACAGGTCCATTTTGATTATAATATATTCGGAAAACGACAGAGTTAAATATGGAAGATCGAGTAGGTTTTGTCGCAAAAGATTATTGCGTTCTTCCTGTTCAAAAAAAAGGGAAGAATTTCATTTTTCGAAGCAAACTGTAAATATCCAAATCAATAATCAGAGTAACAAAAGAACGATCTCTGTGGTATGGTAGAAGAAAGTAAATTAGTGGAAGATGAATTTTGGAGAAGTTTGCTAAAAAGCCAAGTTTAACTCTTAAAATTCTCGAGCTTAAAATAAAAAAACGAAAATATGCTTAAACCTCGATTATCCAAAGGATAACTCGAGACACCTTTTTGAACACGATTTCAATACATATCCCTCAAAAAAAGTTCCATATACATACTTTTATGTAACTATACGAAAACAAAATAAAGACGCTCCAATCGCTCATGAGCTTAAAAATAAACCCATAATGGGGTGTGGAACCGGGTTTTATGGACGGGAGGGAGTTCATTTGATCCTGATGGATCACCGTATGAAAGATTTCTTTGGATGTCGAAATTATCTCGTGAAAAAGACGCACCAGTCGTTTAGACCAGCTAGCATGGTGGCGGGTTTGTAATGTTTTAGGTTTGTATATACTGTCCAACGGTTGTGCAGATTTTGTTCCAATTGATGGAACAATGATCCAGCACAAATTTTGAAGAGCTACGCATTCCCATCTGGCGACGGACTAATCAGGCAGTCATTTACCAAAAGGATATTGAACTAGAAACACTCAACTGGCCACCACGAGGCGCAGATTTATTGAATATCATGAGGTTGCATTAAAAGAAAAATTACGGTTTTCCTGACACGGAGCAGAGAGGAGACCATTTTTGTTGTAACAAAGCAAAAAATCGTTGAAACGGTTCCCAGACAATTGCAGAATGTTATTGAGGCTAAAGCGGATATATATTTTCAATAATTTTATTTTGTTCCTTTTCTAAATTCAAAATATATTTTTTTTAAGTAAAACTTATTTGTCAAAATAATAGAGGAAGTGCACCGATTATGGAATACCTAACGAAAAACTCGTCTTTCAAGACCAAAAAAACATTTTTGTTTTCAGTATTTGTAATATATATGAATAAAAATATTATTTGTTAATTAAAAAAACAAAAACAGAACTTAAAAACATATTACACTTCATTAAATTAACAGAAACGAAAAATAACACAAATGGAACATATTGATCTCTATATGAAATTCTACAGTGTTTACGTGGAACCATTTACGGCAGGGCATACACTGTATCCACTCATCCCCCGTCAGGATCAGGTGTTTGCAATGTAGATGGCCAATTTCTTTTGACTTGACGGCTGCGATAGCTTTCACCATGTTCGATTTGTCCCAGGCCTTACGTTTTTTTTGATTTGGCGTCATGTCATCTGAAAATTGTTAAATTACCTAAAAACAAAATTTCAATAAACTTTTTAGCTGATTTCCAATGTGGAATATTATTCCATATTAGGAACACACTGATATTCCATATAAGAACAAGGCAGCATCAAATAAAGTAAAAATTACCTTCACTTTTTAACTTAGCTAACATCAATATTCACACTAATTCAAAAGTTTGTTGTTTTTTCTAATAATGGGTAGAAACATGATTGGATAAAGTTAAATTGAACTTGAAATATAGCGAATACACAATTTGCAAAAAATAGTACGCACTTAATCAATAAATTGTTTTTTTTTTTTAACTATAGTCACGTCTGCATTGATCGCAATGCACAAGGGTTCTGACAGTAAATATGCGCATGAAAGAAAAGCCTTTCGTGAAATTTATGGACACGTACGTTACGTTTGTTCTTAGATATTGCACTATTCCATATTAGGAGGAAAATTTCCCACGATCACCTGTTCATTATGTAAGCAAACTGTGTATTAATTTTTGTTCACTTATTTCTAGAATTCAAAGAATTTAACTTTTGGTTTTGTCTGTTATGAATTTCTATCCGAAATCCAATTCCTCAATATTGTGTATTCCTTCCTGTTGAAAGCAAAGGTTATATTTACCCGGTTTTACCCTCATTCACTACTAAACCCAAAACTGTCATCTCTGTCCCAATATTTGCAAACACGTATAAAAACATTGATAAGACTTGTGAAAAGGGCCCCCCTGTTACTGCTAACTCCAAACATTTAGATCAAGCAGTAAGAAGAAAGCGAATGCCTTCATCAAACGTGAGATTGCTTTACATTACTTTAGATTTAAAGTTTCACACGACTTGCTTAAATTTTGTCATTTTGCATAGGATGAGAGGAGGGTGTACGAGGCCTATATGAAACACATTTTCACTTACCAGTATCTCTGGAACGAAAACTTGTATTCCCTTGCGCACCATTTTTCTCACTATGCCCATGGGTCCAACATGTTTTTCAGCAGTTAGCATGGATTCAAAATTCGTAAAATTGCACACATAATGCCATTGATAGATGCCTTGTATACGCTTATAGTGGAAGGTACCTACTCCCGATAAGAAGACCAACAGGCAAGAGCTAGCGAAGTTGTTGTGACACTTTATAAAGCTGTATTTTGTTATGCTCAGCATTATGTCTATATCTACCAATGGACATTTCAATGCGGACTTTTATGTTTGTGTTCTTTAACTAAAATAAGTGCATGGCAATTGTCATGCTGCCCAGGGGGTCGATTCTGGTTCTGTGAAAAAGTGAAACGAAAATGTTTTCACCCTTTCACGCGCAATTTTGATTCTCTTTCTATGAAAATGTGAAACCAAACGTCAAAATTTTTCATATGAATAATTTCTTTTCTGGGCCCCATTTGCAAGTGAATGTTTTTTACACAGAGTTTGAAAATTGACAACCCTCTTTCATGCTACACAGTGTGCGGTATTGAATTCACCACGATATTTTCACTTATTGAACCAGAATCGCATTTTAGTACAAATTGAATCGAAAAAATGAAAGCAATGCGTGAAAGCGAATGTGAAAACGATTTTTTCGATTCACTCTGTCACAGAACCAGAATCGACCCACAGGCACAGCATTTCACTCCTAAAAATCTGTTCTTCATAAAATATTCACAAAATTGTTTGCCTAAAACGTTCTATAGGAACTATCAACCAGCGCTGTCGAAAGTACTAAATAGGAGTATTAAGCTCCCTCTTTGTCGGCCGTACTCCAGCACTAACCAAAGACAAGGTGTACTCCTATTTTTAATTTCGGATTTAGTTATTTTCATTTGACTCGAAATTTTCGTTCGTGGCCGTTTTTGTTTTAAATTCGTCGCGAACAAAATCTTGCGGATCCTTAAAATTCAATTTTTTGACACTATTTAAAGGCTTTTACAATAAGGGCGGGTTGAAGTTGAGGTTGAATAAAACAGGCTGTGTCTGAGGTAATAATAAAATCAGTAAAGTCGATAATTGTCAGTCGCGTTTTCTCATGGTGACGTGTATCCGGCTCGTCCAATTTGGCTAATTATTTACCAAACGGGTTGTCCCGCCATCAACAGTTGGAGAGTGAACTTTGAAGAGAAAAAATCTTAAAGCCAGACAGAAACACATTGCATTTTTTCGGGTTCCGTAGTCAAATGGCAAAAAACGGAACCCTTATAGATTCTTCATGTCTGTCTGTCTGTCTGTCCGTCCGTATGTCACAGCTACTTTTTTCAGAAATTTTAAGAACTAAACTGTTGAAACTTGGTAAGTAGATGTATTCTGTGAACCGCATTAAGATATTACACAAAAAAAACAATAAATTTTGGGGGTTCACTTACTTAGAATTGAAACTCCAAAAAAATGTTTCATCAAACCCATACATGTGGGATGTCTATGGAAAGGTCTTCAAAAATGATATTTAGGTTTCTAGCATATATATTTTTTTAAACTGAATAGTTTGCGCGAGAGACACTTCCCAAGTGGTAAAATGTGTGTTTTTGTGTTGTGTTTGTTTTTCCTTAAAATAAACTGAAGTACATACATATAAATAAAAAAATAAAATGAAAAAGCCTGACAAAGCGTGGGGCCTGTCCTGAACCTGACAGAGACCTAAAAAGCCTAATGTTTGGTAATACTACGCGCAACTCAATCGACATAACACTCATTTTGTTTGCCATAGTGATTTAGCATTAGTAACTAAATAATGAACACCAGATTAGACAAACGCCACCAGCACATGGCCGGTCACAGGTTACCAACACGATCTCAATGGCAAAACAATAACAGCCGTATTAATAATTGTCGCGCAACTACATGTTAGGCCTAACTAATCGCAAACACATTCTTTAAATTCAAAATTTTAACTAACGCTTCGAAACTATCACGTAACTAACTTACGGTAGGAGGTCTGTTAGCGAGTCAGTAACTCTTAGAAACATGGTTCCTGTCAAAATGACAAATTGATTAAACTTAAATTTGAAAAAAATTGTGGAACAAAATGGCTCACCGTTATTCAGTGTTTTATCGGTATCGGTATCGGTTACCATCGCCCCAACTCGAAAAAAAAGTGTACAAAAAACGAGAAAACCCTATGACAATCGGGTCTATCACAGAATCCGTCGTATTCGGAATTTTTCTACGAACCCCGAAAGAACTACCACAGAATCCGTCGTAGGGTACATTTTTTGCTTTCGAAATTCGTAGAACGTGGTATATTCAGTGAGACCTGAGACCACTTTCTACAAATTTCAAAATTCCCCTACGACGGATTCTGAATAGTTCTTTCGGGGTTCCGAATACTACGGATTCTATGATAGGCCCGAATGTTTACGAATAAAACATTTAAAAATAAATATAGGTGTATATTTTCTTGTGTTTTTTTTTTTTTTTTTTTTTTCTTTTTCACTTGTCACAATTGAAATGTATAAGCCAGCCGTGATGACAGCCAATATGTAATAGTTTTTAGTACAATTTGGTTAGGTGATGCCAGCTCTATGTAGCTATTTTAGAGAAAACATCAGTTAGTTATTATATGAGTTATTTTTATTTATTGTAGGCGCAGTGGCTTGGTGGTTAGTGTGTTGGACTACTAAGCGAGGGGTCGAGGTTCGAATCCCGCAAAAAAAAAAAAAAAACAAATTCCAACTTTGAATTTTTTTCCACTACGCTGCCTCTCGCGAACGCCTGACAAACATCCGAGAGTATAAATGTCTTAAAAGAGCTTCTCAATTAGCCGTTTGAAGTCGGCATAAAATTGTAGATCCCTTCCATTCGTTCCAAAAAGAAAAAACTCACACAAAACGAATGGTTGCGAGAAGATAGGGCTATGGTCCCTCCGGACCTGTTGCGCCAAGTATTTATTTGTTTTTTTTTTAATTATTAATAAGAACATTTAACTAATATGTTATTTATTTAACTAGGTGTTAGGTAACATTATGAGTTAGAGAGTAGTTACGAGTTTTTTATTAATACGGCTGTAAGTTAAAAGTAAATATTTTGATTTTTGTTCTGTACTCCCCGGTACTCAACAACAAAATTCTATTATACTCCCCAACGAAATTATGATGAAGTAAAAAGTGATTTAATGGGAACACATTTCTAGGAAAAGTTGGTGTAATCATACACATCGCTGGACTAATGCATAAAGTCGGCCTTTCGCAGAATGCAACCTTCGTACAAAATCAAACTGACCCAGGAGCTCAAAGTTTAAGAACATCGACAACGCCGTTTGTTTGCTGACTGGGTTTGGGAAAGTTCGCTAATATTGGCCAAAAAAATTCATCTTTAGCTATGAGGCGCATTTTTGGATGAATGCCTCTGTTTAAAATAAAAATTGTCATATAGTATATCTATATATGTGTCTCGAAGAGGTGACGTGAATTGGCCACTAAGATCGTGCGATTTGATCCCTGTATCCTTTTTCCTGTGGGGTTTCCATGAAGTCGCAAGTATATGCCAATAATCCGCAATCAACTGATAACCTTAAAGTCAAAATAACAAATGCCATTGCTCAAATTCTTCCGGACCGGAAAAATAGGACCGGCTGCGGCGGACATTTGAACGATGTAATGTTCCACAAAAAATTGCATACATGGCCTTTCAAATAAAAAAAGAAAAAACCCTTTACAAACCCTACTCATTCTGTAATCCAATGAAGAAAGAAAACTGCTTCTTATTGAATCCACAAGTATTGATGTTTGGTGAAATGCCAAAAAAAAATCTTCTGCAGCTGGCATCTGACTTGTATAAAATACATATATTACTCTTGTGTGAATGCTTCTTGAGTGGATTTTGACTTCATATCGAGAAGCGAAATTCCCTTCTCAGAATCACCAGAAGAGTATTTTTTTGTGCGAATGGAACGGTTTCAGAAGCGAATTTTTATATTCCGGACTCTCCCAGACGCTTCTTTTTGCCCAATGGAAAACGGCATTAACAGCGCAGTTATAGCGATATGAAAAACATCAACATTTGTAAAAACTGCTTTTGGAAGTAGACCTTAAATTACCTATACCGAAGCGCCTTCCTCTATGCCCCTTAGAAATCACAACTTTAAATAGCAAAGTGGTCCCACCTCAATCCAACCCTGTTAGCAGGAAACGGATTTTGCTTGCCTGTTTACTGATGTTAAAACGGAATACTATACTGAGTGTGATATCAGATTTAATCCCACATTTGCTGGTGTGAATACTTTTTATGTATAAAAACACTTTCCTATTTTATTTTATTTCTTTTTGTCTAAATCTTAGCTTCGTATCCTTTACTGTCTTCGTAACTTGCCATAGACATGGCCAACATAATGTTGTGGTGTGTATAGATACTCGATTGTAATAGTCCATATGAGAGAATTCTGTACAAGATTACGAGCGAAGGTTGTTTTTGTTTTTATTATTGACAAAATTTGTCATTTAATGACAACCGTGGTATTTGAATTTAAGACGATGGCACTATTTTGGCTAACCTTTAAAAAAAAATAATATACGAATAGATTGTAAATCCTTGGAGGGTAATGTATTTCACAGTGCAATATACTTTGGTTTGAAAATACATTTTATATAGAGGAGCCGATAAAATTGTGCTGTATTCCGAGGTCAGTTGGTGGTATAATATTGTCACGGTTCAAGGTGGTCGTGGCAACCATTGTTCACTCGTAAATATCTGACAGTGGTAATGGTAAACGCGTGTTTGTGCTTAGCCTTATGTATTATTCAAGTTTATCGTTATTTGATTGTTCTGGAACCAGCTGACGTTTGGCTCCACTGCTGCGTAGTGTAGTCTCATGACGAATGTTGAATAAAGTATAATGGGAATACCAATTCCCAGACGTTTAGGAGTTAAGACTAAAATGTCTCACAATAACTGGCTAAAAGCACAATAGCTATAATTGTGCACACGCTTTTGTCCTTAGCCCCCATGAATTACTCGTAAGCATAATCTTACAGCACCTCCGAATCTGGGAGCCAGATGCTTCTTTTGCGTTATCCTAATCGGTGACAAAGCACTATTGTTGGAGGCAAATAAAATGAACAACAAATGTACTTACCATTTGTGTTCACATACATTCTGAAATCCAGCATAATAAATTAAATGACGCCCACCCGAGTGATGGCGGCTTTCACGTTTCGGTAGAAAGTCGGATGGTTTGCATTTTCCTTGACCTTCACCCGTTAGTTTGGGGTTTCATTATTTGAAGCAAAAGGATTGTACGTATAGCAAATTGTCGCCAATTGGCATTCGTATTTGCATGGGGGCGAGGATATTATGTTGGGTTTTGACGTTTGAGCACAAATTTAAATATCAAATATGAACCTCTTAGTCTATGAGCCCGCAGTTATTTTTCGGTCTGAGAGGTAACCGAAAGATATTTGCACTACTAATTGCCTAAGTAGAGGGTATATCGAAAATAGCAGTCTGGCAGCAAATCGTGGCAGCCGAAGAGGCGTGCAACTCAATTCATTTGAATGCCCTGCCTATTCCACCGATAGCACCTTTACATTTTTGTTTCTCTTTTATTCTTCTTACTCCTACACTAGGTAGATATATTAAGTTAGAAATAACCATGTTACCTTAGAAATGAAATTCGAAGTTTGAAGCAAATCCGGGCAGCCGGCTGTATAGGCGTTTTGAGGTGACATACGTCTTGAAGTGTCGCTTATTCCCGCTTGGAGACAAAGCAGTTGTGCAATCAAGCACTATCGTGGATCTGGTTTTCGCGGTGATCTGGATTTTCTTTCAACATAAGCCGCATTTTACAACGGGTGCGCATTTTTTTCAAGGAAATTAGAAAGCGATTTGGTACGGGAGTTAGAAACGTAATCAGGACAACATGACCAAATTCTAGTGGATGAAATCACATAAAAGGTCCTTAAGTTGCGCTGTTATTGCTATTGAAAATAACTGGACGTAAATAAAAATCATTTCTGGATACCTACCTTGTGTTCCAAATTTTTCTGCTGCATCATACTTGAACGCATAACCCAACCATACAAAAATTATTTTACTTGTTTGGGGTAAAAATCACAAATAAAGTGCACGACTGGGTCGAACAAAACTTTCTCGTTCATCGAAAGTTTTGTTGGTTGTTTCTTATTTTATTAGATTGGTACCTACGTAAAGATCTGAGAACTAATGGTAGGTAATAGAAAGGGTTCATGAAATATAGAAAAAGAAATACAATTAAATAAAATTCACTTTTAGTTTGTAAAAGTTGAAGCTCTAGAAACAAACAATTGTCGCAAGTTCTTGTTAGATTGTTATAAGCGCCTACTGTGCTATTTTACAGCTTTTACACTTTGCAAGTTTTTGAGTGCGAGAACAAGCATAGTAGGAGTTTCCGATTTTGATCTGTTAGGGAATGATTTTCTTTTTGATTAATGACGCTGTCAATATTGGAAGTATTGTTCGTGATAGATAGATATTTCGAATTTTTGGAGAAAAACTAAGTACGGAATCTTATTAAGAATACTGATATTATCTTTAATATGTGTTTTAAAATTTGGCAGACAAAACAGTACCAAATTTGCAATATTTAGTTTGAAAATTACTATTTGTTAACTAAAGGGTGATTTTTTAAGAGGTTTAGAACTTTTTTTAAAAAAAAAACACAAAAAATTCGAAAAAATGAATGAAATATTTATTTGAATCGATAGTTTGCAATTTAATGTTTAAAGATAATTTCATGCAAATGTTGACCGCGGCTGCGTCTCAGGTAGTCCATCCGCTGAGTCCAATTTTGGCATACTCTTTCACACATATCGGCCGGCATCTCACGAATGAATGCATGGATGTTGGCTTCCAGTGCGTCAATCGAAGCGGGCTTGTCCCTATACACATTAGCCTTGACATACCCCCACAAAAAATAATCTAATGGTGTCAAATCGCACGATCTAGGCGGCCAATTGACCGGCCCGAAACGTGAAATTAACTGTTCACCAAACTCGCCTCGCAATTGCGCCATTGTTTCGCGTGCTGTGTGGCATGTGGCACCGTCTTGTTGAAACCACATATCATGCAAGTCAAGAACTTCCATTTCGGGCAAAAAAAAGTTTGTTATCATCGCTCGGTAGCGTTCACCATTGACAGTAACGCTGCGATTCGCATCATCTTTGAAGAAATATGGCCCAATAATGCCGCCAGCCCATAAACCGCACCAAACAGTGGCTTTTTCGGGATGCATTGGTAGCTGTTGCAATGCTTCTGGCTGATCTTCACTCCAAATGCGGCAATTTTGCTTATTTACGTACCCATTCAACCAAAAATGAGCCTCATCGCTGAACACAATTTTTCGATAAAAAAGCGGATCCTCGGCCAGCTTTCCAAGAGCCCATTCACCAAAAATTCGGCGTTGTGGTAGGTCGGCTGGCTTTAGTTCTTGCACAAGCTGTATCTTAAAAGGCTTTACGCACAAATCCTTCCGCAAAATTTTCCACGTAGTGCTGTAACAAAGGCCTAACTGCTGGGAACGGCGCCGAATCGACATTTCGCGGTCTTCTGTCACACTAGCTGATACGGCCGCAATATTTTCTTCACTACGCACAGTACGTAAACGTGTTGGTGGTTTAATGTCCAACAAAGTAAATTTGGTGCGAAATTTGGTCACAATCTTCCGAATAGACTGCTCAGAAGGTCGAGAATGCCGATCATAAAATGGAAGCAGCGCGCGATGAACATTTCGAACCGAGCACGAATTTTGATAGTAAAATTCAATAATTTGCAAGCGTTGTTCATTTGTAAGACGATCCATGATTAAATTGCAAACCAAACTGAAGCTGTTTGACAGTGACACAAGGTACTAAACACACGTCAGCTGTCAAAACCAGTGTTGCCAAAACCAAACTAGCTAAAAAATCACCCGTTATATAGCTGAAAACCAATTATAAGTTATTGTTCGGTATATATGTATTTGGTTTTTAAAGTTGTATCGAAGTCAAAAATGGAGTTTTAGAGATATGGGCAGTTTTTAAAATTAGCGTTTTCGGTGATTCGAATTGAAAATTAAGGACGCAATCATTTTAAGAACATTCATTTTAGTCTAAGTTAGCATTTTGGTTTAAATCGTTATTGCCGTTTTCAGGAACTCACTTCCTGGGATATATTTCCAGAAGACTACAATTTGCAGCAATTTAAGTGTAGAGCAAACATACATCTGCAGGCATCTCGGGGCGCTGTTGAAGCGTTATAGGTTCGCCTTTCCCGGGAGAAGTATATAAAAAAAAAAAAAAAAAAGACTAAAGAAATGAGTTATTTCAAAAATCCATTTTACGATAATGCAAAGAAAAACTGAGTTTGCCATTGAGCTAGAAATGACAATATTACACTAGAAATGAATTTTTGTTACTATCGCATTGACCGTTTTCGAGATATGTCCACATTTCAAAAATACCGTTTCTCGAATTTTTAGCCAAAAACTGGGTATGCAGTCACGGTAAGCTCACCTACTTAAGTTTAAATATCAATTTGGTTTGAAATCGTTATAGCCGTTTTCGAACAAATCAAACTGGTACGAACATTTTATATGGGAAGTCAAACGAGAATAAAATGTTGATACACAAAGTTATATTCCAGGCAATCTTGTTATACGGCTGTCAAGTTTGGGGAAAATGTGCTGATTGCCATATTAAAAAATTGCAGATTCAGCAAAATAAGTTATTAAAAATGATGTTGAACCTCCCTTGGCACTACTCCACATCTGCTCTACATAACAGAGCTAATGTTGAATTGATCTCCGATAGAATTCGAAAACTTGTCGGAACGTTCTTGATCAGATGCAACTTCTCTGATAATCCTCTAATAAATGATTTGAATAACAATTACCAATAATAAGACTGACTTACCCATGTTCTTTTCCAGATATCTTAATTTTTTATTATTATATTATTATTTTTGCTAATTTTTTTTTTATTCGTTAAATTATTTATTTATTTGTTTTTATTTATTTATCTATTTATTTATTTATTTATTTGTTAATTTATATAGATATTTATTAAATTTTTGTTAATCTACTTATTTATCTTTGTTAATTTCTTATTCGTCAATTTATATACTTTTTCGTTAAATTATTTATTTAATTTTATTGTTTTATTTATCTATTTACCTATATATTTATTTATTTATTTATTAAATTATTTATTTATTTATTGATTTGTTAATTTATATACATATTTGTTGAATTTTTGTTAATTTATTTATTTATTTGTTAATTTACCTAAATGTGAATTGATTAACTTACTTGCTAGTATTAGATATTAAATTTTCAAAATTACCAATTAAAATTTTATTTATTTTTTCTTTATTTATTTATTTAATTTTTTTATTTTTTTTATTTTTATTTTTTTTTCTTCTAAATGTAGGGTTTTCTAGTTGTTTCCCTTCAAAAAAAAAAAATTTAACTTATAAAATTGTACTTAAAATATTTAAGATTATTTCAGTTGAAAGATATACAACCCAACATATCATATCTCTGTACTTTAAATTGTGTGATGGCTCTCCTTTGTAATTTTATAACTGTAAAAATAAATACTACTATATGGGAAGTACCATTAATATTGAGGTTAGCTTGTAAAAAAAAAAAAAACTGCCTCGAGCCCTAAGCTTACGAACTTCAAATCCAAAGTTTGAACGAAATCAGGTCAGCCGTTTAGGCTGTAGGCCTGTGGGACAGACAGACAGACGGACAGACCGGAGAGATTTTGGGACCCACTTTTTTGAGTTCGTCTATCATCGTAATTTCAGAATTGATTAACATCTCAAGTTCTAAATTTTGTACGAAAGCTACCCGATAAAATTTAAGATTCTTGAAACTCTATAAATACTGAAAATAAATACATACGTTCACCATTTTTGCTCCACTCTCATGTCTCTATCTGGAATCTGAATGAGCTCCATACTCTGCTCTCTTCGCTCTACCAGTCCCATTTTGCTTCGTTTTTTTTTTTTTTTTTTTTTATGTGTAAACATCTAAGCGTGCGTTATTGGAATCTGGTGGAGTAATTCCACACGTTTAACTTGCGGGGACGGAAATGCGTCACTGTGTTTTATCATTGTATACATTTTTTGGAATCTGGTGGAGTAATTCCACACATTTAACTTGCGGGGACAGAAATGTGTCACTGTGTTTTATCATTGCATACATTTTTATCATTGCATACATTTATGAGATGGGGCATATTATTTTCAGCTTTTTGTTGATGTGAAATAAAGCATGTTTTTCATATATGATGGTCTCACATTTCTTCCCTGTGACGGATATCTCGAGGAAATTCGGTGCCAAATCTTTCGTGAATTACCAGGCACGCAGAAATCACAGCTGGACAACAACTAACAAAAATGTTGTAGACCAGCAATATGCAATGCAAGACGAATGAAATTCCAATGACACTTTTATTTACTGTGTAACAGTTGATGTCATTGAACTTGCGGGGATGGATGTGCAAACGGGTATTTGTTATTTCACAATATATCAAGAATACGGTAATTACAATTCCCTCTTTTCTCAATGACGTGTATCAAGCCACACACATACCGCACGCACGGTGTTTACACATACACATATTTCATTTAACTTCCGACTAATACCCCAGTTCCCGTCGCTTTTTAATTTTATCGAAGTTAAGAGCCAAAAGAAGATTCGGGAAATACTTAAATACAAAGCTCATTTTTAATTTTTAATAATTTATTTTTTTTTTAATTTTTTTTAATAATTTCTGGTGGAGTGACAACAAACAAATCGGCAGGTAGGTACCTATACCGGCGGCAATTTATCGTACAGAGTTCGAGCAAACAATTTTCTTTTCGCTTTCTTAAATGGCAAAATCAAGCATACCTATTCATATATTTGACTAGGATCTTATGACTGTTTTAATGTGTATTTTGATGCATTATTTCAGCGGTAACAATTTGGAATTTTCATGTTGTTTATATCTAATATTAAATGAATACCTCTTTTGTTTTTCCTTCGCATCTGTATAAAAACTACCAGCCGTATTAATAAAAAACCCATAACTACTCTCTAACTTATATGTTACCTAGCACCTAGTTAAATAAATAACACATTAGTTAAATTTTCTTATTAATAAATGAAAATAACTCATATAATAACTAACTGGTGTTTTCTCTAAAATAGCTACTTAGAGCTGGCATCACCTAACCAAATTGTAGGTACTAAAAACTATTACCTACATATTGGCTGTCATCACGTTCACGGCTGGCTAATACATTTCAATTGTGACAAGTGAAAAAGAAAAAAAAACAAGAAAATAAAATAAAATCGAGCAAACAAAAATCAAAACAAATGTAATTTGTAAACATTTTCATAGGGTTTTCTCGTTTTTTATACACTTTTTTTCGAGTTGGAGCAATGGTAACCGAATCCTTCCCTAACATATTTACATTATACAAAAACACTGAATAACGGTGAGCCATGTTGTTCCCCAAATTTAAATTTAATTTATTTTGTCATTTTGATAGGAACCCTGTTTCTAATACCCTTTTCACACCGCAGCGAAAACCGTGTTTTCGTCGAAAATCGAAATTGCATTCACGCCGAAAAATAACTAGTTTTCGTTTGAGGTTTCAACCAGCTGTAAGACACTAGTCGTGAAACTTCTGTGTAAACTATTTTGTTTACAAATTTCGATCGCATTAATAAATAAAATTAATTCAGAGCATTTCAAAATAATATTAGACCATCAATTAGCGTGGAAAATGATTTTAATCTGTGAGTTGTGACATTTATTCAGTGTTTTCGTGGAAAACGACTTTTAACGACTCGTTTTGAAAACTGAAATATGTATGGGAAAACATCTGTTTTCGATTAAGTTTTCGCGAAAACCAGGTTTTCGGCTCGCTGTGAATAGCGTATTAGAGTTCTTGACTCGCTAACAGACCTCCTACCGTAAGTTAGTTAGGTATGTGATAGTTACGAAGCGTTAGTTATCTTCTAAAAATGTTTATTAATACGAATTTGAATTTAACGAATGTGTTTGCCATTAGTTAGGCCTAACATGTAGTAACGCGACAATTATTAATACGGCTGTCAATGTATAAGTCGAACTTGAAGCTCAAACATTATTTTTACGGACACTAGGTATCAGACCTAAGCTATAACCATCGGTTTAGTGACATTTCCGAAAAAAATAATTTATGCCTAAGCTGTTGATATCATGCCAGCATTGTTCTAATATCTGTAAGACATTTGCGGGACAACTCACAGAACAAATTGTAGGGTTTTTACCAAAAAGCTGTTAACACAATAAAAATAAAAAAAAGGAAACGAATGTTATGGTATATGTGAAAAATGTTTCCAAAAACAACTGCAGTTCCATTAATGAAACAACCAGATCTGCCGGTAACTATTCATATAACTTGTATGACTTCAATGCATCTCTTTGCATTTCCAGTTAGATACATTGTAACTCACTATACCACTCTTAGTGGCATTCTTTTTTAAGTGTTTCTGTTGCTTTCACTTTTACTCGCACATATAACTTTTCAGTTGCAGTACAGTTTCATTATTATTACAACAGACATTCACTGCTTTAATTTAGAGTACCTACCAAGATACACACAGAGTATTATCTTCTCCTCCGACGGAATTCACTTAAGTCTGACATCCTTAAGGAAGTAAACTTAACTTCTATCCTTAATTAAATTTCTGCTCCAATAGTTAAGACCCAGTTTCTAGAGAAGTCGTTATCATCGAGATACCGTCGCTTTGTGGGTGGCTCGCACCTGAATCTAACCCTGAATACAATCCTGAAAGGCAACTACGTAGACGTACTCGTACAACGTACATCCGCATGTATTTCCTAATGCATTCGACGTAATCCGTGTGCCTATACGTTAAGCATCCCTTTAGTAGTACGGTATGTATAGTAAAACGCCCTCCATGCAACAACAAACCACTAAACCAACCCAACTTACCGTTTGTGTTGTTGTTGTTTGTCTTTGATGTGCTGCAGTTGTTATTCAGCGAATTGAAAAAATTTACTGCTCCAGTTCTCCGCAATATCCAGAACATGATGTCGATGTGTGATGCTGCTACCGTTACTGAGGACGACGACGACTACGACGATGATGAGGGTGATATTAACAAAACCAAGCCAAAGAGCCAGACTTTCGATAAGGTCACACACACATACACTTAATAATCCAAAAATAGCAACAAAAAAATACGAATAAATCGCACAAGTCCTCGAGGACAATTATTATCTGGACACGCAATCACTTCGCCAATAGACCTTTCAACACTTTTAACACACAAACACCACTTGACTGGCACGGCACGAAACAGTTTAGCGATACGAGAAAAAAAAGCACAACGGAACCGGAAGCAAGATTAAACTGAATGAACTTATTTAAATTATCTCAAAAATTATAATTCGCGCACTATGCCGACGAAGACAAAAGGAAACCCAGCCGCCCGAAAAGAAATCAAATATTGTGCAGTGCAGGCGATTCGTGCAAAAGGATATTAGATCACGGCGACAAGCAGATGGAAAGAAACAGTCGCGTAACCTTACTCTCCGGCACCGTTCGAGGATAATTCGAAACTGAGTGAGGAAGGAAATCGAACAGGTGCGTGATATGGAAAGAACAGAATGATAGTGATAGTAGCAATAGCAAGCAATAGCAGTAGCAAGTACAAAGTAGCAGCAGCGATGGCGATGGAATGTATCAAGGACTTTTATTATGTCCTTTCCCCTTTGGCGCTTTAAAGCTTTTCAAACCTCCTAAGAGAAAAAGAGAACCGATTTGGGTGGGAAATTTTCTCTTTGATTATCTCCTATCAGCTTCAGTTGGCATTGGGCGATTATCAGGCGAATGTAGAATCAACGTTGCCAGACAGTCAAAATGTCTCCCTCCATGAAAAACCCCCAGATTTGCTTATATTTGATGGAAAACACTGCGAACTTCTTTTTTTCTATAGGTACGACTTAAAAATTTGAATTTTGAATTTTCACCTGCAACATGTATAAATGCAGTATTGCCAATGCAAAAGTTCGTTTTTTGGCCTGCCTGAAAAGCGGGCAATAGTTTTTAAAAAGTTACCCGTTTCTTTTTCAAACCATTCTGTACGAGATTTTACCGATCCGTTATAAATTTTACAGTTGAGGAGTTCTTTAATACGGAAAAAAGGAACTACGTACTACAGAAAGTTCCGAAATCTATAACTTTTTCCTAGTAAAACAGGTATTTTTTAATTTTAAATACTTGCTTTGTAAAAGAGAATAGTAGAAAAAATAATTTATGCTGGCTTTGTTTTGGAGATTTATTTAAAAACTAGCTGTCCCGGCAAACTTCGTTCCGCCCAAATTTGTTATTGCAATGAAAATAATAATTCCAAGCATTCACAATGCACTTGCTACTTTATGTAATTCGGCCAACTAAAATTCCTTTTTTAAAACTTATATTAAATGCCTTAGAACTAAATGACGAATAGCAATATTGATTTGTTTCAATGAAACCGCAATGATTTTGACGTATCGGCCAACCTTCCGCTTTTCACTAAATCCATGTGAGAAACATGGGAATTCAAGATTGATTCTACAAATGCACAAACATCCATCGATTATACTTGCAACAAATTATTTGCCATGGTGAAAGCGAAACGCACGGGAAATTTAAGTCGCTTACGAACGAATGGCAAATCGTTCTGAATAAGCGGAATCTGTGGAATGAGAGTGTTGATTTTGGATTTTCCCCTCAAAATCATCACTTGCATGACATTTGATTTGAGATCCTTCTCACTAAATCAGATGCGATTCATTACAAAGTTTCGGTACATTGATGTTGTGCAACAAAATTATAACTGAGTCGACTTTCAAATCCAAATTATGTAGAGGTAAGCCCGGAACATACAAAGAATTCAAAAATTCAACTAATCCAAATAAAGTATTGTTTTCACAACAAAAGGTAGCATAAGTCCTTCCTTGTAACCAAAAATCATAAAAATCGAACGTTCCGTACCCGAATCAGTTTTTTGTATATGTAACTGTACCCACCCGGCTTTTTCCGTACCTTTCGTATCAAAAGTTATATTAAAATTAAATAAATAAATAAAATCAAATACTTGTCGGCCAACCTACCGCTTTTTCACTGAAGTGCTTTATGGTAGGTACACACATTTTTAAAAAGATCAAAAATAAAACAGAAAAAAAAATACTTACATTATGCAGAAAACACAAAGTCATGAGAATAACCACCTTCGAAAAAGTGATCGCGCAGACTGATAGTCTGTTGCGAGGGGAAGTCAAAATGTGTTCTTTTCTAATTTCAAGATACATTTTAAAATAAAAAGCGACATTATGAGAGCAAGTTATTCACTGTGTACTCTGATCCACTGTTGACACATTTACCCTACCTACACAAATTTGTTTGTTCTATTCCTATTATCGGGTTCGTACACGTACAAAGCGAGAGCGAGAGTGAAATTCAAGATTTATGCCACACACATCCAGCGATTGTCCTTGCGACTCATTAGTTGTCATAGCAAAAGCGAGACGTACGGGAAATTGAAGACGCTTAAACACGAACGGCAAATCGTTCTGAATAAGTGGAATCCGCGGAAAGGAACATCTTCGACTTTGAATTTTCCAATAAAAATCGCTGCTTGAATAATATTTGATATTAAATTCTTCACAATCAAACGCGTACCGTTACATAGTTTTGGTTCATTTAGGTTGCGCAACAAAATTATTACTGAGACGATTTTT
This sequence comes from Cheilosia urbana, assembly GCA_946477585.1. Lineage (NCBI taxonomy): Eukaryota > Metazoa > Arthropoda > Insecta > Diptera > Syrphidae > Cheilosia > Cheilosia urbana. The sequence continues at coordinate 128,315,865 of OX297853.1, read as the reverse complement.
AGTTTCAAATTGTGTGGAGGCAAGCCAGAAACATCCAAAGAGTTTAAAAATTCCGTGGGATAGTTGGTGGTTTCATCCATCACGGAGTCGACTGATTTTTATGAATGCAACTCACCAGCGATTTGGTTTTGAATGGCGAAATTCAAATTATCGACGTTCTTGTTTTTCGCAGCCAAAATCACTCTTACACTCAGCCAATCATGGTCAATATAATCCTGAGCGATATTCGGGAAAACATTCATGATTACTTCTTCCGGTGTCGTTGTAAAGTTGCAAAAATTTTGTGGAAACTCAATCAGGCCGGTGATTAAGTTTGCTGGAATCACACCATTGCCATCGCCAACAATTGCCTGGAGAACTCTGCAGCGGACTGGTCATTTTGTAAAGAAACTCGCATGTTTGTTGTCAAATGCAATTTCTTGACGTATCGCCATAAAGCAGACGCCTTCAAGCATTCAATTCATCTGCCGGAGTTGATCTCGAAATGACAGGTAGCGTTTGACGAAAATCGGCTGAAAGCAAGATCGTTGCTCCACCGAAAAGTCGCTTAACATGACGTAAATCCTTCAAAGTACGATTCAGGGCCTCCAACGCACGTTTGTGAGCCATTGTGCATTCGTCCCATATCATAATCTTACATTGCTGCCGTAGGTACTTTCGCCATCGCAGTGTTCTTTGAAATGTTGCATGTAGGTTCTTCTTCCACTTGCAGATTCAATGGCAATTTCAATGCAGGATGAGCTGTTCGACCGCCTTCTAACAAAGTAGCCGCTATCCCAGAAGAGGCTAGGGCCAAAGCGATCTTAGATCTCGAACGAATTGTAGCCAAAATCAGTAAAATCAGGAATGCATTTCCAGTTCCACCGGGCGCATCAAGGAAGAAAATTCCGCCATTTTCGTTATCGACTGCTTGCATCAATTCATCGTACACTTTCTTTTGTTCTTGATTCAACATTGGCACATTTGTTTGAACAGTTTGACTCAATGCGATTCGATCGAAGTCCATTTCTCGCTCCAATTCTCGATTAAATTCGTCTTGAATTGAATGATTTGGCTGTGGCATCCCCAATTTGCACAACAAATCGCCACTCATGAGCAGACACATATCCTCGATCAAAATCAAAACTTTGTTGCGCATTCCATCTGACATCTCCAGTTCATTATCCGATATCACAGTACGAATTCGATGCAAAATATCGTCGGCCATAATATCATCTTTGTATAATCAAAGTACCTATCTACTTCATTTCAAAAAGTTACTTAATGTAACATAGTAAACATAATTTATTAGAACAAACTTTTTGGGTAGGTATACCCTATTTAAAAAAAAAAAAAAATTCAAAATTGTTGACAACAACAATTTGCTTGGAAAATAATTAAAATAATTGACAACAACAATTGCTTTTAAAATTCAAAATATTTTTTTTTTATTTGAAGTGTCCCTACTTGATTTCTATCCAGTTAATTTTTTTTCAAAGTGTATTTCCCCATGAAAAAAATAACAAATTTAGTGGTGGACCACCGTTAACATTCATGGATATGAAAAATAGATGTTGTCCGATTCTCAACCCTAGCCAATATGCACACTAAGTTTCACGAAAATCGGTTGAGCCGTTTCGGAGGAGTTCAACTACGCACCCCGTGACACGATAATTTTATATATAAGATGATATATTAATAAGGAATATATGTAAATAAAGCATTAAATATGTATTTAAAAAAAAAAAACACAGATTTCCCACTAAATAATTTCCCTCCCTAGATCTTCCCGTTGACAAAAAAAAAAAACAAAATCCAAAATCTGGGGGAAAAACCCCCAAACTGGCAACCCTGTGTAGAATAGAATCTGTTGAGCATGTACCTATTGGTCCGTGAGTATGAATTTGGTATATTCTAGGTATAAGAAAAGTCTATTATTTCTTTCAATGCACCACTTAAACGTAGACTCAACTACTCCCAAATGGGTTAAAGAGTCGATGTACCTAGATGAACTTGCTCCCAAATAAATGCATTTAAAAAAAGTTACAGGTCGAGTAATAGGTTCGGGACATAATAAAAGTGGTTTAACATATTTATATAACAATTTAAATTTGATGAAGCGATATAAAACCGAAAAACAAATTCAGGGAGTCGATATTATTTTACATATGAAACGTACAAGCACAAGTTCAAATTAAAAGTAATTTGCCAGACATAAAGCAATGTCAGTCGTTTACAACATTCAGGAATAGGGTAGAGAGTGAGAGAGCTTTATACTCGCATATCAAAATCTCTTCTACAGATACTGATGGATAAAATATTATGCACCTCTCACCACAGTATATAACTTCTGTCTTATATTGGTACTTGCAGTTGCAGTTATAAAGACTAGAAATGCACTCAGAAGCGGATGGATGTCATCAACTAAATTAGCGCAAGATTCATTTGAATAAGAGGACCAGTGTTTTCATAAGAAAAAAAAAACTGTTTAAAGGAATACTTTTGTTGAAACAGTTAAAAGATATTTTGGAATTGCATTCGTAGCATTGCGCCGTACTAATAACAAATTTTAAACTAGACTTAAAATTTACGGAATTCGTATTAAACTTGTATGGACAATATAGCCACTGTGAATTACTCAAAAGAGTCGAAATGTTTAATGTAAAAAATGTTTATTGTCTATATATTATCTAGAGGAGAACCAACAAAATATAAATAAAAATCAAATGTCCTTGATGGCATTAAAATCTTGTATACCAAAGATTGTCTTCTGAGACTTATAGGTAACGGTTGTACTATAACCAAGAATTTTCCCTCACTTCTTGGAGACCTTTGTTTAAAATACTAAGATGATTGATAGCTAAGATTTGGTAGGTTTTAAAAGCCAAAAGAAGCCTGTCATTGCGTTTTTTTATTTTACAAGTACCACATTATAACATATATATTACATTCAAGCAAAAATAAAACAAAAACATATTTTATTGAATCTAACGGCCATATACTATGCACTCCGAGTATAAATTAGATTCAAATTAATTTTACACCGGTATTTTTTGCAGTCCGTATTTTTTAAACCCGATGAAATAAGTTTACTCAAAAACATGTATTGAGCCCGCTGGATAAAGATGCATTTTAACGCGGAGTTTAAACCGATTTAAGCTGAATTTTAACCAACGTAATGTTAAACTTCACATTAAATCACATTTATTCTTTGTTGTTTGTCAGTTGGCAATTGATTTGATTTTCTGTGTGCTGAGATTCATACATATTTATTGTATCAATTATGAATTTAGCCTCCAATAAGACTCTTTTTTTTAGCCAGAAATGTTTCCGAAAATTCTCGACATCGTAATCATTGACTCAAGCCGTATCCCGCTTATGCATTCGATATAGCCGAAGACAAGGACGATGTTTTCACCATCTGCTATTCCATCAGCTCTTGAATAAATTCAACTTCTAACGACGAAGCATCAAAATTTCATTCACTTTACAAATTAAATCCTTTTCTTAGCTTCTTGCTGCATTTTACAATAGGAGGTATATTTCACTTTCACTTATTTCCTGAACGAATAAATGTCAATATTATGAAAATGAGTTTTAACCCGAGATAAAATACTTAGGCCCGTTTGCTAATACTACTCATACGAGTATAGCGATTTGAAGTGGGACTTAAATAAATAATGTGACAGCTTATGACACAGGAAAAGTAGCCGCATATGGTATAAGTAGAACTTAAATCGCTATTAGTAGTTAGTATCAGCAAACGGGCCTTTAACTGGTTTCCGCAGTGCTGTTTAATTTCCATCGGATTAAATGCCGATATGTTTAAAAAAAATTAGTTTATGTTCGGGTTTAATGATTGAATATTATGGACTTGGGTTTAATTCTCGGAGTGAATAATCTGGCCGTTAGTGAAATAACCTCGTTCGATTTATTTCAAAAATTCTCAATAGTACACATATTATTCAAAATTGAGAAGTAGTACTTGCGTACTCGGGAAAGTCAAATAGTATAGAAATCAGTACAATAGTAAGCCTTTTTCAACAGTGTACCACATTAGATATTCGTCTATAGTCTGCAGAGCTATTGTTAAAACCTTTCCTCCATAATGAAAGTCATCTTATTTCTGTGTTAAATAAAATATTTTGGTGAAGTGAACCTAGGTATAATTTTAACTATACCACTACAAATTAATATTTTGATACCGGTTCCGAGCTGGCTGATAAGTTATGATACATAACGAACTTATTAGATTTTAGGGCTATAGCTCCAACGATTAACAAAACAAACACGTTTTCCTGAAAGCGATTGTGAATTTTAACAAAATATGCCATGAAGAATTTTATACGCGTAAAATGAAGTTATAGCCATAGTCAGTTTTTGTTAAATGCACAACGTTTATAAATCTGATTTTTTCGTATATCCAAGGTTGGTTTGCGCCTTTTAAACACTTACACATACACATCAAAATTAATAGAAAGAATACACAAGTCGCTAGGCTTTGGTTCGAATTATAGACGCCTATCGATCAACATAATGTAGTTTGCGACAGTCAGTGAAAAATGCATAGGCTTTATTAGATTTAATAATTAATAATTTAATAATTAATAACTGTCTTGAAAAAGCTTCTCAATTAGCCGTTTGGAGTCGGCATAAAATTGTTGATCCCTTCCATTCGTTCCAAAAATGAAAAAAACTCACACAAAACGAATGGTTGTGAGAAGCTAGGCCTAGGGTCCCTCCGGACCTGTTGCGCCAACTATTTTTTTTTTTTTTATTAAATTTGCAGTGGGGTTCTAAAGCCAATACTATTGATTTCAGTTATCGAGAGTTTCCTACAGTTGAACTTTTTTCCCAAATTGATCGCTAATCGGTACTAATTCGGAATACTTCAACGAAATTGACTTAACTGAAAAAATCGCAAGAAACTTTTTCGGTTAATAATAGTAAGATAAACAAAATCATGAATAAATGCTAAATTTGTAGCAAGCACCCAAGCAAAGTATCATTTATCATTCATATTTATCATAATAAAGAAACAATAGGTAATAAAACTAGTATTACCTTGAAATTAAGCTAATGGTAACATCCCATTTAACCAATCGAAAAATTCATAATAAAGCAGTTGAATGTTGAACTTGCGAAGTGAGCAGCACGGTAGAGTACCACAGCTTCTGTTCAACCACTGTTTTTTTTTTTTTTTTACTATATTCATACATCATACTTCATAGCTGATGGACTCAAGCGAAATCATTTTTGTCATATTTTATGAACCTTATATAGGTATGTCAATTCCGCTGACGGCAGAAAAAATGAATCGAATGTAACCCAATCCAAGCCTAGTAAAATAAAACCAGTTTGTCAGAAGCTTAAAACAATAATTTTAAATTAGTCGTACTTTAAATTACAGTACAGTCAGTGAAAACCGTAACAAACGGTTGTGAAAAAAAAAGATTTTTCAAAGATCCCAAATTTCTAAATACTAGGGTAAAACTGGGTAATACCGGTCTTTTCAACAAAAACTCAAATAAAACTAAATTCGTTTTTTAAATAATACTTTTACTTCACTTTTTATGAAATTCATATGTTTTTGTATTATTATACACATAAAAAAAAGGTAAATGAACAAAACGGAAAAAAGTTATACAAAAAAAAAGGACTAAAATGACCGGTCGGATAGTCGGTTAACTCTGGTCAACAATTCTGGTAATGGCGTTCATTAATGTTTATTTAAAATATATTTATATTTATTTTTAGTTTTCACATAAATCGCGAGATGTTTGATCTGTGTTGCAAGTTCATTTTCCTGGTCTTTGTTAAAAACCGTGTGTCACCCCAGAGATGGCTCATAGAAGTTTGTCTTTTTTAGACGTTCTGGCAGTACCGAAAATGCTATTTTAGTAGACCTGACCGCGGCGCGAATGGGCAATCCCTTTTCAATAAGTTGTTTGGCGTTGTTAATAGCCACCTCTGACCACCAACCTCTGGAAGTGGTTTTTGACTTAGGCTTACCCATGAATAAGTAATACCGATCAGTTGACCGGGAGTACCTACACGGGAGCGCCAAGGAAAAAAAATGCAAAATGAAATTTTAATAACAAAAAACAACATAAAGTATGCAAAATATCACTGTATTTATAACATATAAGGAAAAGTACCTACTCTCTATTTTCTGATCACCTTTTCTTATAAAAAAATTACCGAAAACACCAATAGATCTGAAACTTCCAAAGGACATAGACAAACTTAACAAACAACAGCCTGGTATGAAAACAATCTTTGGGAGCACTAATAAATGCAAAGAGCTGGTGATTCAATGATTCCATTCTCGAGATACAAGGGTGGCCGGTATTACCGACTGACCGGCATTACCAAGTTTTACCCTACCTACCTATAAATAAAAATAAAAAAAAAAAATTTGGGGCTCGTTTTGGGATTTATTTTTTTAATGCAAAAAATGATCTGCAACCTGGTCTGTCATATTTTGTGTTTCATGCTTTTCTGTTTTATTTTTTGTTAATAAATTATACTTGTTTACCAAAAACCTTTTTTTTAAGAAATTAGATAAGTATACAATGAATTGGTTTTCGAGATTTTGCAAAACGAGCCACCTACCCCAACTTGACGAATACAACTTTGAGTATTATGTAGGTTAGGTTAGGTTAGGTAAGGTGGCTGTCTAGACAGACACACTTAGGCCGTATATAATTTCGGCCCTTTGTGAAACCAGATGAGGAATATTATGTAAGCAGTTAGACAGACACGTCAAATTTAGATAATTCACCCTCAGAGCCAGTTGTATGTCGTTTTAATGTAGGTGATTTTTTTTTTAAATATTTTATATTCCAAAGCTTACCTATAACTATTTCTTTACCAATATGGCGTAGTTATATTCTGCATTTATTGTAGGGAATCAAGGATTTAAGAAAAAAAAAAAAACTATAAATACATCAAAATCAATTAATTTCATTCACGAATATTGGATTTTTTTTAAAGTGACACCAAACCAAATGTTCGCCATATTTAAGTCATTGTTAAGGACACAAATATTTTCTTGAACCTCACAGTTATGTTAGCCACATAAATTTGAACTAATATCTTGAATTTTGTCCGAATCGTTAAAGTCGTTTTTGAGAAAAAAATTTGTTTGATTTTCTAAAACAGTCATATATGCAAAATACGAAAAGAGAAATTTATATCTATATATATAAAAATGAACCCCTATTTCCCTTGGTCCCAGCATCACGCACAAACGGCTGGACCGATTTCGTTAATTCTTTTTTTGTTGTGTTTGTTATTGTCAGGAGAACAATGTTATGAAAGAAAAAATTAAGAAAATTGCGCGGAAAATTAGAAAATTAAAGTTTGAATGTGGAAATACACTTTGAAAAAAAATTAACTGGATAGAAATCAAGTAGTGACACTTCAAATAAAAAAAAAATATTTTGAATTTTAAAAGCAATTATTGTTGTCAATTATTTTAATTATTTTCCAAGCAAATTGTTGTTGTCAACAATTTTGAAGTTTTTTTTTTTTTTTTTTTTTTAAATATAGGTAGATATACCCAAAAAGTTTGTTCTAATAAATTATGTTTACTATGTTACATTAAGTAACTTTTTGAAAATGAAGTAGATAGGTACTTTGATTATACAAAGATGATATTATGGCCGACGATATTTTGCATCGAATTCGCACTGTGACATCGGATAATGAACTGGAGATGTCAGATGAAATGCGCAACAAAGCTTTGAGTTGACGCATTTAATCGAGAATAGGAGCGAGAAATGGACTTCGAACGAATCGCATTGAGTCAAACTGTTCGAACAAATGTGCCAATGTTTAATCTATACTTATATATAAAAATGAATCCCTATTTCCCTTGGTCGCGGCATGACGCGTGAACGGCTGGACCGATTTCGCTAAATTTTTTTTGTTGTGTTTGTTATTGTCAGGAGAAAAATCGTATGAAAGAAAAAATTAAGAAAATTGCTCGGAAAATTAGAAAATTTAAGAATACTTAACCACCATATTAAATTATATCTAATGTAACCATAGCGCTTTTACAATTCAAACTTTTTTGATGTAACCTTATGGCGTTGGCATAACATTGACAGAATGCGTGCTGCAAATATCGTCAACGAGGATGTAAACAAAATAAATATCGTTTAAAACAGATGCTTCGATCGGAGTTATTATATTGATAAAATACATATAAAATAATTAATTTATTATTTTTAACAAAAACTGAATTTCTTAGTGCACATCGTCGGAAAATCCTCAACATGTGGCGTTGTAGGCGTATGTCGTTATTCAGGTCAATTAAATTTTCTTTAATAATAATCTTCTTAATTCATACCTATAATTCTTTCGGGATGAAACTCGATGATGATGATATAACTCGATAACCACTGGGTCAATTTTTATGATTCTTCTTTTGTTTTGTTCGTATTGTTGTATTTCAGGTTAACGCAAACTTAAAAGATAGGTTTTTGACCCGCTATATGGCGTTGTAATCGATCTCCGAAACCACTCACCCGATTTCAATGAAATTTTATAGATTTATATTCTTCGTTCCCGCTTGAAGGATAGGATACTTTTGGACCTGATAGGTGGCGCTGTTGCCGATCGCCGAAACAGCGCTACCAAGTTGATTGATATTTTGTAGATGGATATGGTTGCTTCCAGTTTTAAATTTCGGATAGTTTTTGACCTATAGGTGGTACTTTGAAAAACAGAAGCGGGATAAGAAAACAGATTGTGGCACGTCCCATTCAAAAGAAAGGTACGGGCAAAGCCGGGTGGGTACAGTTACATATAAAAGAGACTGACGTCCGTATGTGCACTCATAACTCGGGGACGGATCGTTCGATTTTTATAATTTTTATAATTTATATATTTATCTACATAATTCGGATTTGAAAGTTGGTTCAGTTAAAATTCTGTTGCGAAACATCAGTGTACCGAAACTTTGCAACGGATCGCATTTGTTTTATGGTGAAGGATCTCACATCAAATATCATACAAGTGTTGATTTTAAGGGGAAAATTCAAAGGCAAACATTCTTATTCTGCAGATTTCGCTTATTAAGAACGATTTATCATTCGTGCGACTTCAATTTCCCGTGCGTCTCGCTTTCGCTATGACAAATAATTTATTGCAAGGATAATCGATGGATGTTTGTCAATTTAGTGAAAAAGTGGAAGGTTGGACGACACCTCAAAAATTTTAAGGTGTCGTCCATTTTTTTTTTTCAATCAAACCGCAATGATTTAATCATTGCGGTTTGATTGAAAAAAAATCAACATTGCTATTCATCATTTATTTCTATTGCATTTAATATAACTTTTGAATAAAGAATTTTAATTGGTCGAATTACATAAATTAGCAAGTGCTTGGTGCATGCTCGGAATTTATTAACAAATTAAGAAATTTGAGCGAAACGAAGTTTGCCGGGTCAGCTAGTATAAAATAAAAACCTCTGAACTGTGAGTCTAAAAAACCAAAACACGAGGTAAGAATTCCTTCTAGCCGGTTGAGCAGGCGGATAGGATTGCGGGACTTACTTACCAGCGTAGAGTCAGAATAATTGGTATTTGGATTAAGTAATTTAGTACGAAAGCAAAATCTGTCTTTATGTATACTTCGATAGGTATAAATATAGGTATATGAAAGAAAAAAAAACGCGAATGCCCTGCTTTAGATATCCTAATTTGGCAAGCAGTTTAAAAATATCTTTTGTGGGCGCTGGTGAAATAAGTGAACAAATCTGAAGAAATATTTGTTTCGCTTTAAAAAAGATTAAGTAATTCGGTGGTAGACTGACAACTTACACCTCAATTGAAAATGAATGAGTGATTACAAAAAAAATGTTACCTTACATTTTTACTTAGGCTCTACAAATAAATGTTGAAGTCAGGTATGTACAAATTAACGGGCATAAATCACATATGTACATGCATATCAGCATACCAAGATATGTTCGAATATTAACGCGACTACCTACTCATTTAAGCTGTATCAGAAAATTGAGAAACTCTGAACTTTACCACCGACTAAAATCCAGAAATACACCCCTCTTGCGATGCCTAGGGGCTGACAATCTCTTTATATATACTGAACATGTCGCCCATGTACGCACAATACACCTACACACACTAGATACCATCTAATTCTAACAGCAAACCCACATTTGCTCCTTTTTATCTAGTTGTCTCATTATCATCTATCCCACAGAATAGATAAATTAACAAATAAGTCGTTAATGGATATTCATGTAGATGTGTCATCATCATCACCATTGCCGTCAATCGCGGTTTGATGAACGGATACTGGGTGATAATCCTTGTTCCCAGTGACAACCCTAATTGAACTGTTTCATAATGGATCATTAATAAAAATCAAAGAACGCGTTCTTTCTTATACGCAAAAAGGAACACAAAATTTATCGTTCAAGGATGTGATTGTATGTGATAAGAAATTAGCCAAGATAATACAAGTCAATATTATGAAATGTTGTGAATCTTAGGCGGAAAGCTTAAAACACAATATGAACACATAATGGCTTCATCGAGCCCGTCGCTCTTCATCTTCGCACTTTTTGACGGATGCATACGACACAAAAACCTACAATACAGCTGGATGAAGATAAAATAAGGGCCTCACCCCATGGTCGTCGGCATAACTGTCATATTTTGATACTGATTGATGTGTTCGTGGGGCGTTATAGCAGGGCGGGTGGAGAATTGAAGATCCATAGTGTTCCATTTGAGCACTTACGTGTTGAGCAGAAATGATGCGGAAACTCACGTAATTGCTCAGGCAGTATGTCCTTCGATATACGAGTAACGGTAGCGTATATATGTGTATATTGTCTTCTTCTTTTTTGTTTTTGTTATATCGGTTCGATACAGTGCGACATCTTAGCAGAGTTGGTACATCTGCTGCGTCCCGACAGCAACGCTAAGAGATTTATTGAGTAGAATCTGTTTTTGATTGTCATTCTTTTTGTTAGTTTGGCACCTAATCGAGTTTCATTGGATGTCTGGTTTTATTTACGACGGTAGACGATGAATTTCTTATTATCAAGGATGATGCGAAGAGAAACCCCAAATTTATATCGTTATGCTGGTTAATGCGGACATAGGAAGAAGGATGTGGCATATGCTTGCCGATGTATAATACTATACCTGCGTGACAAGATGATATAAGATTACGGCATAGTTGATAACTCTTAGTAATACTTCAAAGTGTCTTGTTTTAATCTTTTTAAATCTTTTTTACAGTCAGTCGGGTTTTTTTTTTTTTTTTTCACCATATATTTTTAAATTTATTCTTTTAGCCTATGAGGCTTCGGGAAGGAATACCAATTTAATGACACCTCACTCTTCAAAATCGGTCATGCCGTTTGGGATACAGGCCGTCACGTAGGTACGTACATAGGAAACCCCCGCTCCCTGTGTCCAAATCTATAGTCGGCAGGATATTCGTTAAGGCATTTGTTAAGTAAGATGCACTTGCAAGTTTTCCAGATCCCTATCAATTCACAAAAGAACTAACTGTTAAAAGTCGTATGTCTGTTGTTTTTGAGGACTGCACATTCGCAAAGTAGGTGGCTATATTTCCTCGATGTTCATACAGCTCCTCCTCCTTAGTGCATCCTACCATTCCGCGTGTACGCCTATATCGCACAGTGTCCACCTTCGTGGGCCTGTGAACATCTTTGGCACTCTCTCCGATCATGAATTTTTAAATCCCTGATCCTCTGGCTATAGTAACATAATATGTAGGCCTTCATAGCCCTTTTTTTGCAACCGTACTGATTAGAGTTTTTATTCAGGACCACACGGACCATGGACACGCATGTATTTTTGATCCATTTATTTGAAGATCTGCACGAAATATCCATATACCGTGGGTACCGTGGCATACGACTCTTATTGCAAATAGCTACGCCTACAGTAGATATACGCAGTTATTTTAATTTTAAATTTATTTTTATAACATACTTCTTTCTTTAACTTACAACTAGACAAAAACGAATAAATCTAATTAAAAACTAACATTTATCTTATTCCAGCTTACTGGCTCTAAGCGAGCGCTCTAAGCTTAACAATATTGGGGTAGTAAGCCCCTGATATCAGGTTATTATCACTGGCCATCGCCCTTGCAACGTGACTTAATAAAGAAATTGTCAATCCTATTCAGTCGAGCCCCATTGTATAGGGTCTCGTTGTATTTTATGTACTCAGGATTCAGGAGTCCTAAACAACCCTACACGGGTCCTGAGGCATTGCCTCTCAAACACCCGAATCTTTTCCATATAGGACGGCGCTATATTGAACCAAATGGGACAGCCATAAGCGATGATAGGTCTTATAAGGGCCACGAGTTAATTGAGTCAAGTTTAATGAGTCTTGTCAGAGCATAGGCCCTCTTAGCCACAGCAAGACAAGCATTTATATGTTTGTCAAAATACAGATACTGGTCGAGCCGGATGCCAAGATACCTGACCACGCCAATGGTCGCCCCTGCGTTAGGTATGCAGTATTCAGAATCAGAATCAGAATCTCAATTTCAGACTAATTCAATTGAACCATGGAAGATACACAATCGAGCAACGCGTTTAAGCTATTCAGGCTTATTATGAAAATGGGCGTTCAAATCAAAATGAATATCGTGCACCTCGTTATTTTTTCGGTCAATTTAATCGTCCAAATGTGCGTACAATCGGAAAAATCTTGCAAAAATTTAAGCAAACCGGGTCTGTAGGAGATGCAAAAACACCAGTGCATGCTCGTACTGCAGAAAATATTGCTGCTGTTCGCGATATTGTGGCTGAAGAGCCGTCCACCTCAGCTCATCGTCGTGCCCAACAATTGCACCTCTCACGCTCGTCATTGATGAACATTATGCATAAAGGCTTGCATTTACGCGCTTAAAAGGTGCAATTGACTCAAGAACTATGGCCTCTTGACCATTTCCAGCGTCGTCAATGGTCAGAATGGTGGCAAGGAAAGGCAACAGTGGATGATCAATTTTCGAAGAAAATCATCTTCAGTGATGAGGCACATTTTCACCTCAGTGGATTCGTCAATAAGCAGTGTGATGTCTTGGCTAACCAACAAAGTAAAAAAAGAACACGTGTGGTTTCGAAGAGCGATTACAATGATATGTCTTTATCTTTATTACGTCAAAATGTCGATAGCGAAAGAAAAAGAAGAAAGGGAAGTGAAAGAGAATGTCAAAAGGGAACGTCTTGGTTATGCCAGATCTCCATTATTTAAGCAATACCCAACAAGCAGAATTGCCGCATTTGGGCGAATGATAATCCAAGAGTGATTATCAAAAAACCAATGCACCCACAAAGAGTGACAGTTTGGTGCGGTTTATGGGCTGGCGGCATCATCGGGCCGTATTTTTTCCAAAATGAGGCCGGTCAGGCAGTTACTGTGAATGGTGTTCGCTATCGTGAGATGACAACGAACTTTTTATGGCCCGAATTGGAAGATATGGATGTAGACGATATGTGGTTTCAACAGGTGTCACTTGCCACACAGCTAACGAAACAATGGCTCTTTTGCGCGACAAATTCAATGGCCGTTTTATCTCACCTGGTGGCGATGTCAATTGGCCGCCAAGATCATGTGATTTGACAACGTTGGACTTCTTTCTTTGGGGATATTTGAAAGAAAAGGTGTATAAGCCAGCAACAATTCAAGAGCTAAAGGATGAGATAATTCGGCACATTAACGGCATAGAACCTCAATTATGCCTCAGTGTCATCGAAAAATATATAGTGTGAAGTTTGAAAATTATTATTAGTAAGGCCTATAAGATTGATTGACTTTGTTACTTTTATATCATTGTCCTAACTTCCCGGAGTAGTCACAATGGGTCTCAATGGCGTCTGGCTGAAAATCGAAGATGGAGCAAACGAAAAGGACATATTTATACGTTGAAAAAAGATGTTACAATAGGCATTTTTCTTTTTTAGTTCAGAGCTGAGGACTTAACTGAGCTTCAGCATTATGAGCGCGCTCCGAACCGACCGTGGTCAGATCGTTCTGATGTTTTTTTATTTATCCTGTTTTTCTTTTTTTCTTATTTTTTTCCTGTAAAATGTGATTGTAAGTTAGTATGTATATCGTCGGCTTTCTTTCAAAACCTCGTAAGTCTGAGCTAAAAAAGAAACATTAACTTTTTGTATAACCATATTTCAGGTTCTACTCTGAAATAAAAAAGTAAAAACACCAAATGAAGATATTTCTTGTACTCATGTAAAACTGTAACCTCCAGCAGGATAGTCGAAAAGAAAACCTGTGCTAATAGTAACTATGCCGTCACACAAACCAAAAAAAAAAAAAAAAAAAACAGACCGCCTTAAATTGTAAAGATGACTTTTCAGGTATCCCAAGCATATGATCCCAACTGGCTATTAACTCCGCCCACTCTATTGCACCTCATAACTTCGACTACGTTTCGTGACCTTTTATCTTGAGACACGACTCTGGTTGTATCCCTAAGAAGTCAAATGTTTTCTTTCAACAAGCAAAAAGAATAAGTCATTATCCTTTTGCCGCCTCTGGTTTATTTTATCTTTTATCATCATCATTTAGTTTGAGGAAAATCACGTTCTTCCAATTGACATATTGCATGCATAAATATCTCAAAATAGGTAAATAATATACCCTATATCTTTTTTTTTTTTAGATCACACACAACGGACACGCAGGATGCAGCGCCCACTAGAACCCCCTGAAGTCTGAATCCTATCTTAAATTCCATCCACTCCTTGAGTAATTTGAATTCAATTAGACCCAACCAAAGTGGGGAAAGAGTGTAAACAACGTGACTAGAATATTTAGTTTCAAGGACACTTCAATTTTGTGGATAGTATAGTACTCCCTGTATCTAGACAACCAAAACAAGGGCTCTAACTTTAACAGCAAAGCTAGTGAAATATAGACTACAGAGTAACCTAATTTAAATATAGGGAATATAGGTTTGGAATTCCAGTGCGCGAACGCATTTGGTTTTTTTTTTTTTTTAACCAACACTCTCCTACGTTCGCTTATCAACAAATTTTGTTCACCCCTTCCCCTGGCAATAATCAGAATCAAATTGTTATTGGTATTCAAATCCGAATAAATTTCCGGTACTGCGGCAAATGTAGACTTCATTAAGCGGTGTACACAGGAAAAGGCAAACAAATGGCCCTGGGAAATTCTGTTGATTGGAAATAAACTCTGGGCAATTTGATTACCGCACTTATATACCTACCTAGTTCAAACAAATTTGATTACGTCACGAAAATAGCAACACGATTGTTATGATTTTAATAAAATGTACGCTATAGTGAAAATTTCGTGGCAATTCATAAAGTTCGTACTGTAATGAAGCCGAACGATATTCAAATTGAAATTGTTTTTCGAATAGTGTGGTATGGGAAATAAAAAGGGTGGCTTTCAAAGTGCAGTTAATTGGATTTGACTGAAATGGAAATGTTTGGACGGAATTGGGTACCTTTACCTAGGTATAGCCCCGGAGGTCAATATCAATATCATTAGATTGGGGGTGCAAGGGGGTAATGACATTGTGTAGTGTAGCATACGAAGCCATCGACCTTACATAGAAATGAACGATAGTAGGTAAGTTTCTTATTCGGAGCCCTTTAAAAAGTTTCTAGTAAGAAAAAAAAAATGGTTGCCAATAGTCACCCCAACAATAATCCGGAACTTTTGTTAGTTTATCGAAAGCTTCAAAAAGAATTTGATGTTCTTAATAAATTTCTTTATAGACAGTACGTTCTTTCTGTTGAATCTAATTTAAAGACTAATAGTAATCGTTTTTGGAGCTTCGTCAACAGTAAA
The DNA here is from genome assembly GCA_946477585.1 of Cheilosia urbana. Lineage (NCBI taxonomy): Eukaryota > Metazoa > Arthropoda > Insecta > Diptera > Syrphidae > Cheilosia > Cheilosia urbana. Next base: position 128,300,017 of record OX297853.1, on the reverse strand, counting down.
AAACAATCTAATGGTATTCCTAACTGCATGAGACTTAATAATGTATCCTCTTCTGACCTTGTGACCATTTGTAATATGTTTGCAAAAAACTTTCAATCTGCTTATTCAAGTAGTACTACCCCAGCTAGTGTTTCGAATGAAACCTCAATGTCTTCCTTCCTTGTTAAAATTAGATGCAAATCCTGGTTTCGAGGGCATCCCGCCAATTTTGCTTCAAAAATGTTCTTATGCGTTTTCTGTGCCTCTTTGTTTAATGTTTAACTTGTCTCTGCGGACGGGAAATTTTTTGAAAATTTGGAAGAACTCGTTCATAACTCCAATTTTTAAATCAGGTTCTAGGCACGATATTACTAATTATCGGCCAATTAGCAAAATTTCGCCTATACCTAAACTATTTGAAAAAATTATTTATGAGAAACTTTCACCTCTCGTAAAGGGAATAATCTCTCATTTTGCAACATGGATTTGTGGCTGGTAGATCAACCTCCACAAATCTAGCAATATTTTGTAACATGGTGATGAATGACCTTGAGAAAGGTTTACAATGTGATGTAGTTTATACTGACTTTGCCAAAGCTTTTGACAGCGTTAATCACCATGCTTTAATTTCAAAACTTAAGAGATTGGGATTTCATTCCAACTTTCTAGAATGGATTCGCTCCTATCTCACGGATCGCATTCAGTATGTTCGTATAAAGGATGTACTTTCATCGCCAGTTTATGTCACCTCCGGAGTGCCTCAGGGTAGTCACTTGGGCCCTTTACTTTTCCTTTTATTTGTTAACGACATACCTGATCTCTTTTTGAATTCAAAATGTCTGATGTTTGCTGATAATGTAAAAGTGTTCCGGCATATTCAGTCTGAACATGACTGCATACTTTGCAGAAAGATAGATCTTAAGAGACTTTCTTTGTGGTGTCATAATAATCACCTTCGCCTTAATGTCTCTAAATGTCAAAGCATGTCATTTTGTCGTAACCTCTCCCCAGTATCATACACGTACAGGATCGATAATATCCCTCTGTCTGTTATCTCCTCTAAAAAAGACCTGGGAGTCATATTTGACAAAAAACTCGATTTCTGTAAGCATATTGACTTTCTGGTTGCTAAAAGTAATTCTATGCTGGGTTTTATATTGCGGAATTCTAAAGACTTTAATGATCCGCATACTCTTAAATGTCTATTCTTTGCTTTTGTTAGGTCTAATCTTGAATACTGTAGTATAGTATGGAATCCATTTTACGAAGTACATTCCAGTAGAATTGAGAAGATTCAAAAACGTTTTACTAGAGTTGTCGTTCGTAGATTACGCTGGAATATCGAAATGCCATCGTATGAGACAAGATGCAAATTATTTGGTATTTTACCTCTTTTTAAGCGTAGGCAATATTTTTCACTTATGTTTATTCGGGATTTGATAAACAACCATATCGACTGCCCTTTTCTTTTATCTTTAGTTGGTTTTTATGCTCCATCTAGAGTGCTTAGAAATCGCTTTTTATTTTATGTTCCATATCATAGAGTTAACTATGGTTGTAATGAACCAGTTACCAGATGCTTAAGAGAATCTAATAATTATAGTAGTTTATTCGAGTTTGATCTCAGTAGAGACTCATTTAAGAATAAATTAATTTTAACTTTAGGCTTTGGTGGTAGTATTTAAGTATTTAAATTTTGTATTAAGTAATCTATCTAGAGCAGTGAATGTTCTAATTTGATGAAGAAATAAATAAATAAATAAATTAAAAACAAGTGCATGTACTGTACATGTACATGTACAATGTACCCTGTGTGTGGAACCCAATGCCTAATTTCTCAGAACCATTCGCTTGTGTTTGTGTTTCAAACTTGTTCGGCTGAATTGAGAAAGTTTTTTAAGCGATTTATATTAGCTTGAATATTTTCGCCAGCGGTGCGAGCCAGAACCCCCAACTCGCAATCCTCTTGCCGCCGGCCTCAATTTTTTTTTTTTCAAATTCGCCATTTTGTGTACCTATCGGTGTTCTGTCAATTTATAATCCGTGTGACATGCGAAAACATACAAAAAATATAAAATCAATGCTGCCAACCGTGGGGTAATGTGATAGAGGTCGGGAATACGACATTTTAACATTACCTACTGAATGCTATTGTTGGTTATTATATATTTCGAAAAGGCGTTCAATATAATTTATTTTGTCAATAAAACTATCTAAATGAGATGTTCTATACCTATAGATACTAGAAATATTTTAGGACAAACATGGTTGCTTGTTATCCGCTTTTGAGTGTCATTAACTTCGAGTAATTTATTCTTAAACAACATTTTTCGTCTTCATAAATATTTTTAGCAAAAGTGCACTTATTCCTAAAATAAAATACTATTCACACGTAACGAATAATTTCAAATTTAACGGACAAAATTCTATGAACGCTGGCAGCAACTATGCCGATAGCGGAAGTGGTACACGCTAGGTGCGGAGTTACTAGTATGCTGGACTACTACTCTAAGTTTCGATACCCGGAAAAAATACAAAATACATACGTCTTAAGATTTTTTTTTTTACTGTGCATGCGCAACCTCTTGCGAAAATCTGTCATGTCCGAGAGTGTAACCTGTCCTGGAGATGCCTTTCAATTCATTCGCAAAAGGAGACTTAAAAGAATGGTTAGAAAAATGTTGCACGACTCAATTCTTTCTTTATCGAGTCCCAATACAAACAAATTATAAGAAAAATGTAAAAAACTTTTCTTGTTAGGCTGCTTCCACACCGGATGGAACAAAACGCCTTAGGCAAACAAAACTGTTTTTCTGTATGTTTTTGAAATTTAAATTCACACATTCAAATACGCGCGCTCACACTGAATAAGGCAAAACAAAACAAGGAAAGTTCCACTGCCTATGTCAAACATTACACGTGTGCTTATGGAGCAACGTACACCGGAATAAGCAAAAAATCATTTTAAGCAAAACAAACGAGTTAGGCAAAAACACTATCAAACAGTTAAGGCATGTTTAGGAGAGAAACACACGCAATCAAATGAGAGTGCCCACACCAAACTAGTCAAACAGGCAAAACAAAATAATCCTTTGTTGACCAAGCTATTAAAAACTTTTTAAAAAAGTTTTTTTTTTTAATAATATTTTATTTTACGGTGTTTTAAGAAGGATAACTCATTTTCGGGTTTTTAAAAGACCTCCAAGGACTAAAAGTAAAGGTGGTACTCAAAAGTACCGTTGGGCCGTGGGATACAAAAAAAATCATAAGAAAGGGGTTTATTCTTTTTTATTTGAATATGATATGGTAATTATAATTGAAATGCATTTTATCAATAAAAGATAATTTTTGTTACTAAAAATGTATTCCATGGTACAAGGAAAAGCAGTTTTTTTTTTTTTTTTGTCATTGCAGCAAAGGTATACATTGCAATGACTGCATTTCGAAAATGGCCTTGACTGTATTTTGTTGATACTACATAGCTCACACCTTCCCCGTGCTTCAACAAACTTTGGGCAATGAACCCCCAGATTACCCAGCCGCACGTCCTTCGAAACAGATTCTCCTTTGCCCCTTCGATTTTAGCTGCACTGCGGAGAATCGTCATTCTGTGATTTTCTTTTTAGACCACGTCTGTCAACAGGTAAATCCTTCTGTGACATAAGTCCAAGGGTTACACATCTCTTATACTCCAGAAGGGATACTTTTTCATTCATTTGGCAGTAAACGATGAACGAGTTTACGAAACATATTTCGAGCATTCCCCAAAAAAGACGATGCCACCACTTCTTCGACCGGCGGTCTAATCCATATGCGGCGCGAAGTTGATCAGCATGGTCCACGCCTCCCATGTAAGAATTATAGTCTCCAACGACTTTGGGACAACTTACTTCGTGTTGCACTCCCGATTTATACCTTCTCTTACCATTTGAAAGCTCATTGCCATGATAGTTTGAAGCCAACAGTACTGTTCTGTTGTCTTTCCATTTATAAAAACTGATCCCATCTTTGGAAGATCGATAGTCAAAATCTCCTCTTTTCATTTTTGTACCATCTTTCAAATTTTTCGGGCTACCTTTTCTATTGGCTCGAATCGTACCACAAGCTAGAGTTTTTTCGGTTTTAAGTTTCTCTAGCAGTCTTACTGATGAAAAATAGTTATCAAAGAAAATTATTTTATGCTTTCCCCACTCCTTTTCAGTCAGTGATAAAACTACTCTTTCACCGAGACCGTATTTTTCATATTTATTTTCAAGCTGCACGTCTTTTCCTTGGTAAATCGAAAACTTCTTTATATCCATGTTGATCTGCTAAGCACCATAATTTGTACCCTCTCTTTATAGGTTTCATGGGATTGTATTGCTTCATGGAGTTTCTGCCCTTGAAAAGAATCATTGACTCATCAACAGAAAGCTGTCTTGTTCCTTGGTAGGATGTGCTGAATTTATCATTCAGAGAATCGATCATTGGCCAAAGTTTGAATAGTCGATCTTTATTATCTTTTGGCATTAGGCTGTTGTCATTTATGTGTAAGCTGCTCAAAATGGCATCAAATCTATTACGGCTCATCGTTTTACCCACCAACGGAACTCCCAAATCCTCACTTTTACTCCAAAAGTGCCTCCAGCTGGGTAGTTTATGATATCCCATAAGAAAATTAATTCCTATGAAAGCTAGTAGCTCACCCTTCTTCAAGTTCAACACCTTACTCTTTTGAACCGCATAGAGATTAGATTGATTAACAATTTGATCTAGCACGCTTTCAAGAAAAGATACGAAAAAATCTGTCTGACTATCACAGGTCTCAAATAAACCTTCAACTGGACCCTCAGGCAATACAAATTCAGGAATTTGTGACACACAATCGCTAGCTTTCTATTGGCGATTTGGTTCTTCGTCGGATTTTTTTTTTTTCCGAATGACTGCATTCTGGACGATTCTCGGGAATTTCCTCGCCATCATCCAAAAGCTGCTTAAGCTCTTCTTGAAGCACAGCTTCATCCGGTTGCTCATTCATTGGGACATCAGCTCTTATTTTTGAACGGATTGTTATTAGATCCAATTCATCTCCGGATTCTAGATCAGCATCTTCACTATTATCCAAAGGTAATTCCTCAATCATTGCCAAAATCTCATCATCCTTCATATAAATATTCTGAACAGCCGACATAATGCACTTTATGTATACATGAAAATAGCAAGAAGAAAAAATGTACTATTCGAACACTCGTTGTCGCACAGCCCAACGGTACTTACAAGTCCAATGTAGTTTTTTAGTGGAAATATATGAAAAATCCGTGTAACTTCAATTGATTTCGCGTGTTTTCCAAAGGTCAATATGCAAAGCAACTAAATAGTTAAAAAAAACTGACGAAAAACGCAATGGCTACTTAGATCTGCAAACACCAAAATCAACTAAAATTAATCGCTTCAAAGTCTAGTAAGCTGTCAAAAAAAGCCGTTATAACCGTGCCTAAAACTACAAAAAAAAAATCTTGAACAACAAAATACATGAAAATCGAATAGTACTTAAAAGTCTCGTTGGGCACCAATGCCATATTTTTGTCATATAGAGATTTTATTTGAAGTAAAACATTGTGGTACTTACAAGTACCGTCGGTCAACAAAGGGATAAAAATGCTTGAAGCATGTGAGCGACGACTATCGGTATTTATGTTTCATTCAATCATTTTCTGTGAAGAGCAGCATCAACATATGTGACGTCGAAAAATTACTATTTTTAACTGAAATTTATTTAATTTTAATTTAAAAGAAAATGCATTTTTGGAAATTGCTGAGGAAATCAAAAAAACCAAGTGAATGCTACATTACATACTAGGAAGAAACGAATAAAGCTAACCCACACCAAAGTAGGCAAATCAAAAAAAACGTATTTGTTTTGCCTTCTCTGGTGTGGGTTAGCAATAGTTGTTTTTGCTTTATTTGTTTCTACTTTATTTGGTGTGGGCTCAGCCCTATGTAGTAATTTTGTGTGATTTACAGATCACAGTACCTATATAGTTAAAGATTGCAGTAACCCGAATAATTTGATACAGAATCGGGACCTAAGGACACGATTCAAGAGATTTCTCCCCAAATTGAGATAAAAAAGCAAAACAGAGAGACAATGGGGACGTTCGGATTCATAGTTTATGTAAAACGTCAACTAGATTGGTCGTGATCGTGACTAGGAATCCGAACGCGTTGACTGAGCAAGTTGAATTGTTTTTGTATTCTCGCGGTCAGCGTTGCCTTTGTTTGATTTGCCCTTTTTTATTCGGAAAAGACCCCTCATATTTTTTTCAAAAATTGATATTTTCAAATAAGTACATTTAAAATGTAACACGGTTGCCTATCACAACTATATTATACTGTTATGCGAACTAATGGTTGTTAAATATCGTGCGAAAATTCGAGTACGTTTAGAAATGGCACCCTTTTCTCTCACTGGCCCTTTTTTCGACACCTCAGAATTCTGTCTGTTTATTTTAAATCTGACTCTTCGAAATGTCAACTGAGTATGCAGGCAGGATTTTCCTGACTAGATTTGTCGGCTTCCCCTCCATAAACGTCAACTGCAAAAACTAATCACGTGACCACTCTGGGCCAATCAAAACTGAAATACATCTAGTTGACAGCTTGTCAACTTACTAAACTATGAATCCGAACGTCCCCAATCTAACTAGCACTGAGGGCGTTCAAGTATCTAGTTTAGTAAGTCTGACAGCTGTCTGACTAGATCTATCTCGGTTGTGATTGGTTTAAATCGGTCACGTGGGCACCTGTGACATTTGACGTTTATGGAGGGGTAGCCGATGAATCTAGTCAAGAAATTCGTGACTGAGTACTAAGTTGACAGTTCGGGTATGTGGCTGACGTAGAAAAAGTGACGTTCCCGACCAATCTAGTTTTTGCGTTCAGGTTACATCTTATCCAGACCAATCTAGTCGACTTAAGATAACTAGATTCTTGAATGCGGCCACTTATTCCAACGCTCGCATAATGTCAGACTGACTTTGAGGAGGTGACATTAGTTGTTGTACTTTACTTTCGCTGATATAGGATGTTTGTTTTAAGTCCTACAGCAAAAACAAAAAAAATGGCCCAATCTTCGGAATTTGATATTTCTGTCGGTGTTGGTGTTGGTGTTGGAATTTTTATTTTTGCACGTGGAAAATGGTGAAAACCCTGACGAATCGGACCTTATTGGACGGTCATTTTCCAACAGCCATACGGTATGCAATAAAAGAGAGGGTAATTTATAACAATCATTGTGAATGATAAGAAGAGCTCAGTTCCAATTCCAACAGCATGGGCGGCCAGCCATGATGCATTTACCAATGACAGCATGGCATACTTTCGGGAGACTTACTCAATTTACTTTGGCCCGCGCAAAATAGGTTGATGAGACCTGGGGCCAGATTCTGTAAGGCGAAACCATCAAACGTTTTCGTGCGCAGGAATGATTTGCCAAATCGTACACAAGCAAATATTTTCGTGCACACGAAAACGTTTGAACGTTTCGCCTTACAGAATCTGACTCCTGTAACAGACAAGAGAAATATACAGATGTAGAATAAATGGTACACATCGAGTTTAATTCTTTTTCTTCATGTAGATGGCTCTAGCTACTCTGTTTTTCGATTATTGTATGATCATGCAGGCAGCCTGCATTTGCAAACTCCAACCCCAACATTTACTTTGTTTTCTTTTTGTCCGCTCACAGTATTTTCATATGGAGAAGGTATTCGGGAGGTATGGTATGATAATTATGCGATCTGTGTTCTGTGTGTGCGCAAGCTAGGTAAAAAAAAAAAAAAACGTTGTGGAAGAGGTTTCTTTTTACCCTGTGATAACGCACAACAAGTATAATGACCAAAGTGAGGACATTTGAAATTTATTTTTTCACTTCGGTTTCATTCAGTCATGGAGTGCAAATTTTGTTATTTATATTTATTTTTTTTTTTGTTCTGAGAACGTATGGTTGTGGATGCGCTTGGCTTTTACCTTTTTTGCATTTTTTCAGCTATATGAACGAAATAATGCTTAAAACTAGAGAATATGTGTACCGTATTCATGGTGCAAAAACTGTTGTCGCGCCCAGCGGCAAGCAAATTTTAGCAGAAGGTTTTTTTTTAAATTCCCAGCAAGAGAGAAATACATTTTGAAAAAGATTTAGTTATGATTCAGAAACTTAAGAAAGGCTCTGTTTCAACAACAAGCATATACTGAAAATTCTGAGAACGTTACAAATGTTCAAGATTATAAATCAGAAAAAAAAGAACATATGATTTGGAAAAGACTATTCGACAAATGTGCAAATCAAATAATTTAAAACAAATAAAAAGACAGCCTAAAAAATGTCGTTGATTTAATCGATTCATTCCCTGTTGGAAAATGCAAATATTTTTACCGGGACGCTTTTAACAAAAAATGAAACCTACTCTTAAAAAGAAAAATGGATTTCACAAAATTTATTTTTTAGAAATGCCGCGTTATCTTATACCTTTAAACGAGCTAATCTTGTATGTATTTATTTATTTATGTATTTATATAAATTTATTTCTGTGATCTCGGAAACGGCTCTAACGATTTCGCTGAAATTTGGTTTATGGGGGTTTTCGGGGGTAAACAATTGATCTAGATTAGTCTTATGTTTGGGAAAACGCGTGTTTTCGAGTTTTCATGCGTTTTGAGTTTATTTTTCTGACTTTACTGCCTTTAACTCGCCATTACACATACAATTCTTAATCAATGCAAACAAAAAAAATACGTAGGAGAGCCAACACTTTAATAGTTATTTCAAGCCATCAATCAGCTTTCTATGTCCTCTAGAAGCTGAGCTACAACCTAAAATCTAACACGAAAAAAATAAATTTATTTTCTCAAATCGAATATTATCAGCAGCCGCGGTTCTTGTTTCTTGATCGTTGTTCTGCTTTGGGGTGGTTTTGTGGCGCACATCGCACAAGCACGTTCATATGAAAAAAAAACAGCGACAATGTCTTTCTGAGGAAATGCGCAGATGGATGATGACGTGTGGTGTGGTGATGGACGGATGGTGGATGGTGGTGTATAAATTGAGTTCAAGATTTTTCATTTAATGGTTATTATAGTGAATACGTGGCACTGAACGCATGGGCGTAGTATACCTGTTACAGGCCAGCGCGACCGTTAGCAAAGAGTAGCGTCCTCATTATTTCATTTACTTGTTTTAGTTTGATTTGATAATACACATATAATTTAATAGGGTAGTATTTTTGAAGTGAAACTTCTAATGCGACTTCCAACATTTCGTATCATACCTACTTTAGTTATCAGTACCTGGGCGACCAATTGTAATTTCAAAAACAATACAAATTAAAAAAAATATATGTAAACTTGAACATATAAAAAAAAAAAAAGAAAAGTAAGTCACCGAGCGGGATTCGAACTCGTAACACTCGTTTCTTGCCGTCCGCGTCATAGTAAAAGGAAAGAAGTAAGACGTCTACCGGCATTTAGGCGACATACATTTTTTTATACCTATGTTCATGTTTAAATATATATATTTTTTAATTTGTATTGTTTTTAAAACTACAATAAATAGTAATAACCGAGCAAAGCTCGGTCACCCAGATATTATTATTTTATGAGAGAAACTCTTGACTTCCATCTCCCTCACACCACTTCTTTATACAAGTGGATGGAAATAAAAGAATTGTCAACGGGTTTCCATGAAGAAGTTCTAACGAAAATCAAAGAAAAGTTGACAAACTGCCTGAGCACCATTAGAAAGTACTTTCTTTTATGGTCCTTGTGTTCTTAAGAAAAAAAATTGTATTTGGACCAACAAAAACGCCAACAAATTGATGCAAAAATTTAAAACAAAAAACAATAATAACAAGGGATTAGAAAATTTAATGAACCTATAAGAACTGTCAGGATTTGCCACGGAATTAATAACAACGTTTTTTCTTATAATGTCCGGTAGAAGGCACAAAGCACAATCTCTTCTTTTCTTTCTTTTTTTAATAAGCCTGAGTTAATTTTTTTTGTTTTATTTTTATTATATCTATGTATATATTTTTTTTATTTGAATTTTTGTAAATTATTTATGTTATTTTATGCATTCGTTGAATCAACATTATTTTAACAAACAATTCGTTACGAGTTTTCTGCAAGATTCCATTTGTAAATCATATAAATTTGTTTTTTTTTGTTTCGTGAGTAATAAAGGGTTCTCCAATAAGAGGTGTTATTTTTGTATTCAACGAAAAATGTCATTTTTTGAGATAAATAATCGGATGTTTATTTCATAATAAAGAGGAAGGTATGCCGTTAATAATGATCTACATCAGCCAAATGGCCACCACGAGCACGCATACAGGACCATATCCTTTAACACCTCTTATTGAATAATCCTTTACAATACCTAAGTACCAAGACTGAAACTAAAAAAAAAAATACTTTCTTACAAGCAAATGCATTTGCGCTAAATAATATTCTCGATAACATTTTTGGTATACATCCACCGTGTCGGAAAACAAATTTTTATATGATATGCTAATTTCTTCATATTTTCTTTTGCATGGGATTTGCGAAAATGTTTAAAATGAAAAAAATACACAGAAGTTCAATGCTTTTCTGCTTATTTCCTGACTATTGGGAGTGTTTGAAATAGAAGTTCACCAACCTCCAATCTAACACGAAGATTTTTCTTATTTCACGTTATCAATTGAAATTCAGTGTTATAATTCCCCTGTTTGTACACATGGCTTAAAGAACAGGAACCATGGAACTAATGAATGACAAAAAATTACAATAATTACAATACCTAACATAACGAATCCAAAAACCCATAGCAGTACATGTACAACAATAATATCGTCAGCACAAGGTCAACACACAAAAAGGAAATTGCGAAAAACAAAACCCAAAATACATTTTCGTTCGAATCATACAATCCTTACGGACTTGCTTCATGTTGCAGGCACTTCATACCAGGTATTGTATTGTGTATGCTGGTTTTCCCGATTTGTGTATGCTGGTTTTTAATTTTTCTTGAACATGCGTTTGTTCTATCATTCTACATCTGTATATGTTGAAAATTATGAATTCGAATCAATTTGAAAAATTTAAATCTGGCAATATGGCTCCCACTATTAATCATTGTACTAAACTTAATCAATTTAGTCTCTAATAAAGTTAGTTACTCTTTATACTTCATAGAAGTCGGTCGGTCTCTTTTCTTTAAAGTTAACAGGTTATGGGCCCAGATCGCGCGGAAAAATAAGTTCTAACTATAAAGGTCACCTTGAAAAAATCGTTTTTTTTGTACACGCCTTTTTGCTGGGAAACCTTTTGTTACGATATCTTAAATTATATTGTGGTGTAAGAAAAGAGAAAATGGAGAGTGAACTCTTTAAAGTGGAAAAATTGCAGAATTCCGAGCAATACTCGGTGTGGAAGTTCCAAGTAACGATTCTGTTGAATGCATCAGGACTTTTAGGGCAAGCAGATGGGTCAAAACCATTTCCCATTAAGGCACAGGCCGAGGAACAAGCTAGGTTTAACGAACGTTTAGAAGTGTGGATGCGATCGGATAGCAAGGCTCAAAGAATCATTGCAACAAGCATTGGTTCAACGCCACTTCGACATATCGTCAATTGCACTACTGCAAAGGAAATGTGGATGAAGTTGCGGGCTGTATATGAGCAAACATCTAAAGCGAATGTTCATATGCTGCTACAACGTTTCTATAGTTTCAACAAAGATCCAGATGATGACGTTGCAACACACATCTCCAAATTGCAGAACATAGTCAGGCAGCTAAGAGATGTTGGAGAGACAGTCTCAGAGAGTATGGTAATCACCAAAATATTAATGACTCTTCCAGAAAATTTCAAACATTTTTTTTGTGCTTGGGAGTCGTCAGTCAAAGAAGAGCAAACTTTGGAGAATTTGACGTCACGACTAGTGATGGAAGAGACACGAATGTCATCTCACTCTTCTAATACAAATTTAAATACAACTGCATTGCTGGCAAAGCAAAGAGGACGAAAGCAGCAAGAAAAAAATTCCAAGCCTGGTAAGTGTTTTGCATGCAATGAGTTCGGGCATTGGAAAAGAGAATGCCCTAAGAAGATCACTGAGCGAAAAAAGGTAGGTGGAAGAAGTGATGTACCAAAGGGGAATGCACTGACCTGTAACCGCAACTCTGTGACGATAGATCATCGAGTCCAGACTAGAAGTGTATGTGAGCGAGAAAGTGTTAATAATCACTTGTGGACTGGAAGTAGAAGTGAAGTACCCAGGGGAAATGCACTCATTAGCAATTGTTTGGAGAGCGCTGATCAAGTGAAGACTGGAAGTGGCGACGAGCTGAAAGGGGGTGATGCGGATGATCGAAGATGGACTGGAACTAGAAGTGAGGAACAGGGGACAGTAAAACTCACAGCAAGTGCGCTGATGGTTAATGATGATCAAGAGATTAATAATCGATGGTATTTAGATTCGGGAGCGAGCGATCATATGACTTATAAAAGAGAGTGGTTGATAAACTATCGCAGTTTTGTTGATCCAATTGGGATAAGAATTGGAAGTGGAGAAAAGATTTCGGCGATGGGAGTGGGAGACATAAATATTCTAGCTTCGGATGGTAAAATGTGGACTGAGAAACACCTTTCAAATGTGCTTTATGTCCCAAAGATTTCCGTGCATTTGTTTTCACAAAGTCGAGCATTAGACAAGGGTTTGAGATTTATTTCTGATAGTGTGCGATGTCAATTTGTGAACGCGGAGGGTACAATCCAAGCAGTGGGAGAGCGCAAGCTGCAATTGTTTGAAATGTGTATTAGGGTACAAAGTGTAGTTGGTAAAGCGGCGAATATTGCAGCTAATCAATTTTTGTCACTGAAAGTGTGGCATGAAAGGATGGCTCATCAAAATGTTTCACACGTACGTTCTCAGTTAAAAAAGGAAGGTATAGATTTTGAGGACGATGCTAGTTTCATGTGCGATTCTTGTCTTTTCGGTAAGCAACACAGATTACCTTTCCCGAGGAGTGGTTTCCAAGCAAATCAACCAGGTCAGCTTGTGCATGCCGATGTATGTGGTCCAATGGAGGAAAACTCCATAGGAGGAGCTAGATATTTTGTGCTTTTTAAAGACCATTTTTCGCATTACAAAGTGGTATTTTTTCTGAAGCAAAAGTCAGAGGTTTGCTACTCGATTGAACAGTTCATTAATCGGGCAAGATGTGAAGCACGGAATCCAGTTAAAATATTGCGAACGGATAATGGCTCTGAGTTTGTCAACGAAGGTGTGAAATCCCTCTTAGCAAAGTATGGTATTCGGCACGAGACTACTGTGGCTTATACTCCAGAGCAAAATGGGTCTGCTGAAAGGGAGAATAGGACAATAGTTGAAGCTGCCAGGACAATGTTGCATGCGAAGAATTTACAAAAGAAGTTCTGGGCGGAGGCTGTGAATACCGCAGTGTATGTGTTGAATCGGACTGGAAATAGTTCTATCAAAGATAAAAATCCCTATGAGTTATGGTGGGACTGTAAGCCTAGGGTTGAGGATTTCAAAGTGTTTGGCGTAGAGGCTTTTGTACATGTACCTAAGCAAAAACGAAAAAAATGGGATAAAAAATCAGAAAAGGGTTTATTTATGGGCTATGCGGATAACACCAAGGGATATAGGATTTGGATACCTGCAGCAAAAAAGATCGAGATAGTCAGAGATGTCACATTCAGGGAGAAAGAAGAAAATGAATACCGTCATATCGTGAGGTGGGATAATACCTGTGAGAAACCGGAAGAAGCTATGATTTTTCCAGCCTTGGATGTCGATTCTCAGATCGGCGAATCTCGAGGACCTATAACTGATCCCGATGAAGAGGACCCAAATGGAAGAGACGACTTTTTTCAGTCAGCAAGCGAAGATGATGATTTAAGCGATGGTGCTTGTGGTGGCGATGAGACGCTTCCTTTGAGAGACCGCCTGCGTAGCAGTAAAAATAAAGGTTCAGGTATGAGTAATCTCATTGAAAAACATGCTTTTCTTGTGCAGGGTGAACCATACAGCTACAGTGATGCAACAACCTGTAATGATGCGTCTCATTGGAAAGAAGCCATGGCAGAGGAGATGGACAGTCTTAACAAAAATCGCACCTGGGACTTGGTGCAGCGTCCATTAAAGCGGAAGGCCATAGACAACAAGTGGGTTTACAAGCTTAAAAACGTGGGTTTGAGCGGACAGCAGAAATACAAGGCCAGGTTGGTAATAAAAGGCTTTAGCCAAAAACAGGGAATTGATTACGGGGAGACTTTTAGCCCCGTGGCAAAATTCACATCTATTCGTGCAATTTTTGCTGTTGCGGCAAACGAAGAATTAAGTCTCACTCAGTTCGATGTAAAGACAGCCTTTTTGAATGGCGAGTTGAATGAGGAGATTTACATGAAGCAACCACAAGGCTTCGATGACGGATCTGGGAGAGTATGCAAACTTCGGAAGAGCCTGTATGGGTTGAAACAAGCGTCTCGTTGTTGGAACAAGAAGTTTACTGATGTTCTGAAGGAGTTTAACCTAAAATCAAGCGAAATGGATCCGTGTGTGTTCATCTCGCGGGATATTAACAGACGTATGATTCTGGCAATATACATTGATGACGGATTGGTTGCTGCGCGCGAAAAGAAGGATGCTATGAACCTGATTAAATTTTTAAAGAAGTATTTCGAAATCACTCTATTAGATGCAGAGATGTTCTTGGGAATGGAAATAGCGAGGAGATCTAACGGTGCGATTTTCGTCAGTCAGGCACGGTATGCGGAATGTGTTCTGAAAAGATTTAACATGGATTGCTGTAAACCGGTGTCAACTCCAGCTGAAACCTGTTCGCATGCTGAATCTAAATCTTCAAAAGACGTAAAATTTCCCTTCAGAGAGGCGGTAGGATGTCTCATGTACCTGGCAGTTGCTACTCGACCAGACATAGCATTTGCAGTGGGAGTCGTTTCGCGGTATTTGGATGCACCGAATCAGATACAAATAAATGCAGTCAAACGTATTCTGAAGTACATCAGCGGGACCAGGACAATGGGTATAGTTTTTAAAAAAAATGATAACTTTTCTTTGGTTTGTTTCAGTGACGCTGACTATGCCGGCGATCCTGTAACTAGACGTTCTACCACTGGCTTCATTTTCACCATTGCAAATGGACCAGTGTCTTGGTCATCACAAAGACAAAAATGTGTGTCTTTATCCACAACGGAATCAGAGTACGTAGCGGCTTCACAGGCAGTGAAAGAAATGGTATGGCTTCAACAGCTGCTTTTGGAATTGGTTCCAACTGGTATTGGCGATACAAGTTTGAATATGGACAATCAGGGAGCAATCAGACTTGTCAAAAACCCTGAATTCCATAAGCGAACAAAACATATTGATGTTCGTTACCATTTCATTCGAGAGCGTTATGATAGAGGCGATTTTAAAATTAATTATGTTCCATCTGAATTGCAAAAAGCAGATATATTAACTAAAGCATTGAGTAAAGATAAATTTGAGAATTTTCGTTTTTTGATCGGAGTTTCAAATATGTAAAAATAAAGTAATGCTTATTATGTTTTAATTTAATTTATTCAAAAGTGGGAGTGTTGAAAATTATGAATTCGAATCAATTTGAAAAATTTAAATCTGGCAATATGGCTCCCACTATTAATCATTGTACTAAACTTAATCAATTTAGTCTCTAATAAAGTTAGTTACTCTTTATACTTCATAGAAGTCGGTCGGTCTCTTTTCTTTAAAGTTAACAGTATATTTCTCTTGTCTGTGATCGTACACAAGCAAATATTTTCGTGCACACGAAAACGTTTGAACGTTTCGCCTTACAGAATCTGACTCCTGTATAATGCATAAGATCTTAACCAGAGACAAACAACACATCTGATCTTAAATATTTATAACCATTGCATACTTTTGGTTGCGCAAAGAATACTTATTTACTGTAGCATACTTTTCAGCTATACTACTTGAAATTCGGAGAAATAATTAAAAGGGATAATCTTTCGTACGTCCAGGGATTCAAAATGAACTGTGTGGACTGGTAAGCAAATCTTATTCCGTGTATTTTTTTTAGCTCAATTGTATTTTTTTAATTTATCGTATACGTAGTAGGAGAAACACAGGAAAAGGCAAACAAATGCCCCAGGGAAATTCTGTTGATTGGATATAAACTCTACGCAATTTCATTACCGCACTTATACGGCCCAAACGCAAAATAGTTGGTCCACCCACTTTTTTGCACTTGGAAACTTCTATATTATTAGTTTAACATACATACATATTTAATTTTTACAAAAATAAAAAAAAACTTTATAGACAATTATACTCTTTGATTGAATTACTTTCATTTTTTTTTTTTTTTTGTATATACTTCTCCCGGGAAAGGCGAACCTATAACGCTTCAACAGCGCCCCGAGATGCCTGCAGCTGTATGTTTGTTCTGCACTTAAATTGCTGCAAATTGTAGTCTTCTGGAAATATATCCCCAGGAAAATAAGCAATATCACAACAAATACCGTTAAAACTGTGTGCTTTCTCATTTGTTAATGAGTGCAAAATAGTTGGTCTACGTCATTCGTGATGCAAAAGAGTTGGTCTATTCCACATCATCGTATGATTAAGTTAACCGTTAGGAAAAATTAAGCCAAAACAAGCGTGCTCTTGCTTTGGCAGTGTACCTGTGCAATAAGTTGAAATTCATTTGTTGGGTTATAATGGCACGTGGTGTTCCCTTATCTAAAGATCTTAGGGAATCAATTATAAAATCTTTTGAAAATGGCTTTTAAAACTAAAAAATTGCAACAAATTTCAATCTCCCTCGTTCATCAGTACAGAATATTATTTCGTTCTTTACTAAGATGGGTAACATTAAAACCCGAAAGAAAACTGAGCGGCCACCGATAGCTAGAGCCCGCGATTGTAGGGTATTAAAAAAAAATAATTAACGAAAATCGTCGTCAAACTGCTGCTGGGGTAACTGTAGAGTGGAAAAGCCGCATCAAAAAAGAAATATCCGTCGACACTTGTAAGCGCAACATGAAGAAAATGGAATATAAATTTTACAAGGTTTGTTTAAAAATCTTTTCTTTGTTTTGCATTGTGATTTTTTCAACCCATATTAATAGGCGAAAGAAAAGCCTCTTCTTACGCCAAGGTAAAAGAAAATGCGACTTGAATGGGCTAAAGAGCACACAAATTGGACCTCACATCAGTGGCGGGAAGTAATTTGGAGCGATGAATCCAGATTTGAGGTGTGTATTGGCAATGAGCGAAAGCGTGTACTTCGCACCTCCAAAGAAGCTTTCCATAAAGACTGTCTGAAACGAACGATAAAGTTTCCAGCATCGCAAATGATATGGGGATGCATGTCTGGGCGTGGTGTTGGTAGATTATGTTTTGTTGACGGCCTTGTGAATTCTGCGAAATATCGCAACATCTTGGAACAGCATCTGATACCACCACACCATGCTATAGGCTCCGTGAAGTAGTCTTGACTACGTTTCGGAGTTTGGCAGATGGGCCGGTGCAACACGGATGGGACACAAAAGCCATGATGCAACTTCCTGAGATAAAGAATTCCGGAGGTAAACTAGTCTCCCATTCGGATCTCCGGGGGGGACTATCTCAGGGGGTTCAACATGCAAATAATCACCCACAAGACTTGCATGACGTCAGACAACAACGAACACAAAGACAAAAGAGACTAAACACTAACAGAAGAAAGCTAACAACAGATTTTTGCAACATTCGAGGACTAGGACCATTGTATATAGAGACTATAGTACTATCACTTCGACGAGAAGATCATTGCGCTCCAAGCGTACAAAACCCGAAGCTCGAATATTTGAGTGGGTGAAGATCATAGATTTCGTTGTTCAGAGTTCAGTTGGCGCTAGTGATGCGCGATAATCCAAATATATATCGATACATCGATACTTCAGTATCGAAAGGAAAATATCGATGCAAGAAAATAATCGGTCCGAAAAAATCGATAATATCGATAATTTCGATATTTTTTTAAATTAAAGCTAAATGTTTGTTTGCAGTTAATAATTCATACCAACAAATAGGTCACAATACAATATAAATAAAAACGTCAAAATTTCATGTTTCCTTACTTTATAGAACTTAAAATAACTTATTTTTATTAAATAAACTAGCTGACCCGGCGAAGATCGTTCCGCCCAAATTCGTGAATGGAATGAAAATAATCTCCCTTATTGCAGTTGTCAACTAATGAACCGATTGATAGTTGGTAAATGTATCAATCAATTGATACTTTTGTACTCAGTTGATAAAGGTATTGATCATTGTGACTGAAATTTACTATTTTGACATGAAAATTGAATTTGCTGTGAATATTTTTTGTTTTAATTTAAAAATTCCATTTTATTATGGAATGAGAATTGTGGTTTGACATTTATGAGGAAGAGGATACTTTTTTTTTGGAAATAGCGAGAAGAAAGAAGCAACTAAGGGATGCTTTAAACCCCCTAGAATTAGAAGAACAATCAATTAGCTTAGCACAGTTCAAATTTTCAGTTACCTATCTTTAAAGTTATTTGTTAATGCACTGGAAGAATGTAGGTAGTTGTCGCAAATGGTATTTGAGCCATCAAAATAGTTAAATAAACTAGAAACTTTACAAACAGTTTTTATTTTCAGTTGAAAGAAATAGATACAAAATAAAAGAAAAGTCAATGATAATTGACACTCGCAATACCGATTTTTTTATTCACAATCAAAAATTAATGGAAATTGACAATGAATCACCAATCCAGTGCCAATTGACAATCACAATACCGATTAAAGTAATTGGTTGACAATTCCGTAATTTTAATAGTTACTCGAATCCATCAAATCTGAGACCATCCAAATCGGTCCAGCCGTTCTTGAGTTATAAATGGTGTAACTATCCTGACTTTGTTTTATTTATATTAATATATCTAACATTAAAAGAAAACTTAATAAACTTCCATTATTTAATGCAATAACAACTAAATAATAATTACTTAGGAACTCTGATTGTATTAAAATACGTATTTAGTTTGTTTAAATTTATAAAGCGAAGGTTAACATACTGAAACAAGCACTTCCAAAATTATGTTTTTTTTTTTAGCTTGTTTTAATGACTGCACAATGCGCTGCAGTACATAACATCACTAGATGTGACCTAGAAAAATTGGTAGACTGAGAAAATGTCTTAAGTTTGTTGAGGCGCGTCGTCATGTATTTTAATAAATGACCGAACAATCAAAAAACTATGAAAGTCCCAGTTGTGTTGGAGTGCAAAAAATCGGTGGCAAATCATCGATGCATCGATAATATCGAGAATAAATTATCGAGTGAAATAATCGATATTTTTTTACGAAAATATCGATGAATCGAGTGATTCGATATTTATCGCGCATCACTAGTTGGCGCAGATACCTCAATGGTGACAGTTGTAATGGTGTCAGCGCTGGTGGTTGCTATTTTTTAAAGGGAAAAAAACCCAAATTAATGCGTATGCATTTGCACTGCTGTGTTATGACTTATGATGCTTTCCCTTTCCGATTTCAGAGTATGGATGAGGGGTGGGTTTTGTAATGTAGGTATTCTTTTTCTGCCTTTTTGGTTCGATTTCATATTTTCAGGTTTGTTTTTGTTGTCTGTTGCTTTTATGAATGACATGAGCAGGTACCTACTTTGTGTGTAGTTGGATGTGCATTTCTTTTTCTGTGGAAGAATTTCTGCATTACGATTTGCGAGATTTTTCAATTCTTGCTTGAGCACACATGAATTGAAAATTTGATTTCTATCTTCTATGGTCATATGACTGATTTACTCGATGGGTTTAAATTGTTGTGGGGGTAGAATTTTGTAGGGAAAAATTGTGAAATAAATTGCAAATTTATTTAAAAATTCACATCTGTTACTTTTGAATAGATGCTGCTCTATATTATCATTTATTATCTAGTAAAAAAGTATACATCATACCTACTTATTTTAAAAATACCACGTTGAAGTTTTCATTATGAACAGGAAACTAATAAAGCCATGAAATACTGATTCATTACCCGAACTCTAACCTATGATTGATTCTTTAAGAAAAAATCATATTGGATTCTTGTTCCTAAAGAAACGCCCCTATTTTTATTGTTATTATTTTTTTTTTTCATTTATCAGAAGCAAAGTAATAATTTTCAATACAGGTAGAGGATGGTTAGCTTTTTTTTTCAGTTTAGGGTAATAAAATAGACCATTTTGTAGGTTTTTCTTTTTAACTTGGACAAAAGGCATCATTCTTTATCTTATTTACAACCCTGCGGTAATTTTTTCTCCGTATATTATTGATATAATTGAGACCCGTACTTAGATTTTTCTTTATGCAATTCCATAATTTAGATAGACATCGAACCACATTCAATGCAAAGTTATAAAATCGCTTGACATTGACAGTCTGTCTTATTTTTTGAATAATTCAATGATTCGGTAATAATTGGAATCCATAAAAACCTGGGGTCAGATTCTGTAAGGCAAAATGTTCAAACGTTTTCGTGTGCACGAAGAAATTTGCTTTGTCATAGGGCGAATCTTTCTTGCGTTCGATTTCATTAATAATGTTACCGTGTAACTGACAAAAATTGTACAATACATACTTTCCTATTCAATTAAATAAATAATATATTGCCTACCTACCTATTTTCTTCGTATGTTACATTATAGAATTTTAAAAAAATAATACGAGACAAGAATTATTACCCAGTACGAAAATTAAAAAAAAAAAAAATACCAAAATAAGTAAACTAAAAAGGGGTTTTAAGACTCATTTGCGCAATTTATATCCATATTTATTTATGTACATACTATAAATTAAAAATATTGATTCTTCTTCCGAGCTGCTTTGCATTTTGCAAAAAATGATGACAACCTATAATTCTGTTTCTGCGTTAAAAAAAATCGTATCTCCTTATGTGGTGGATCGGGATTTTTAAGATTCGCTCTTAGATTTCGTATGTCTAATTTTGTGTTGATATTCGTGTATTCGAGTAGGTATATCTATCCTTCGATACTTTTCTACACGTTTCCAATCACTGGCTAAATTTTATAGGTATTAAGACCTTCGAAATTTGCGTCCCGATTGATCTCTAAATATTTATACATACCTACCTACCTAAATAATTTACAAAATAGATAAACCCGAAGCAATGTGTTTTTTTGCAGTAGAAAAACACTACGCAAACGTTAACAAACTCCACCAGTCGTCAAATTCAAACGCACTTTTATTGATAATTCTGAAGCAAATCTGAGAAAAAATCTAGATTCGCAAAAGTGCTCTGAAATCTGAAAAGATTGCTTTGTTTGTACCTACCAAACAAACATAAAAAGTGATCAATAAGTATCAACTTTTATTCTGAATAGCATATATCGGTTGTAATAACGTTTCGTCGTCTTTTTATTAGGTAGGTAGGTTTATCCTCATGCGGAAGTTTTTATGCCAATTTTACAAAATTCGCACGACCAAAGCCACCTGTAGATCAAGGTCATTAATTTTATCTCCTTTCCCATATTTGGAAAGTGAAATTCACATCCACAATTGGAGTTCATTAATTGTAGATATTATTTCAAATAATATCATTAAATTGTTGGACAAGCGTTCATAACTAACAGAAGTACGACAAAAACATTAATTGCAATAAATTCCATTTGCGTTCAAATATCGACAGAACGAATTTTCAAATCAAAATAAAAGATCAACCGTCATCTCATCATAAAAACGAACGCAAACAGAATCCTTTTCTTTCATAAGTGCAAATACATAAATTTGCCTCTCATACGACCAAAATTCCAAATCAGAAATTTGTCATCGTTTCTTTTTCACAGAAACTAGATACACATTCACGAAAACCTCATTGTGTGAATAACACAGAAAAGAATCCCAAATGCAGTTTTTTGTCCCTTTTTTTGCTACCTACCCATCGTCATCAGCCACCACCACCAATTGTTCGGTTAACTAATTACAAAAACAAATGTGATTTTTCCTCTCATATTTTGGTTCGACAAGAAACTTAGCCGACAACAATTTTTTTCGTGTTGATGATAGTACTATAGTCTCTATATACAATGCTAGGACTCAACAATGTCAACGTCAGCTGTATGCACCAGCATCTGCAAGAAAAAAAGCCAGATGTCCTAGTTTTAACAGAGACTCAAATAAACTCAACAACTGATTACACATATCTTCAATGTCCAGAATACGAATTACATCCTCGTTTTCGATATAAGGGGGGACTATGTGTGTTTGCCCGAGAAGATCTGGCGTGTGTAAGAGAAAAAGAGATGGAGCCTGCGGATCTCGACATAATATGGCTAAAGGTCGTTCTACAAAGTTGTACCAAATTCGTTTGCTGCCGTACGCTCACCAAACGATAAGGAACCATCTAAATTATTTCGTCATTTATCCGATAAGGTAGACTGGATACAAATTCATCATCCAACCGCTGAAGTTATTATACTTGGTGACTTCAATGCCCATAACATGGATTGGCTACGATATTCTAACCGAACGGGCGAGGCAGGGAAACAAGCTGAAGACTTCGCCATTTGCTGCAATTTCACTCAGCTCGTTGATGAGCCCACGCGAATTCCAGACAATCCAACAAATTACGGAAACACTCTCGATCTGTTTCTCACAACAGAGCCAGATAATTATGAAATAAAAGTGTCTGTTCCCTTAGGGAATTCGGATCATGCTCTAATATCTGCTATCCTCTCTATACAGATACCAATAGGAGCGAAAAAGGATCGTTATCGTTCGATTTGGAATTATAGTAATTCTAACTGGGACGAGCTGCGTAATTTCTTCGCTTCGTTGCCATGGGCTGATATGTGCTTTAGAGATACTGATGTCAATATGTGCGCAGAAGCCGTAACCGAAAATATTTTACTCGGTATGGAACTTTATATTCCACACTGCATCAAAAAATTAGCTTCAAATAAACCGTGGTTTAACAAAGAACGCAAGCGAGCTACCGCAGCGAAAAACAAGGCTTTCCGTGAATGGCGGTCAAACCCTTCAGAACTAAAAAGATCTGAATTTACAAATCTTCGAAATAGATGCAACCTTATTATTGAATCGGCGAAGACAAATTACAGCGAAAGAGTCACTAACAAAGTGATTGGATGTCCTAGCGGCTCACGCGCATTCTGGTCCATGGCAAAGGCAATCAGTAATAACTTTAGTTGCTCTTCTTTTCCAACTCTAGTAAAAGAAGACGGCACGCTAGCAACAACACCTAAAGAAAAGGCAGATCTTTTCGCTAGCAAGTTTTCAAAGAATTCCACCCTAGATTCTGCACAGCTAGAGCCACCAAATATCCCGAGGATGCAATCATCGATGGCATAAGTGAAATTTCGGCCTCGAATAATTCAACGCATCCTTAAAGAACTAGATTGCAATAAGGCAACGGGACCCGATGGAATCCCGGCTATAGTACTCAAGAACTGTGCACCAGAACTTGCACCTGTACTCTGTAAGCTGTTTAGCATGTCGTACTCCCA
The DNA here is from genome assembly GCA_946477585.1 of Cheilosia urbana. Taxonomy (NCBI): domain Eukaryota; kingdom Metazoa; phylum Arthropoda; class Insecta; order Diptera; family Syrphidae; genus Cheilosia; species Cheilosia urbana. Next base: position 128,276,443 of record OX297853.1, on the reverse strand, counting down.
GAAGACGTTTCCTTCTTGCTGGAAGACCGCTCGCATTCAACCTATTCCAAAGAAAGGGAAGAAATGTCTGCCACAAAACTATCGTCCAATAGCGTTACTTTCAATGCTCTCTAAAGTAATGGAAAAGGCAATAAATGTCGAAATAATCAAATATCTAGAAGGCCATCGATTAATAAGCGACAGGCAATACGGATTTCGGAGCCGTCGTTCCACTGGTGACCTGCTAAGCTACGTAACGCACTTATGGACACAATCAATTGAACAACACGGCGAATCCAGAGCCGTAGCCTTGGACATATCAAAGGCATTTGACCGAGTCTGGCATAGAGCCCTATTAGGCAAGTTAGCGTCTTACGGATTACCACAACAACTCTGCGGATGGATGCAAAATTTTCTTCTGGGAAGATCGATCCAAGTTGTTGTAGATGGTGTATCATCCAATTCGTTTGCTATAAATGCAGGAGTGCCCCAAGGATCTATTCTTTCTCCAACTCTATTTCTTCTCCACATCAACGATTTGCTTGGATCGACAAATAATAATATCTATAGCTTTGCAGATGACAGCACTCTTATATCCTCCATCTCGAACAGTGGGCCTGTGAATACGGCTACATCACACAGTCAGAGATGTGAACAAATTAATTCTCTAAATGATGATCTGGACAAAATCTTGAAGTGGGGAAAGGACAACTTGGTTGTATTTAATGCAAACAAGACACAACTCACAACATTTTCCAGAAAAAATGCATCAACAGTTCCTCAGATCCAAATGGATGACCTTCCAATCCATCACAAGGACTCAATGCACCTTCTAGGAGTCACAGTCAATTCAGGAATCACATGGCAGAACCACATATCCTATATCGCAAAATCGGCGTCCGCAAAGTTGTGCTACCTATTTAGAGCAAAGAGGTACTTTAGCCCCAAGCAACTTCTCCTTCTCTACAAAGCACAGGTTAGACCAGGCTTGGAATATTGTTCCCATATATGGAGCTCGGCCCCAAAACATTCACTTAACCTGCTTGATAGCATACAGAGACGAGCAGTTCGACTCATTGGAGACCCTACACTCACATCGGATCTACAACCGTTGGTGCACAGAAGACAAGTCGCTGACCTATGCTTGTTCTATAGGTACTTCCATGGTAGATGTTCAGAGGAACTCAAAGACATTATCCCTCGAAATGAAACTTTTGGACGCCCAACAAGACAGGCTGCTAATGCTCATGACTATACAGTACACTTGACAACCGCGAGGACATCAACTTTTCAAAACTCCTTCTGTTACAGGACAAGCAAACTTTGGAACTCGCTTCCTGGAGATATATTTCCAGAAAACTACAATTTGCAGCAATTTAAGTGCAGAACAAACATACATCTGCAGGCATCTCGGGGCGCTGTTGAAGCGTTATAGGTTCGCCTTTCCCGGGAGAAGTATATAAAAAAAAAAAAAAAAAAAAAACAGCTTCAGTCAACCGAGGCAATCTAAGTATTTCAGCAAGACGGTGCATCTTGCCATTCGGCAAAGGCAACTAAAGCCTGGTTATCTATTGAAGCCATTCCTTTAATGGAATGGCCATTCAGCAGCCCTGATCTTTCGCCAATCGAAACTCTATGGCACAAAATGAAACAAAAGTTCAGACAGCAACCAGCAAGGACCCGCACAGATCTACGATAGACTATCAATAATATTTGGCAATCATTTACAACCGATAATTGCCAAAAACTAGTGAACACAATGCCACAACGAATTCAAGCAGCGATAGCAAAGAAAGGTGATGTAACGCAGTGGTAAAAACACATTTTAAATTCTTAGACTAACTATTTTGCGCTCAAACAAAAGATGAAAAAAATATTACTTATGTTTATTCACTAATAACTTCAAGTGCTAACAACTTGTTGATTAAACTTTTGTTTTATTTGTAACAAAAATATGAGTAAAAATTTATTTTCGTAAACAAAACATTTTATTCTGAGAAACAAAATAAGTTTGAATTTCTAAACAGAATGTATTCGTAATTAAATAGCATAGAGCAACTATTTTGCGTTTGGGCTCGTATACCTACCTAGTTCAAACAAATTTGATGCTGTGAACTCTTCACGCAATTCTGTCTGTTTGTTCATTGTATCCAAAATTCGTAAAAAAAATGTATTTTTTAAATGATTCCATCTTTTGTTTTCCACACGAATTTGACAATAGCCTTAATAGCTGGTATTGCCACCAAATTTTCGATTTTGATAAAACTGTTTGCATTCTCAACAATACGTTGTATAGGTGGTACCTACCTTACTAAATAAATTTTTAGCTTAAAAGCTGAAAAAGAGTAGGTGCTTTTTGAAACAAAAATTATATTATAAATTTATAACCAATTAAGACATATCACTTCATTTCCCATTACATACTTTCATTTTTAACGAAATCAAATTCAATTAGTAAAGTAAGGTCTCTACGAATTTTAACGTGTTTATCCGCATAATAATGAACTTTCACAATCACCAATCAATTTTAATTACTTTAAAAACATTTTATTACTTTACTAACTTTACTAATTTAGTTAACAGTGTTAAGCAGCTCGGAACTCACCCGTCTTCCCCGTGGGAACTTCTTGGATTTGACAGATGTTAGATTTGACTTGGTCAGCGGTTACTCCAATCAAACTATACATTTCCTAACTTATGTCATATTAAATGCTTTATTTTTTTTATAATTTTGACTTATACTTTATACATATATGGTTTTATGCCAAAAGGCTTGTCTAAAAAGTTTTATTGCTACTCGTGGGTGCTTTTGAGTGTAATTGGGTGAATATTTTAAAATATTAATATTTAGCGGTCCCGTATTTATGGGCTAAAAAACATACATTAGGTATTGACTCAGATACGCTTCTACAGAAACTCTTTTAACATGTGCATATATAAAAAAACAAATATTCATTTTTAGTAACGCTGTCATTACCGTGGTAAGGCTTTTTGATTATAATAAGTTAATAATTAAATCTAAATATTTGCAATGAATGCATTTTTCATGAACTTTATTAATAAGATGAGTTTAAAAAAACATATTCAGTAAAGCAAAATGTTATTTTAGAAAAATGCCTTTCGATGTCATTTCCATGTTTCCCGTGGCATACATGGTAATGACAGTTCGGACACGGAAATGACATAGGCCGGGTTCCACTGCCCGCTAGACGTCTAGCATAAAATATCCCAGATGAAGGAACGCTCGCGCTAGAACAATAGCGGCAGCGGCAAAGTTCCCACTATAATTAAAGAAATAATACAAATATTATAAAAATAATATCTGAATTGCTATTTTATTTACATTAATACCAATCTTATCACAATTACACTTGCTCTGCTTCGTATTTACTTTTATTTTGTAAACGTTTGAACGATTTTCTGAAAGGTCGTTGTTTTTTTTTCAATGCAGCGGGTAGTTTTGCGCTAAATTGAGAAATTTCCCTGAAAGGGATATTTCACAAAAAGTGCTAGACGTCTAACACTTTTGGTGAAATGTCTATTTTTTTTTTTTTTATATGGAGTTTGACATGCCGCAAGTTATCTAGCGGGCAGTGGAACGCGGCCATAGTCAAGCAAATTACAATTTTTTTTTTAAATATTTTCAATTTTATTTTAAATTTATATAAAAGCTCATCTGCATTTATCGTTGCACCTCGCAAAAATGTAAAGAAAAACGTTGAAAACTAAAAAAAAAAACATTGGTGATGCAGCAAAAGAAAAAAGGTCGTGTACGGTTTGAAGACGTTCAAATAATGAGGATTTAGCAGAATATTATACGAAAGGCGCAGGGACGTAAGTCCCCAAAACATAAGTCCAGAATTCATTTTTCGGAACTTATGTCCTAGAATTCGGGACTTGTGTCCCACTCCATTGAAACTTATGAGACTTATGTCCCACTAAACATATTTTCCTCCTACACGCCTAGAGACAAATCGCGGGTTTTTTTATTTTAAGTTTGATCAAATTCTCAAAAACATCGATTTCAGAAATAGACGTATAAGGACTGAGAAAATTCGAGAACCCTCGAAACATACTTTTAAAGCCTTGTAATCATTTTAAAATTTGTAGCTGCTGTTTCTCGAAGCTTTGTGTCAAGAAATTATAAACAACACTATTGTTTTATTGATTTATAAAATTTTTAATTTTTTTTTCGTTAATAAAATGTAAAATATTTCCAATTAGTTCCGAAAAATTAATTCGGTACTTATGTCTCGGGGACTTATGTCCCTGCGCCAAAAAAAAAAAAGGAGAAAAACACAAAAAAACTATTTGCTGCCATTGGTCAATCGGATATGGATGATGATGGAGATGTTGAAGTTATTTTTTTTTTTTTTTTTGAAGCTGCAAGGGAAAAGAAAATCAATATTTCATACTAAACCATGATTATGTATCATACAAAAGTTCAATTCAAATTTATTGTTGACATTTTGTCGAAACCAATCATGGTATGAAATGTGAAATGAAGGTATGAAATGTAATTTACATACCTACGATTTTTTTTTTTTAATAATACAAGACTAAAATTCTTAACGTTCCTTTTTTTGTAGGTAACTTATTTGTAATAAACGTTTATTTAAAAAACTTACTTCAGATGTGTTTTAATTTGTTTTAATAAGGTTAAGGTCATTTTCATACTGTTTCGTCTTACCATGATGGGAATTTGTCATTTCCATGTTAGTTCTGTCATTCCCATGGAAAATAAAATCAGTTAAAAATAACAAAATTGGGTGTCCCATTGACTCAAAATGTTTAATAACGTTTCTTAAATACAGAGTAATTAATAAATTATTAAATTTGTTTATATTAGTAAAGGTCCATTTCGAGGTGCAAAATATTAATATTTTGAAATATTCACCCAATTATGATTTTTTCAACTTTTGATCTACATACACTCAGGGAAAAAATGTAAACTAAAATGTAATATGTTCTAGTTGATTTTACGTTGAATAAACTTTCTTAAAAAATATTTGTTTTCACGTTGAAACATATTTGATTTGAATACGCAATGTAATTTTAAATAACGTCACCCTAGATTCAAAGTGGAACGTATTCACTTTTACATTATGACCACGTTTCTTAATTTTTTTAAACTACACTCAACGTAGTTTTAAAGTGCAACATGTTAACATTTGACCAATATTAAGTTTCGAAGCGACATCAACGTTAATTTAAAGTGTTGCATATTAATTTTTAAGTGACAACAATTTAGAATCAAAGTAGATTATATTCGTTCTTACATTGATGTTATTGTTTTAAATAACAAGCAACGTAGATTCAAAGGGTAACATATTTATTCTTAAGTTCCGCTAAGTGTCGGAACGCACATTTTCTTTTTTATTCTCGTTTCTCATTCACAAAGATGGAACAAACAGTCTCGTCGACGAAAAATATTAAACAAATATAAAATGAAAATCCTATTTGCATTACTGAAATGTGAGTTTTGTGATTAAATTTAATTCCCGGTATGTATTTAAAATTAAAATAAGTGCATTGAATCGTAGACCACCTACAAAAATGAAGTGTAAAGTTCAATATGTGTGTAAGTAATGTGTTTAGAACAATATTGTGCAATTTGAAAGTGAAAAAATATGTACCTGCCGAAAAAAAAAACACATCTGGTTTCAAGTATTGGATTAAAAAATTAATTCATTGCATAAAAAAAGGTTAATTTATGCTTCCATATGATTGCAAACAAAAATTATTTCCATATTTGTTGTCAAAGGATTGCACATGCACTTATTTTTGTTACTCTTTGTTTGCAATAGCTTTTTACTTATTAGAGAAGAGTTTTATTTCAGCAAATGACAGAAGATATCACCATATTTCACAAACGGATAGCAGAATTTAGAGGTAAATTGTTTAAGTGGAGAAATACAGAGGTAAGAATTAGTATTAACAAAATTAAAATTATAACCGCATTTAATATCAAATACATTATAGTATCCAAAGGCGATTCGGATTTCCTCAACTCAAATGTCCTGAATTGGCAGAAAAATAATTTTAAGCAGTCCCAGATTCCACAAAATTGTTTACATTTATATTAAGATAATGTGAAAACGTATGTTAAAAATAATGTTATTTATAGATCAAAATAAACTCTTTGTATCTTTAGGTTATAAAATAATTTCATGTCACAGAAAATAAAATTGTTTACAAATTTAAATTGCTGTATTATTTATTAAAAAAAACAAGGAAAGAGGTGAACTACATAAATATATAAATGCTTATTCAAAATGGGCTCACTTTGAATCAATACTTGAGCGAAGTTAAATTAAAGCCTAAACATAGTATTTTCATAGTTGAATTTGTTTGAATACACAATGCACAGTGGTTAGTTCAAAATGCATTCGTAGTGTTTTTAAAGTCAAACACATTTAATTGTACGATGAGTCGTAGTCAAATTAAAGTTAAAGCATAGTATTTTCAAAGTTGAACGTATTTGAATCTACGATGCACTGTTGTTGAATCGAAATGTATAATATATTGATTTAAAGATAAATTAATTTGAAATAAGCATGATTCCACATCAAATCAAAGTACATACGTGGTTAGATCAAGTACAAAATATGTACTTTTTAGAGTAGAAAAACCCTTTGAATTAACGTCATGCCACTTTGATTTAAAAATTTTCGTAGTCGAAGCTAAATCATTCCGAAAAATATTTAAATCGAAGTGGTTTTCTTTGATTTTACGTTGTTTTTTCTCTGGGTGTATGAGGTTAACTTTTTCAGGGTGATATTTGTTTATTGGTAAAGCGATTTTGGAACGTCTGGAGTCTTTGCGTAAACTGCCAGACTAAAGTTGATTATGGGTAAGGCGGAATAAGTTATAAGTACAAGTTCTAATTTGTGTTTTAGTCATAAAAAATATTAAATAAATGTGGTTTTATAAAGCTAATTGCAGCATTGAAAAAAAAAAACAGCCCGTATATCTGAAATTAACTGTTTGGTGTGTTATAGTTAAACGAATCGTAGTTGTTTTGATCATAAACAAATCATACTGAGACCCCCAACTCACAATCCTCTTGCCGCTGGCCCCCTCAATTTTTGCCAGGAATCCGCCATTTTGTTGTCCTATCCGTGTATGCCAATTCCTATCCGTTTTGCTTTGCCCAAAGTGAAAGGTGAAAAGATTAGGTGCAAATGTGTTGGTTGAGAGGATTTTTGAAATTTGTCAATACGAATTTCTATCCAACAATACTAGCGCACCTAAACTTTTTGGGAGCGTAAAATTTAGCTTGTAGGCAAATAACTGTCAATCGGTCGAAGTTGGGGGTCTCAGTATTGTCTCTGGTTTTGACAGCGGCCTGAGATTTATTTAAAACAATTATAGAGATAAATGCTTTGCAATAAGTACGACTATTTTGGTACATAATATAAACCAAATAACACGTTCATCGAATTGAGACTTCAATCACTCAATTGTTGCACCCGCTGTGTGGCTTGTGGCACCGTCTTGTTGCAACCACATAATAATTGATGTCCAATTCATGCAATTGCTCGAAATAACGTTCCAACATGTCTTTGTAGCGAATACCATTAACGATTTAACGTAACGTAACGTGACGATCATTTTCATGGACGAAAAAAAAGGATTCCATGATGCAACCGGCCGGAAAAAACACCAAACAGTGACTTTTTGCGGATGAAGTGCTGTTTCATGCATCACTAGAGGGTTCTCACCTGTCCAGTAACGCATATTTTGGGCATATAAATGGGCTTCATCACTGAAAATTAAAAAAATTGCGTTAACAAGTTGCTAATGAAAGACCGTTTATATTTGCAAGGCTAAGTTTTCTGTATTTATTTGTTTGCTTTAACACCGCTTAAAATGTGTATTTAATGAGCACGTATAAAACGACCGCTATTCCTGTTAGCATGCCGGGCCTCGATTGTGCATTACCACTTCGGGCAATGGGGTAGAGTGTATCCCATAACTTGAACCTTGCTTGGAAGGGAGCATCACCCAAACGAACTTCTTTGTCATTGTACAAGGTCTGGAGCTTTTCCTTGTTTGACGGCAGCCATTTCACACCGCCCACGTCTCCTGGCGAGCTATTTTAGAAAAAGAAACATTAATTAAGTACGAAAAAGTTGTACGCTGATAAAGTCATAAATCGATTGCACCAAACAGTCGAAATTGTGTTGTTATTTTGTACACTTTTGTAACTACGAACCTGTTCTGAGCAAACGTTGTGAAACATTCCACCAGGCGTTCCACCATGAACCACTCTGGATCATGCAAACCGATTTGTGGCATAGACCTCTCCATCTTGAGGATAAACTGAAGGTCATCGCCATGGCCAACACCTAAGCGCACTCGGAAAATCAGAAAAAATTTCGCAGCATGTCCATGCGCAACTCTTACCCCTGGGTTTACCATCAGCGTCAGTATATGACCCATATCGACTGTAGTAATCAAACCTGTAGTAGTAAACATCCTGAAAATGTCTCGCCAAGTCGACCAATCTGTGAACACCGTGATTGATAAACGCATCTGTGTATATTTCACCTAAGTTCGTTAAGTTTTGTTCGTTGATTGGCTGGTTGCCCAAGTAGAAAGATTTCAACTTGTCGTTTTTGTCGTTGGGGCTATACATGAACAGTTCTGGACCATATTTGTCAAAGTTCAGATATATGTCGTTCAAAATATCAGTTTTTCCCTCTAGAACTATCAAAAGATTGTACGTAAAACGAGCGGTGACTTAAAATCGCATCAGACTTACAATAAACCACATACGTAAATTCATCCTTGGACAGGCCACCCAAAAGCGGCACCTTGTTGAATTTTCCCTGGGCGAAGATATTCGTGGGATGGTCTTTCAAGAAATGACCATCGATTTCGTAGTTCCACTTCATGTTTAAAATTCCGAACAGATTCCAATTTTCGCTCAGATCAATGAGCGTCTGCCATGGGACCTTTCGAAGGCAACTCAGGAGATCGACGGGGTTGTACATGGGGCATGATGCCTGGCGGGCCAGCAGTGTTGTCCAGAATAAGTTGTCGATGGCAAAATGATTAGTTGCCGATCCACTCATGGCAATTGCCCTGTGGAACAAACCCTCAGAGAGCGGTGAACTCATGTGCAAGGTCACGCACATTGCTCCAGAACTCATTCCGAGAAGAGTTACGGATTCGGGATTTCCACCAAAGTTGGAGATGTGTTCATGGATCCACTGCAGAGCCATGACTTGGTCGAGGTAGCCGAAGTTTCCAGGCGCATCTGTGGTCCGAGTGCTGAGGAATCCGAAAGGACCCAAGCGATAGTTAAATGAAACCATGACTACGGGGTTATTACTGTCCATAAGGTAATCGGGTCCAGCCTCCGACACACTATGACTGCCGCCCATAAAATTCGCGCCGCCATGAATATATACTATCACTGGCTGCTTTCCCGTCAAGTTCCGCGAATAGACATTCAAAAGGAGGCAATCTTCCGAAATCAATTCCTCACTCATACCCCCCTGCGGACACATAAAACCGTCCTTCGTTGCATCTAGTTTGGTCTCCCACTTTGTCACGGCCACGGGCGCCTTAAATCTTAAATTGCCGACCGGTGCTTGCGCGTAATATATTCCCCGAAAGGCGTATATGTCCGCATTTTTTTCCGACTTCAATATGGAGCCCCTAATACTACCGAGCTTCGTACTAACAATTGGCGCTGACTGAGAGCTTACTACTGCCAGAAGGCATAAACCGACGATGAGTTTAAACAAACCCACCATTTCTGTAGCGATATAATGAACAACTGAAACTTGTCAAGTTCAGTCTACCTTAATATAGGCACCGCATATCGGTGGCTTTATATATTCCAAATCATTTTAGTCACATGTAAAGTCGTTATCGAGATTTCTCGTGAATAATCTCTGCGATAAGCATTTATTCAGAAGTTTATGGCATTATTTCGTCAAAGTTTTCTGTTCTAGAAGAGGGGGTTCCTCGATTAATTTTCCCTAGAGGTTCCCCAAAGGACTGTTGATTTTGTTTTTTTTTTTTTTTTTTTTTGATGCCTATGAGGAGCAGAAAGGTAGGATTGAAGGTTTTTAGGTATTTAACCTCAATATTGGTATTTTTCTCACCTCACTCAGTTATACCGCATTTGTGGTATACTTTTCACTTCGCAATTGTGATCCCCTACGCGTGATGGTTAACTTATCTTGTTTGCTTACCCTCTCAGACGTTTCGGCAGAGCAAATGTCATACATCACAAGTATATGAAACCAATATTGCACACCACAAGAACCTCCCTTTAGATAACTGCTTTTGGGACAATTTCATCTCGATATTTAGAATTGTTTTTTTCAATGAAATGTGATAAAGCACTTTTGTATTGGTGGTAGACCTAGACACTATCTGTGAGATTTGATTTTCTGTTGCTACTTTTTTTTCACAATAAATATGAATGTTCTAATAGGCCGAATTTATATATGTAGGTATCAGCAGCGTCGCGTGAATTATTTAGATGGGTGTGCAAATTCTTTAAAACTATACATTTTTTAGAAATATCAATTAATTGCCTGAAAACACGTCCCATTTATTGTTTTCTCAATCATTGTTTTGCTGTTTTTGATATCTTATTTTGTTTTCAAAATAAAATATAGAAAAATAAAACTTTCGCATACAAAATCAAAAGCACCGCACGAAACTGCAACCCCAATCCCCAACCACTTAAACGAAAAGCTAAGTTCAACCATTCATTCATCGGCTTTCGTGCACAGCTTTTATTTGCACGAGTATCGATGTAATACATTGTGTATTTGACTTATGACGCTTTACGGAAACAGAACAGAACAGATGCAAAAGAAGAGAAAATGAATACAGCCCGTGCACAGAAAACCTTCGCACGAGTTCACTACAAGTTCATCAAAGTAAAGCGATTTAAGTACGGCTACGGCGGCGTGTGGGTGACGAATGACGATGGGGATGAATACTGGAGAAATTTTGTAGAGGGATATAGTTTGGAGTTGGATGAATCTATTTGATGAAATCAACAGAATGGTGCACAGCGAGTTTTTGTACGAGTTATTTTTTTTTTCTCAGCGGTGAAGGAATTTTGAAAGAAGATTTATAATTTATAAAGGATGAATATGAATAGGTATGGACGTCACGTATGGTGTAGGCTGTAGCTGTTGGCTGTGTTATGGAGGTTTTATGGGTTATGGAATTGTGCATATCATTATTTGTGTGTTATTATTATTACACAGTGTTTGATGAGGGACTTATTTTCGTTAGATCAGGGTGTGCAATGCACACCTTGCACACCCTGACGAGACGCCAGTGGTAGGTATTTATATTTAAGTTTACGTTTTGCACGCATAATTGTCTACTTGCGGATAGCGCAAAATGTATTACCAACGCACAAAAAAACATTTAAATCTGACACTTGCAGGGCAATTCTTTAAAAATATCCCAGACACTTCTGTCGTGTTAAGAATTGACTTGGGACATGGAAGTGCACCTTTTTTTTTTTGAAACATAGAAAACATAGAAAGAGCACTTCTAGATTTGATCTTTTCATAGAAAGTAAATAAAGTGGAAATAACTGAAGTACCTATAGCAATGTCGATATATTTCAATCAAACCGCAATGATTGACGTGTCGGCTAACCTTATTCTTGTAGATTAATGCCACTATCCACTCATGCACAAATATCCAGCGATTATTCTTGCAACCAATAGTGAAAGCGATACGCACGGGAAATTCAATATACTTCAATACGAAAGGGCAAATCATTCTGAAAAAGCGGCAAGCATTGAGCTTGCGCAAGAAAATTATAACTGAGCTGACTTTCAATTTCAAATTGTGTAGAAGTAAGACTGGAATATCCAAAGAATTAAAAAATTCAACGAATCACTATAAATTTTTGTTTTCACGATACAAAGTAGCGTATGTCCTTCCTTGGGCCCGTGCGATTTTAAACTAAAAACGGGAACGGATTGGTCGAGTTTTATGATTTTTGGTTTAAATTCGCATGTGCCCAAGGAAGGACATACTATGCTACTCTTTGTCGTGAAAATAAAACTTTATGAGGATTAGTTGAATTCTTTGGATGTTCCGGGCAGTTATAATTTTGCTGCGCAACGTCAATGCACCGAAACTTTGTAACGGAACGCGTTTGATTTGATGGTGAAAGATCAAATCAAATGTCATCCAAGCGAGTAGTATATACAGTGAGATCGCATTTGTCGAAAGATATTTCGGATCAAAAAAATTAATTTCTGGTGGAATAGTGAATGCTCCAAATTCAAATTATTTTAGTCAAAAAGTCAATATTGGGCGGGACGAAGTTCGCCGGGCACGCTAGTATATATTATATATATTTTTACTGAAAAACGGCTACAGTTACGACTTTTATTTTTTTCCTAAACCATCCCTGATTCAAGACGAAAAAAACAACACAAAAATCATTAAAATCGTTTAAACCGTTCTGGAGCCTTTACCCGACTAACGCACAGCAATTGATTTTTATATTATATAGAGATTCTCCTCTTTTTCTCTTACCCTTTTCAATAGTAGGATTATTTCTGAAAATTATGTTTTGAAGAATTTAGCTGCTTCGGAGTCCAACTTTAATCCTGGTCCTAATGTTCTTACTTCTGTTTTGCTTAGGAACTGTACGTTTCCTTTACATAAAATAAGACTTCTCTCTAGCAGTCGACGTTGCCCAACTTGTAAACAGTTGTATAACTGGAATATTGGTTTCTAATCAATACAGATCTTTGTCGATATCACCATTTACCATAATCAAAGTTGCTTTCAATATCAGACACTTTTTGCTAGTCATTGCGAAAATAACTTTTTGTGTGTTATCGTTAACCGAATCGTAGTTGTTTTGACAGCGGTCCGAGATGTGGTAAAAACAATTATATATCTATATAGCTTTGCAATAAGTACGAAGTAATTTATGAACGCTGATAAATCTGTTAACCCTTGAACAGGTAGGGTCGTAAAATACTAAATGAAAGTAATCATGAAAAGCCGTTTTGCGATATTCTTACTAGTGTAGCTACCTGACAAGGGGGGCGTTAAATTATTTGCGGTGGTCTGTTGCTCTGTTTCAATATAGAGAATGTAGCGTAACAATAATAACCAATAAGGGTAGGTGGCCATTTCGAAGGAACGTCTTATTGGGTTTTTTCTCCGAAAGCTTGTGTTTAATTTAAACCACCACAAATATTTGAATTTGGCTCCCAATACAATTGGCATTACCTCAATGGATGCTCAATTGCCTTCATGTTCAGTAATTTCACCTGCTTCTCCCATCAACAATTTAAGCGATGAAAATACTCCCTCATCCAATTGTACTCTGAGAACTGTACCACCCCCATCCTGGCCGTATTTCTGCGTCGTTTAAATTACTTGCTCCATCAACTCTGGCAAAATTCTTTTAAATAATAACTTTTGGCCAAGGCCAGTCGAATCGACCACACCGTTTTTATATTATCATCATATAATTAAAATAAATTAAAATTAAAATTGGTGTAGCAATATTTGACTTGAAGTGAATTTGACTATCTGTCTTTAAATAAACAATTCTTAAAAATTACTAATCGTATTCGGGTCAATGCTGGAATAAGTAGTAGTAACTAATATTGTAACGACATTTTTTAATGATGAAAAAAGATAGTATTAAAATTTAAAAAAATTTTAGGTAGGTATTACATTTTGTTTCATGTTTCTATATTTTTATATTTTTTACTCAAAAATATTTTTAATTTTTTGCTTAAATGCAGCTGAAGTTGTTGCAGCAGAATTTGATGCTGCTGCAGTTGATGCCAGAAATTCGATTAATAGTATTTGACTTTCGGTTAAGATATTGAAAAACAGTAACCTTATTTCTTTAAAGTAAATCGCGAAAAAAAAAACAGAAATAAACACATATCTGCGCACAATTAGTTGCAGGGTCATAAAATAATGGAATTATTATTACTGACTACGGAGTCCAGATGTGGGAGAAAAATGTATAGTACGCCCAAAAGGAGTTGAATCTTCCCCTGATGCGCAGTAGGCAGTAGCAATTTCTTTAAGGGATACTTTCTCTTAGACTCAATTTTTATGAAATGAAATTGTTAATGCTTTTCTCCACTTTATCATTTTTTACCATTATTTATAAAAATAAATTTTAAACACCCGTCAAATCTACCTGTAGTTGACTTCGCTTGAGAAGAAAGATTATTCCGTTAGAAGTCTATTAAAATGTGATTTTACAAAAGATTTCTGCTAACCCTTTTTAATAGTAGGTTCCTACGTCCTACCAACTACTCAATTATCACAAAATTCAAATGTTCGTCCATAAACATTTGAGAAGTGTCATTTTTCCCAAATTTACCTTTTCTCAGGGATGGAAAAATGTATACTCTTTGTACACGTCCACGCCAGCGACGATGCTGATTTGAAATCAAGGGCCCTACTGTGTATTTCGTTCCGATATTGAAAATCTCCGAAAACGAATATTTTTTACTTTCTATTTCTAAAACGGAATGAAATCTACTACTTTCGGAGAGCCAATTCCGAAAGTGGAATTTTCATACCTGGCAACTCGTTCTCGAATGTCCAAAGCGTTCTAATACGGAAAATTTGTTGTAATTTTTAAAGGCCGATGTTGAATGTAAACCACACCTAAACGTTAAGTTTTTTTCCGCATTTCATATGACATTTCTCAATTTCAGACTTACTCAGTTTGAACCAAGATACACAATCGAGCAACGCGTTAACGTTATTCAGGCTTATTATGAAAATGGGCGTTCAAATCAAAATCATATCGTGCACTTCGTGATTTTTTCGGTCAATTTAATCATCCAAATGTGCGTACAATCGGAAAAATCGTGGAAAAATTTGAGCAAACCGGGTCTGCAGGCGATGTGAAAACACCTGTGCATGCTCGTACAGCTCGTACTGCAGAAAATATTGCTGCTGTTCGCGATAGTGTGGCTGAAGAGCCGTCCACCTCAACTCGTCGTCGTGCCCAACAATTGCACCTCGCACGTGAGATGATAACGAACTTTTTATGGCCCGAATTGGAAGATATGGATGTGGACGATATGTGGTTTTAATAGTCTTAGAGCCCACAGCAAATTTTGGGTGTGCTTTGATGATTTTTGTGATAACCACTTGATTTTAGTATCAAATGAAAGAATAAATTGCCCTGATCACAAAAGTGTGGGTCCCAGACGTTTTACACGCAGCCAAACCCTTGCCAGACGCAATTTCAATATCTGAAAATCAACTTTTTTAAGCAATTCTCATAACAATCTTGCGATAGAACAAACACATCTGATAACAAATAAATAATTTTAATATACTTCACGTATTGCTATAAAAGTGTTATTATTTTGTACATAAAATAAAAATACATTCACATATTTAGTAACATGAACACAAAAAAAAAGCAAATGGTTTCGACTGACACTCAGCATGGATTTGTGTACTTTCAGGTGTGATGTTGACACAGGCAATTTCCTTATTATTGCTTTCAGGCACTGTGTACACGCAAGTGAGAGATGTTTGTATTTAGAAAACTATACAGCTACTAGCTGAACCGGCGAACTTCGTTCCGCCCAAATCTATGTTTATAAAAATTGAGCCTTAAAATTGTGTTCGTTTGTCGCCAATTCACGTCTTAACGCATTTACCGATTTTAACCAAACTTTAACACATCTTTGGTATTGGTCTATATGTGATATTTGTGAAGTTTGGTTGCAAATGGTAAACGTATGTTTGTGTAATTTGTTTACAAAAAACGGTGCGAAAAAAAAATATATATGTGGCGCTGTTGTCGATATCCTATACCACTCAACCGATTTAAATGACATTTTGTGGCTGTGTTTGGTTGGTTACAGTTTGAAGATAGGATACTATTTTGGTATGGTGGGTACGGCTGTATGTAAAAGAGACTGACGTCCGTATGTGCGTGCACTCATAACTCGGGAATGGATCGTGGTTCGGTGAAGATTTGGTGTTAAAGATATTTTTTGATGCCAAATCTAAAAAACTAAAAAAAAAAATGTTTCGTCAAAAATAAAAAGCAAAAATATTGTGGACAACTTAATCACTATTATTTTTATTTAAAGCATGTGTTTTTTTAACAATCGCAGAGCCTTTTCATAAACTACATTTTTTGTTTTGTCCTGAGTAGTAGGTAGTATAAATAAACAGAACTGATGGCTTTCCTACACGTGAACATGATACATATAACTGTCCGTGGGAGAAGCATGGATACTCTAGGTCGATTCCACACAATTCCAACGATTGTCCTTGCGCCTTACTTATTGTCATAGCGAACGCAAGACGTATCGGAAATTGCAATCTTTAGAATTCAAAAGTTAAATCTGGTGGAATCATTGGAATACGCGGAATCAATACATCTTCACCTTTAAATTTTCCTTTTAAAATCGTTGCTTCAATAAGATTGTTCATAACCTTTTTTACTGCTAATCTTGTTCCGTTGCACAATCGAGGCTGATTTATATTCCGAAGAAGAATAATTGGTGCACCAACTTTCAATTGTAAACGATGAGGCGGCAATCCAGGTAAATCCAACGAATTCAGAAATTCCGTCGGATAATTGACAGCGTCATCTTGATTTGTGACCGTGTCTACTGATTGATACGTTATAATCTCACCAGGCACATCAGTTAAAACATCCGCATTCAATTGGCCGACGTCCTTTTGGCAGCCTTTTGGCAGCCAATATTGCTCTTTCAGCTAACCAATTGTGATTTTTATAATTTTGCGCTATGTTTGGAAAAACACTTAAAACCAATTGTTGTTTTGTTTGTGCGAAATTACAAAAATTATCTGGCAAAGTGATTAATCCAGTGTTATCAATAGGAATCTGTCCATTTCCTATCGACAGTAATTGCCTAGAAAATTCGTCAGCCGATGGGTCATTTTGTATTTGTACTCTCACATTTGTTGTTAAAGTGAGTGTTTGTGCATTTCTCCATGAATTTTATGACTTTAAACATGCCTTTAATTCATCTGCTGGAGTTGAACGGGGTATCACTGGCAGTGTTTAGATATGCAAAATATCGTCGGCCATAGCACACAACACACCGTCACCAGTCCGCAGCGCTTCGAACGAAGTAGGGCCACAAACATTGACCAAAAGCATTCTCAAATAGCAGCATTCGTTGTTTTTCGGGTGAACTGTGTATATTCTACCAATTGCATCACTTGCATAAACACCACGGAATGTGGGAACTACTTCACCTTGTTTCCGCCGCTTGAACTTCTTCGACGACGCATTTCAATATCGCAAGGATCCTGAAAATAATGGATTCAAGTACAATCAAACAAATATCGAAGTATACTCCACTTTAAAATGTTACTTATTGTAACATAGTAAACATAATTTAATAGAACAAACTTATTAGGTAGGTGTGACTATGTTGTGCTTTGCCAGATCTTCGAGGAGATTGAAACATTCCCAGACTAGCTTTGATCTGATCGAAAACTATAAATTGATTGAGCGGGCTGATGTCGTTTTCCATTGGGACCAAAAATCAATTTTTTTGGTCTAAATACCTATACATATTTTAAAAAAATTTCAAAATTGTTCACAATAACAATTTGCTCGGAAAATAATTGAAATCATTGACAACAACAATTGCTTTTAAAATTAAATTTTTTTTTTTTTTGTATTTGAAATGTCACTACTCGATTTCTATACATTTTTTTTTTTGTTTCAAAGTACATTTCCCCATACAAACTTTCATAACCTTTTTCATCCCCTCAAAGTTTTGTTTTCGCGACAAAACTTCACACAAATGATATATAGACCAATAGCAAATATGTGTGAAAGTTTGGTTCAAATCGGTAATTGCGTTAAGGCGTGAATCGACGACAAACGAACACAATTTTAAGGTTTTCTTTTTATTATATACATTAAGTTACTAAAAAAGTCGCTTACATTCTGACGACTGAGCTTCGCTTTGGCCGGCTTTAAATTTTGTGATGCTCGGACACAAAGTTTATCTTTGTGCCTTGAAAGGAATCCTTTTAACCATTTTCTGCCCGGCATGTTATTCTTTTTAAATGAAGGAACCTCACGATTGCATGAATCGAGATAGTTTTTTGTGAGACATCTCAAATTATCCCCAGTAAAAGGAAAACCCCACTAACTCACTGTTATTAAATATTTGACTATCTCCATTTCTTCCACATTTGAAAGTACCGTTGGACATCCGATTTTCTTTCCTCTTAATACCTTAATTCGGTTCATAAGGGTTCCCTTTGCTATTTTGTATTTTTTAGCACACGCGTTGATGCTTGATGTTCCATCCCTTATTTCTCGCAAAGCTAGTTCCATATCCCTAGCTGAAGTGCTATTGTAACGTCGCTTTTTGGTTTCTTTTGGCATCCTGAATCAAAAATATTTGAAAAAAAAAAAAGTTGGTCAATGTTTGAACCCTCTACAATGTGTATGAGCCCTAACATTGACCGGCGGTCAATGTTAGCCACCACTCGGTCAATGTTAGGAATATCAGACAAAAATATAGGTATGTAGCAGCCATCCTATACTATATTTTGTTTAATGCAATATTTTATGTAACGATTCTTGTATTGATTTAAATTGGTAAATTATTTGAAAAGCACATTTTTTATAAAAGCACATTTAACATTCAACAAAGCACATTTTTCTTTGTAAACTCAAAAGTGCTACGCACACACGCAGCTGTAATGCCCAATTCACAATGAGGGCGTTCAAGTATCTAGTTTAGTAAGTCTGACAGCTGTCTGACTAGATCTATCTCGGTTGTGATTGGTTTAAATCGGTCACGTGGGCACCTGTGACATTTGACGTTTATGGAGGGGTAGCCGACGAATCTAGTCAAGAAATTCGTGACTGAGTACTAAGTTGACAGTTCGGGTATGTGGCTGACGACTCAGCGTTACCGTTGATGAATTTTGAAAAGTCGCAAGAAAGAGGACCAAGGAGAAAAAAAAGGGCCAATTATATTAAGTAATAACAAATCAAAAATTGACTAAAAAAATCATTATATCGGTAATATGTTATTATTAAAGCTAAGCAATTCAGTCGAATAAAACATAACAAAATAACATTAAACGTAAAATCAGTTTCATAACATACATAAATATGAGATATGTACTTTTATTTTTTGTTATTGTACTTCTGTACTTATTGACATGATCAATACTTGGCTCCCAATCTTCCAAATCTAAGCGTTTGATCAAATTTAATGCAGAAATCATTTTTCCACAGGAACTAATGTTAAGCCTATGGTTTGTTTATTTTTCATTAGGGCTAAATACTGGAATACGCGTTCAGCACAGGCACTGCTGTGTGTTAATGTCAATATGATGAACATGAACAACAAAATGGTACAAGGTTTGGTACAAAAATTCATCAAAATGATTTTTTATTATCCCGACTCTATACGAAAACTGTTCCAAATCCGTTATTTCATATATTTTTTTTATTAGAATCTTCATTAGACTTCTATTCTAATAATTTAAAATAGTCAATTACATTTTGTGGATCGCTTGTTAAATGACCATGACCACTTGTTATCCCGAAATAATCTATTTCCTCGCCAGAAATTATGATTTTCGAGTCTAGACACTTCAATACATATAATTTTTTATCATTGATATCAAAGTTTGAAAATTTAATATTTTTTTGTCTCAAATTTTCAAAAAGGGCCAAAATCAATAAATTTTAGAAAAGTCGTCTCATTGTGGCAAGGTGATGAAAAAAGTGCCAAATTGCAACTTTAGTCGCACAACGGTCACGCTGGCCTTGACGTAGAAAAAGTGACGTTCCCGACCAATCTAGTTTTTGCGTTCAGGTTACATCTTATCCAGACCAATCTAGTCGACTTAAGATAACTAGATTCTTGAATGCGGCCAATGTCGCGTTGACGCGCGCGTGCGTTGACAGATTATGTAGAAACAAAGCGTTCATATGGTGCCACACAAAATACAACTTCAGGCGTTGACTCGACTTTAGATCGTAAATATCGTAAAGTTCAACGCAACGCCTGAGTAGAGCTACTTTCTACTATCGCGCGCGTTTGACAACTTTAGAATTTCGAATTGTTCGATTTGAAGTCAAAGAATGCGCCGTTTATAGATGCAGTGGCACAGATCCGCTAATGTTTATTACACACAACTTTTAAAAAGCTATATGACGTTTTTTCAAAGCATAATTAATTAATTCAGTGTGTGGAAATGAGGAATAACATTTTTTTTTTGTAGGGCAACTACTAGTTTCTTTAGATTTTTTGGATGAAAAATATTAATCAAGGGCCTTGTATCCGTATTAAGGTTGTTGCGTGCTTTGATATATTGTTAAATATGATTTTCTTGTGTTTTGGAGAATCGTTTTTCAATTCGTGCATAAAAATTACAGCTTCAAGAAAAAAGGGAGTAGACTTGAAATTTTAATTCTGCTCTGAATTTGTATTTTTCAGGCAAAAAACAAACAGATCTTTTAGTTTGACAAACTTTTCCCTGTTAACGCGTATTCGCTTCAAAGCAGCATTTTGTTTTACGAAATTTTTGCTCGCGCGCTTTGGCATTTAAAATCGTAAAATTTCAATAAAGTGTGCCAAAGCGCGCCGACGCACGCACGCGTGCAACGCCGAATTGTGAATTGGGCATTATGGTTGCGGAGCCGCTGGCTATTACCGAACAAATTGTCCCACCTGTAGTAATAAAAATGCAAATAGCCCAAGTGCACTAGAATTCAACCTTATAGATTCTATAGTTATTGGAAGAAATGTTCCTACCGTCGACATCAATATTAACGGCCTTCGTGGCGAAGCATATTTAGACACAGCAGCTAGAACCAGCGTAGTCGCAGTAGCTTAGTGGTTAGTGTGTTGGACTGCTATGCGGGGGTTCAAGGTTCGAATCCCGCAAAAACCCAATTCCGCCTTTGTAGGGTTTTTTTCCGCTGCGCTACCTCTCGCGAACGTCTGACAAACATCCGAGAGTATAAATGTCTTGTAAGAGCTTCTCAATTAGCCGTTTGGAGTCGGCATAAAACTGTAGATCCCTTCCATTCGTTCCAAAAATGAAAAACTCACACAAAACGAATGGTTGTGAGAAGCTAGGCCTAGGGTCTCTCCGGACCTGTTGCGCCAACTATTTATTTTTTTAGCTAGAACCAGCGTAGCGGGAGCTCGTCTATATCGACTACTTTTAAAGAAAGGGTGCGAATTTAAGCCCGTAAATGCTGAGTTGACTTTTGCTGATGGTATTCCACGCAAAGAAGTCGTCTATGCTACTGTGGTCGACATTTGTATCGGAAAGAGATTCCGGAAAATACGTTTTATTGCATTACCCAAAGCTAAAGGAAATCGAACCTTGCTTGGAATTGATTTTATGGAACAATATGGAATTGTGCTGAATATTGCACAAAGATCATTCCATTTCATTGACGATCCCACAAAAACATTCGATTTTAAATTGGTCAGTAGCAGCGTTTTAAAGCCAGCTGAAAATAAGGACCAACAATATTACCAACCACCTAGAGAAACACAACTTCCAAAGACATCCAATAAGGATTTTATAGAAGAAGTGTCTGCTTATCTTGCTTGGGTAGAAGGTCGAGGTAAATTAAGTCCTATTGGTATGACGCCGAAACGGAAAAAACCAAATGATTATTCCCCACTTAGTGTTCAATCAATTTTCTCTGACGCAATACCAACAGATATGCGAACTCCAGAAAGATCCGGTGACTTATTTAGCGAACCACAGAGGGTGGAACCTTCAAATGCTGATGCTTGGTTTGAGTTTAACAGCCTTGACATTAAGCTACGTCCTGAAGAAGCTAAACACCTGGAATCTGAAGAGAAGGCTGATTTGGAAGAGTTGCTAAAAGAACATATTGAAATATTTAGAAAAATAGACACATCCATCCCGGACATAAAGCATCAAATCAAAACTGGAGAAGCAGCTCCTATTGCTTTCGCACCGGCCAGAAAGATACAGCTAAAGACTGAAATTGACAAAGTGCTACAAAAAGGCGTAATTGAAGAGAAGGTATCTCCATGGGCATTTCCTGTGGTCCTAGTTCCAAAAAGTGATGGTGGAATACGGTTTTGCGTCGATTACAGAGCACTCAACACAGTAACGCTCCCAGACCGCTATCCTTTACCACTCATTGATGACCTACTTCACGAAGCTAAAAGCACTATGTACATGTCAACGTTCGACCTACGCTCCGGATACTGGCAGATTATGGTAGCAGAAGAAGACCAGTTAAAAACTGCCTTTATTACATCATTCGGCACATACATATTTAAACGTATGCCATTTGGATTACGTAATGCGCCAGCAACATTTCAGCGCATAATAGATAAATTCAAAAGAAGTCTAGCAAACATTCGGTTACTAGCATTTATAGACGATCTAATAATCTGCTCTGAAAACTTTCAAAAACATCTAGAGGATCTACAAAAAGTTTTCAACCGCTTGAAGGAATTTGGATTCCGCCTCAATAGAGATAAATGTAGATTTTGCTGTTCCGAAGTTTCATATCTGGGTCATATTCTGACGAATAACGGAATAAAAGTAAATCACGAGAAAACGGAGGCAATTCTCAAGAGAGCTAGCCCAAAGAATCCCAAACAAGTGTTATCATTCTTGCAGACATGTTCATGGTACAGGAGATTCATACCAAATTTTGCTAAAATCTCGAAGCCACTCTCTGATCTCACCAAGAAGAACTCACCTTGGAAATGGAAAGAGAAAGAGCAAGATTCCTTTGATGAGCTTAAACAACTCCTAACCACTGCACCAGTCTTGCAACAAGTCAAAGAAGATGTTCCATTTATTATAAAAACCGATGCCAGCAGTTATGCTCTCGGGGCAGTATTACTCCAGGGGAGCGAGAGGAGGAACATCCCGTCGAATACGCCAGCCGACTACTATTGCCTGCAGAACGCAACTATTCAACGACAGAAAGAGAAGCGCTTGCGGTAGTTTGGGCGGTACACAAATTCCGAGGATATATTGAAGGGTCACAAGTGAAGATATTAACTGACCACCAGCCTCTTAAATGGTTAATGTCACTTAAATCACCTACTGGGAGACTTGCCAGATGAGCACTCCAATTACAACCATATAACCTAGAGATTGGATATAATCCTGGAAGAAACAATGCTGTGTCAGACACACTCTCAAGACCACCTTGTCCCGACGACGGACATGAGGAGGACAAATGTGAGGTTTGTTCGGTGGACATCGATATGCCAAGAAGAGGTTCCAAAGAGATAAGAGAGGAACAATTGGCCGATCCTGAGCTAAACAAAATTATAAACTCATTCGAACAGAATGACGACAACCTACTTCGATGGACCAATCGTGGCTACGTTTTAGTCGATGGAGTCCTATACCGCTACTGTTCGGAAGAGGATACTGAGGAAGGACAATTAGTCATTCCAAATACAATGAAGTCGTTAATACTGCAGAAATACCACGATGATCCTACAGCGGGTCACTATGGCCTGGACAGAACATTGGCACGTATTTCCAGCCGTTATTTTTGGTCAGAGATGAAGACCGATATAGGAAGACACGTCAAGAACTGTATTGAATGTCAGCGCTATAAGGCCTCGAATCTCAAACCAGCCGGTCTCATGCAGACTACTCCAAACAGTCAAAGGTTCGAGATAGTCGCAGTTGACCTATTTGGACCACTACCAATAACCACGGAAGGACATCAGTGGATTTTAATCATTGAAGACCTATGTAGCCGCTGGGTCGAACTGTTTCCGTTGAAGGAAGGCACCGCAGAGAATTGTGCCGTTACGCTTTTAAACGAAATATTCCTGCGATACGGTGTTCCAAGAAGACATCACAGTGATAATGGGACACAGTTTATATCTGCACTAATGCAGAAGCTTACTTTCTGTTTGGGAATCAAACAGTCGTTTACTCCAGTATATCATCCAGAAGCAAATCCTGTCGAGATGAAGAACAGAGATCTAAAGACGCAGTTATCCATTTTGGTGGGAACCGATCACCCATCATGGAGTCTTAAACTTCCGGCCATACGCTTTGCGATGAATACAGCTAAATGCGAAAGTACTGGGTTCTCCGCCGCCTACTTATTTTTGGACGTGAACTCAGAACTCCAGATGAAGTTAATCACGATCTGGAAGCCATCATTCAGTCCGAAAACTTCGTTCCGCAAATAACACCACATCTGCTAAGACTGGCAGATACTCTTAAAGAAGCTCAGCTCACATCCGAGAAGCACAAGACAAAAACAAAGCATACGCTGACAAGAGAAGAAGGCCGCATGGTACCCTAAACGTTGGCGATAGAGTTCTTGTTCGAACACATCCAATTAGTCGAGCCTTTAAAGGTTTTACTTCGAAATTCGCTCCTAAGAGGGATGGTCCCTACATAATCCTAGCAAAGAAGGGGTCAACTAGTTTCACGATTGCCAGTGAGGGCGATCCAACCATTCCATTGGGAACATATCATGCATCCATGCTAACCTCCTATACGGGTGGTTCTGATGAACTACCTAAACCAGTAATCACGATCAAGAAGAGGGGAAGACCAGTGAGGGTAGCCATTGAAACCTCACAGCCCAAAGCTATCAAGAAGACGACCAGAAGGATGACTTCACCTGTTCCTGCCACATCATCGGGACGATCTCTGAGGCAGAGGGGGAGACTGTAGCAGCCATCCTATACTATATTTTGTTTAATGAATTATTTTATGTAACGATTCTTGTATTGATTTAAATTGGTAAATTATTTGAAAAGCACATTTAACATTCAACAAAGCACATTTTTCTTTGTAAACTCAAAAGTGCTACGCACACACGCAGGCGCAGCTGTAAGCCTTTGCATACACAGAATGAAAATAAAGAATAATTTTACCGTACGATTCTGGGTATAAAAGGGCAGCGTGAATTGAAGTATATCGCAGTTCATCAACACCCGGACTTGAACACCCTGAGGACAACCCTGACAAAGATGCATACTACGAGTATGAATCCGACAAAACAAACACAATATATGTAAAATAGATTTAAGAAAACAAACATTGTATACCGTTGGGCCCCTGTTGTTGAGCCAACACCTTTAGTATTATATTCACCACCACTTGTTACCTAGCCTTAAGTCAAATTGTATATACAAAAGTTTAATAAAAGCAAAATGTAATGTAAATGTAAGTATATCGCAGTCAGTCAGTTGTCAGCAGACGGATTGAACATATTGTGGTCATCCGGCTCTGGCTCTTGAAATTATTTTTTTTTTTTTTTTTGTATTCTCTTTGAAAATAATTTTTACCAAGTATTCCAACAAATAAAAATCATAAAAACAGTGAATATTTTTCATTGCTTCAGGTATCATTTTTAATTTCAATTTTTAAAACGAACTTACAGCTTTTTTACACCAAATTCATATTTTTCTAAGAGAAAATATTATAAATAACATACCTGATACGTTTTTTTGCTGCACAGATTATCTGAACTATATCTTACAAATAAAAGTTTCCCGCACTCGAACTTTCGCCTTTTGAACCGCACTTACTTTTTATCGACTGAAGTTACATCTGTGCTTGGAAATCTACTTACTGCTGAAAATGCCATCTGGAGAATAATAGGGCAATCGTTTCCCGAAGAGAACAGTGCATTTGTTCGCTTCAGGTAGCGACTGGAGCCGATATAAAAACTTTCCAGATTTCGGTCAATGTAAAGGACGCGGTCAATGTTTGGGTATTTGACGGTACCAGCAATAACGATTTTTCAAGTACTTTTTTATATAAATCTTTTTTTTTTTTTTTCTCAAACATTAGATTTTAACTCTATTTTCTTTTACTGAATATTTAATATACCTACCTATATATTTTTTTAAATGTAAATGTTTTCATACTTATAAATAAATAAAACTAAAAGAAACTTAGTTTGTACCTTTTATTTACAATAATATTAAACTAGAATTACATTAAATTACGAAGAACTAGTTTTATGAAGTGTTTAGGGTAAAAAACGATCAAAAGAAACAGTGGTCAATGCTAGGATCCAGTCGGTCAATGTTAGGCAATATGATAAATATTCGAATAGCTTTTTCAAAAACCTTATTATTTATAATTTTCTAGTATTTTAATAGACAAACAAAAATATTCTCATCATAAAAAATGTTGAGCTACTCCCTTTAACAATTATTTTGCTATACAAGTAGTAGTTTCGGTACAACAGACAAAAGTTTGCACCACTCAAAATCACACAATTTTAGGAGCACTTGAAAAGTTCCCGCGCAAACGTTAATCCATTAAAAATTTCCCCTCAACATATAATATGCCATCTAGTAACAAATAGCTTAATACGAAAAACAAAAAAATATATAGAAATTATAAATTAACTATCCACCACCGCGTTTAGTAATATTTTCCTGTTTTTGGTCAATGTTAGGGGTCCGGTCTCCGGTCAATGTTAGGGCAGTTGACGGTAACGTGACGGTCATTTTCATGGACGAAAAAAAAACGATTCCATGATGCAACGGCCAGAAAAAACACCAAACAGTGACTTTTTGCGGATGAAGTGCTGTTTCATGCATCACTAGAGGGTTCTCACCTGTCCAGTAACGCATATTTTGGGCATATAAAAATGGCCTTCATCGCTGAAAATTAAAAAAATTGCGTTAACGCTCCTAAAGTTGCGACCATCGACTTGGAATTTCGGTAGTAAATTTTAATTATTTGTAAACGTTGTTCCTTCGTGTACTTCACCAAGATGAAAATGTTGATTTTACTGAATATTTTGACATTCACAGTTCGGTACACGCTTTAAGTGTACGTTCACACTGAAAGTTTGAAGTTGGAAAGTTGCTAATGAAAGACCGTTTATATTTGCAAGGCTAAGTTTTCTGTATTTATTTGTTTGCTTTAACACCGCTTAAAATGTGTATTTAATGAGCACGTATAAAACGACCGCTATTCCTGTAAGCATGCCGGGCCTCGATTGTGCATTACCACTTCGGGCAATGGGGTAAAGTGTATCCCATAACTTGAACCTTGCTTGGTATGGAGCATCACCCAAACGAACTTCCTTGTCATTGTACAAGGTCTGGAGCTTTTCCTTGTTTGACGGCAGCCATTTCACACCGCCCACGTCTCCTGGCGAGCTATTTTAGAAAAAGAAACATTAATTAAGTACGAATAAGTTTCACGCTGATAAAGACATAAATCGATTGCACCAAATAGTCGAAATTGTGTTGTTATTTTTTACACTTTCGTAACTACGAACCTGTTCTGAGCAAACGTTGTGAAACATTCCACCAGGCGTTCCACCATGAACCACTCTGGATCATGCAAACCGATTTGTGGCATAGAACTCTCCATCTTGAGGATAAACTGAAGGTCATCGCCATGGCAAACACCTAAGCGCACTCGGAAAATCAGAAAAAAATTTCACAGCATTTCCGTGCGCAACTCTTACCCCTGGGTTTACCATCAGCGTCAGTATATGACCCATATCGACTGTAGTAATCAAACCTGTAGTAGTAAACATCCTGAAAATGTCTCGCCAAGTCGACCAATCTGTGAACACCGTGATTGATAAACGCATCTGTGTATATTTCACCTAAGTTCGTTAAGTTTTGTTCGTTGATTGGCTGGTTGCCCAAGTAGAAAGACTTCAACTTGTCGTTTTTGTCGTTGGGGCTATACATGAACAGTTCTGGACCGTATTTGTCAAAGTTCAGATATATGTCGTCCAAAATATCAGTTCTTCCCTCTAGAGCTATCAAAAGATTGTACGTAAAACGAGCGGTGACTTAAAATCGCATCAG
The DNA here is from genome assembly GCA_946477585.1 of Cheilosia urbana. NCBI lineage: Eukaryota > Metazoa > Arthropoda > Insecta > Diptera > Syrphidae > Cheilosia > Cheilosia urbana. The sequence continues at coordinate 128,248,640 of OX297853.1, read as the reverse complement.
ACTTACAATAAACCCCATACGTAAATTCATCCTTGGACAGGCCACCCAAAAGCGGCACCTTGTTGAATTTTCCCTGTGCGAAGATATTCGTGGGATGGTCTTTCAAGAAATGACCATCGATTTCGTAGTTCCACTTCATGTTTAAAATTCCGTACAGATCCCAATTTTTGCCCAGATCAATGAGCGTCTGCCATGGGACCTTTCGAAGGCAACTCAGGAGATCGACGGGGTTGTACATGGGGCATGATGCCTGGCGGGCCAGCAGTGTTGTCCAGTACAAGTTGTCGATGGCAAAATGATTAGTTGCCGATCCACTCATGGCAATTCCCCTGTGGAACAAGCCCTCAGAGAGCGGTGAACTCATGTGCAAGGTCACAGACATTGCTCCAGCACTCATTCCGAGAAGAGTTACGGATTCGGGATTTCCACCAAAATTGGAGATGTGTTCATGGATCCACTGCAGAGCCATGACTTGGTCGAGGTAGCCGAAGTTTCCAGGCGCATCTGTGGTCCGAGTGCTGAGGAATCCGAAAGGACCCAAGCGGTAGTTAAATGAAACCATGACTACGGGGTTATTACTGTCCATAAGGTAATCGGGTCCAGCCTCAGACACACTATGACTGCCGCCACTCAAATTCGCGCCGCCATGAATATATACTATCACTGGCTGCTTTCCCGTCAAGTTCCGCGAATAGACATTCAAAAGGAGGCAATCTTCCGAAATCAATTCCTCACTCATACCCCCCTGCGGACACATAAAACCGTCCTTCGTTGCATCTAGTTTGGTCTCCCACTTTGTCACGGCCACGGGCGCCTTAAATCTTAAATTGCCGACCGGTGCTTGCGCGTAATATATTCCCCGAAAGGCGTATATGTCCGCATTTTTTTCCGACTTCAGTATGGAGCCCCTAATACTACCGAGCTTCGTACTAACAATTGGCGCTGACTGAGAGCTTACTACTGCCAGAAGGCATAAACCGACGATGAGTTTAAACAAACCCACCATTTCTGTAGCGATATAATGAACAACTGAAACTTGTCAAGTTCAGTCTACCTTAATATAGGCACCGCATATCGGTGGCTTTATATATTCAAAATCATTTTAGTCACATCTAAAGTCGTTATCGAGATTTCTCGTGAATAATCTCTGCGATAAGCATTTATTTAGAAGTTTATGGCATTATTTCGTCAAAGTTTTCTGTTCTAGAAGAGGGGGTTCCTCGATTAATTTTCCCTAGAGGTTCCCCAAAGGACTGTTGATTTTTTTTTTTTTTTTTGCTGCCTATGAGGAGCAGAAAGGTAGGATTGAAGGTTTTTAGGTATTTAACCTCAATATTGGTATTTTTCTCACCTCACTCAGTTATCCCCTCATTTGTGGTATACTTTTCACCTCACAATTGTGATCCCCCCTACGCGTGATGGTTAACTTATCTTGTTTGCTTACCCTCTCAGACGTTTCGGCAGAGCAAATGTCATCCATCACAAGTATATGAAACCAATATCGCACACCACAAGAACCTCCCTTTAGATAACTGCTTTTGGGACAACTTCATCTCGATATTTAGAATTGTTTTTTTCAATGAAATGTGATAAAGCACTTTTGTATTGGTGGTAGATCTATAGACACCACCTGTGAGATTTATTTTTCTGTTGCTACTTTTTTTTCACAATAAATATGAATGTTCTAATAGGCCGAATTTATATATGTAGGTATTTATATTTAAGTTTACGTTTTGCACGCATAATTGTCTACTTTCGGATAGCGCAAAATGTATTACCAACGCACAAAAAAACATTTAAATCTGACACTTGCAGGGCAATTCTTTAAAAATATCCCAGACACTTCTGTCGTGTTAAGAATTGACTTGGGACTTGGAAGTGCACCTTTTTTTTTTGAAACATAGAAAACATAGAAAGAGCACTTCTAGATTTGATCTTTTCATAGAAAGTAAATAAAGTGGAAATAACTGAAGTACCTATAGCAATGTCGATATATTTCAATCAAACCGCAATGATTGACGTGTCGGCTAACCTTATTCTTGTAGATTAATGCCACTATCCACTCATGCACAAATATCCAGCGATTATTCTTGCAACCAATAGTGAAAGCGATACGCACGGGAAATTCAATATACTTCAATACGAAAGGGCAAATCATTCTGAAAAAGCGGCAAGCATTGAGCTTGCGCAAGAAAATTATAACTGAGCTGACTTTCAATTTCAAATTGTGTAGAAGTAAGACTGGAATATCCAAAGAATTAAAAAATTCAACGAATCACTATAAATTTTTGTTTTCACGATACAAAGTAGCGTATGTCCTTCCTTGGGCCCGTGCGATTTTAAACTAAAAACGGGAACGGATTGGTCGAGTTTTATGATTTTTGGTTTAAATTCGCATGTGCCCAAGGAAGGACATACTATGCTACTCTTTGTCGTGAAAATAAAACTTTATGAGGATTAGTTGAATTCTTTGGATGTTCCGGGCAGTTATAATTTTGCTGCGCAACGTCAATGCACCGAAACTTTGTAACGGAACGCGTTTGATTTGATGGTGAAAGATCAAATCAAATGTCATCCAAGCGAGTAGTATATACAGTGAGATCGCATTTGTCGAAAGATATTTCGGATCAAAAAAATTAATTTCTGGTGGAATAGTGAATGCTCCAAATTCAAATTATTTTAGTCAAAAAGTCAATATTGGGCGGGACGAAGTTCGCCGGGCACGCTAGTATATATTATATATATTTTTACTGAAAAACGGCTACAGTTACGACTTTTATTTTTTTCCTAAACCATCCCTGATTCAAGACGAAAAAAACAACACAAAAATCATTAAAATCGTTTAAACCGTTCTGGAGCCTTTACCCGACTAACGCACAGCAATTGATTTTTATATTATATAGAGATTCTCCTCTTTTTCTCTTACCCTTTTCAATAGTAGGATTATTTCTGAAAATTATGTTTTGAAGAATTTAGCTGCTTCGGAGTCCAACTTTAATCCTGGTCCTAATGTTCTTACTTCTGTTTTGCTTAGGAACTGTACGTTTCCTTTACATAAAATAAGACTTCTCTCTAGCAGTCGACGTTGCCCAACTTGTAAACAGTTGTATAACTGGAATATTGGTTTCTAATCAATACAGATCTTTGTCGATATCACCATTTACCATAATCAAAGTTGCTTTCAATATCAGACACTTTTTGCTAGTCATTGCGAAAATAACTTTTTGTGTGTTATCGTTAACCGAATCGTAGTTGTTTTGACAGCGGTCCGAGATGTGGTAAAAACAATTATATATCTATATAGCTTTGCAATAAGTACGAAGTAATTTATGAACGCTGATAAATCTGTTAACCCTTGAACAGGTAGGGTCGTAAAATACTAAATGAAAGTAATCATGAAAAGCCGTTTTGCGATATTCTTACTAGTGTAGCTACCTGACAAGGGGGGCGTTAAATTATTTGCGGTGGTCTGTTGCTCTGTTTCAATATAGAGAATGTAGCGTAACAATAATAACCAATAAGGGTAGGTGGCCATTTCGAAGGAACGTCTTATTGGGTTTTTTCTCCGAAAGCTTGTGTTTAATTTAAACCACCACAAATATTTGAATTTGGCTCCCAATACAATTGGCATTACCTCAATGGATGCTCAATTGCCTTCATGTTCAGTAATTTTACCTGCTTCTCCCATCAACAATTTAAGCGATGAAAATACTCCCTCATCCAATTGTACTCTGAGAACTGTACCACCCCCATCCTGGCCGTATTTCTGCGTCGTTTAAATTACTTGCTCCATCAACTCTGGCAAAATTCTTTTAAATAATAACTTTTGGCCAAGGCCAGTCGAATCGACCACACCGTTTTTATATTATCATCATATAATTAAAATAAATTAAAATTAAAATTGGTGTAGCAATATTTGACTTGAAGTGAATTTGACTATCTGTCTTTAAATAAACAATTCTTAAAAATTACTAATCGTATTCGGGTCAATGCTGGAATAAGTAGTAGTAACTAATATTGTAACGACATTTTTTAATGATGAAAAAAGATAGTATTAAAATTTAAAAAAATTTTAGGTAGGTATTACATTTTGTTTCATGTTTCTATATTTTTATATTTTTTATTCAAAAATATTTTTAATTTTTTGCTTAAATGCAGCTGAAGTTGTTGCAGAAGAATTTGATGCTGCTGCATTTGATGCCAGAAACTCGATAAAGAGTATTTGACTTTCGGTTATGATATTAAAAGACAGTAACCTTATTTCTTAAAAGTAAGTCGCGAAAAAAAAAAACAGCAAAAAAAATATCTGCGCAGAATAAATTGCAGGGCCATAAAATAATAGAATTATAATTACTGACTACGGAGTCCAGATGTGGCAGAAAAGGGTATAGTCCATCCAAAAGGAGTTGAATCTTCCCCTGATGCGCAGTAGGCAGTAGCAATTTCTTTAAGGGATACTTTCTCTTAGACTCAATTTTTATGAAATGAAATTGTTAATGCTTTTCTCCACTTTATCATTTTTTACCATTATTTATAAAAATAAATTTTAAACACCCGTCAAATCTACCTGTAGTTGACTTCGCTTGAGAAGAAAGATTATTCCGTTAGAAGTCTATTAAAATGTGATTTTACAAAAGATTTCTGCTAACCCTTTTTAATACTAGGTTCCTACCAACAACTCAATTATCACAAACTTCAATTGTTCGTCCATAAACATTTGAGAAGTGCAATTTTTCGACGCCAGCTACGATGCTCTGGATTTCGTTCCGATAGTAAAAATCTCCGAAAACGAATATTTTTTACTTTCTATTTCTAAAACGGAATGAAATCTACTACTTTCGGAGAGACAATTCCGAAAGTGGAATTTTCGTACCTGGCAACTCGTCTTCGAATGTCCAAAGCGCTCTAGTACGGAAAATTTGTTGTAAATTTTAAGGGCCGATGTTGAATGTGAACCACACCTAAACGTCAAGTTTTTTTCCGCATTTCATATGACATTTCTCAATTTCAGACTAACTCAATTTGTACCATGGAAAGATACACAATCGAGCAACGCGTTAAAGTTATTCAGGCTTATTATGAAAATGGGCGTTCAAATCAAAATGCATATCGTGCACTTCGTGCTTTTTTCGGTCAAACCGGGTCTGCAGGCGATGTGAAAACACCTGTGCATGCTCGTACAGCTCGTACTGCAGAAAATATTGCTGCTGTTCGCGATAGTGTGGCTGAAGAGCCGTCCACCTCAACTCGTCGTCGTGCCCAACAATTGCACCTCGCACGTGAGATGATAACGAACTTTTTATGGCCCGAATTGGAAGATATGGATGTGGACTATATGTGGTTTCAACAGAACGGTGCCACTTGCCACACAGCTAACGAAACAATGGCTCTTTTGTGCTAAAAATTCAATGGCCGTGTTATCTCACGTGGTGGCGATGTCAATTGGCCGCCAAGATCATGTGATTTGACACCGTTGGACTTCTTTCTTTGGGGATATTTGAAAGATAACGTGTACGTCGATCATTTCATTTTCATTTCAAATTCATTTTTATTTATCTTTAAATAAACTTAGATACGTGCTAGACAAAAAACGATTAAATCTAATTTTAAACTAACATTTATCTTATTTTAGCGAGCACTCTGAACTTAACAATATCCTTAAAATTATTGCCTTTCGGCCTTAAATTTATCTATATTTTATTTGTTTTGTTTTTTGATTTCCAAGAAACTTTACTTTAAACTTGAAATCTTTATTATATGTGTTTTATTTAAAGCTAGTTAAAACTACCTAAGCTACTTAACCTAAACTACCTATAATCAGGGTGGTGAGCAATCTTATCGATTGGTCACCATCCTGATCGAGTCCTTGGTTGCCTGTCGGCCGCCAACATGGGTTCATCCGCGCCGCCGAGCCTCGACCGAGGCCATAAGCGTCGATCAAGTCTCGGAAGCACTCTTTCATGTTGGCTAGCCCGGCGCCTCCCAAAAACCCCCTACTCTTACCCTAAACCTACCAACTTAGATCTAGCTTAAAACTAAGAAATAAAGGCAAATTATTCATTACTGTTTTTTTTATAGAAGCCCTAATTTTGACAGCAACTCGACTTGTAACGAGTTCGATGTGCTATCTGATTCCATAACAAGAATTGTCTCCCTGTATCCTCATAATGAAATCGTCATTGCGGGTGATTTCAATATCCACAATTCTGACTGGCTTCGACATTCTGGACAGACAACACCCGAAGGAATTTATGTTCAGATCTTTGCTGAGGTAAACCAATTAACCCAGGTTGTAAATGTGCCAACACGTGTACCAGACATTGACGGTCAAAGTGCCAACACACTGGACTTGTTTCTCACCTTCCACCCTAATAAATACTCCATTGAAGTATTATCGCCTCTAGGCTCGTCAGACCACTGTACCATATCAGCTAATTTCTCGTACTCCGACCACAAAGTTAAAGAAAAAACTCCGAAAAGAACCGTATGGCAATACGAGAAAGCCAACTGGAGCGGACTTAACAGCTTCTTTAGGAGTTTTAACTGGTCGTTATGCTTCCTCGATAACGACGTGGATGCCGCCGCTGATATGGTAACAAATATAATCACCTTAGGTATGAAATCCTTTATCCCAAACAGGTTAAAGAGTATCAAACCAAAAGAAAATGCGTGGTACGACTTGAGCTGTAAAGAGGCTATTAGATTAAGGGAGTTGAGTTTTCGGTCTTACAAAGCCAACCCATCTGAGGAAAACTGAATGAAGTTTAAACGAGCCAGAAATGACTGCAATGCCCTCATATAGCGTGTCAAATTCTTATATGACCAAAAGTTGAGGCAAAAAATACTACAATGTCCCAAGGGTAGTAGAAACTTTTGGTCATTTGTAAAAAAACATTAAGAATTCGGCCTCGTCAGCAATCCCAACGCTCATTTACAATGACACTCCAGCTGTCAGCTCTTTAGACAAAGCTAATCTGCTCGCTGCACATTTTGCAGCCAGCTCTATGCTCCCAGATTGCGGTTTGTCTACACCTGTACTCGAGTGCGTAGAATTTACCATGGGACCAATCCACTTTCGCACTCGTACAGTCGCAAGAGTACTTTACGATCTCAACATAAATAAATCCGCTGGTCCAGATCGTATCTCCCCCATCGCTCTGAAGAGGTGTTCTTCAATCTCTCCATCACTTCGGTAAATCGAAGATTGTTGCGCTCGATATTTCAAAGCCATTTGACAGAGTTTGGCATCAAGCTCTTTTGTCGAAAATGCGTGCTTATGGGATCGATGCGTCTCTTATTCAATGGATTAGAAACTACCTTTCTGGCCGTTCAATTCAAGTTGTTTTGGATGGTTTCAGTTCTGAAACTCACCATATAAATGCTGGTGTTCCCCAAGGCTCAGTTTTGTCTCCGACTCTCTTTCTCATTTTTATAAATGATCTCTTGTCTGCAACTTCTAATCCAATCCATTCCTTCGCTGATGACAGCACTCTTAGCTTTTCATATTTTTTCCAGGACTCACGTCCCTGCTCTTCGGCCGTAGAACTGGAACGGCAACGTATGTTAAGCTCATTAAATTCCGACCTTGTCAGCATTTCAAAATCGGGTTCAGAAAATAGAGTGGAATTTAATGCTTCAAAAACACAATGCTGTCTGCTGTCTCTAAAGCGAAACCCAAATCTACAGCCATTATCCATGAATGGCACTTGCATTACCGAAACCGAAAGACTTTCTATTCTCGGTATGTGCGACGTGCGTTCATGATAACCTTCGTTGGAATGACCATGTACACGAAGTCGTTAAGAATGCAGCGAAATGTCTAGGTTTCCTCAAACGGTGCAAGAAATATTTTACCCCTTCTGATCTGGCTACAATATACAAGGCGTTCATTCGCCCAAAGCTTGAGTACAATTCCCACATCTGGGGGTCGATTCTGGTTCTGTGAAAAAGTGAAACGAAACTGTTTTCACTCTTTCACGCGCAATTTTGGTTCTCGTTCTATGAAAATGTGAAACCAAAAGTCCAAATTTTTCATATGAATAATTTCTTTTCACGGCCCCATTTGCAAGTGAATGTTTTTAGTGAAAGTTTAAAAATTAACAACCCTCTTTCATACAACACAGTGTGCGGTATTGAATTCACCACGATATTTTCACTTATTGAGCCAGAATCGCATTTTAGTGCAAAGTGAATCGAAAAAATGAAAGCAATGCGTGAAAGCGAATGTGATTCACTCTTTCACAGAATCAGAATCGACCCCCTGGTCTGGTGCACCGAAAACTATATTGCACTTACTAGATAGGATCCAAAACCGTGCGATGAAACTAATCGGAGACACGAATATCGCGAATTCTATCAATTCGCTTGAACATCATAGAAACGTTTCGTGTCTCTCATTGTTTTATCGTTTTTTCTACAAACAGTGCTCAAATGAAATTGCCAACTGCATTCCTCCCCTTCAGAAATTCAACCGCAATACTCGCCATGCTAGCAATGCCCATCAGTTTATCTTCGGACGTACAATGAAATACAGAGACTCTTTCATAAGCCGTACAACGCGAATGTGGAATGCCTTGCCCAGCTCTGTCTTTCCTCCCCAGTACAATTTACAGACATTTAAGACCAATGTGCATTGTGCATCGGTATCTCCTATCTTCTCTATCCCAATTTCCTTAATGCCCGCGCTGTGTAAAAACACTTTAAGAGTCGTCAGAACCTCTTTAGCGCGTGTTAATTATAAAAAAAAAAAAGAAGGAGGATGCTACGTAAGTAGCGCACCGGCCCGGGTGAGCGTATCCACCCTCACTTCTTCCTCAAGCCACCAAAATTCGGTGAACTGCTTTACAGTATCGACCCTGTCCTGTTCCGCAATTGCGGTGCTAAAACGGAGGAGCTCCTGAGCATTGGCGGCGTACCCGTCGTAGATGAGCCGCTTATCCCTCGCACCGTGGTGGCTGTGGTACAATACCGGCACACCATCTTTTGTCTGGACTAACCCTTTCTTATCTACACGAAGAAATGCCTCAGGCGGGATGGAGCCAGACCGAAGCGTACTCTCGTGGTACATGAAATTGGTGTAGTAAGCCCCTGCGATCAGGTTATTATCACTGGCCATCGCTCTAGCATAACGTGCCTTAATAAGGAAATTGTCAATTCAGTCAGTCGGGCCCCATTGTATAAGGCCCTGTTGGGATAATATTTTATGTACTGAGATTCAGGAGTTCTAAACAACCCTAGACAGGCCTGAGGCATTGCCTCTAAAACACCCGAATCTTTTCAATATAGGACGGCGCTATATTGAACCACATGGGACAGCCATAAGCGATGATAGCCCTTATAAGGGCCATCGATGCAAATGACTTTCACCCTGGAGTCAAGTTGACTACTGCGAAACAGTCTCCTTGTCAGAGCGTAGGCCCTCTTAGCCCCGGCAAGACAAGCATTTATATGTTTGTCAAAATACAGATACTGGTCGAGCCGGATACCGAGATATCTGACCACGTTTTTCACCGCCAATGGTCATCCCTGCTGTCCAGTAATTGTTAATTTTCTCCAGTTTTTTCTGGTGTCCCTAGAGGCCCCAGCCAATGGAGTTCTGAACAGGATTGTTTCCGACTTTTGGAAATTGATTTTCAACTTCCAATCATCGCAATACCTCTTAATTTGCTCGAAGTAACGCTGCAGAAGGATGTTGATGACCTCGATTTTTGGTCTTGACCTGAACGCCACTAAATCGTCTGCGTACGATATAGCGTGTCTGAGGGAATCCCCCAGATCACTTGTGTAAATATTAAACAGGACAGGATAATTCACTGCTCCCTGTTGTAAGCCGTTCTTAATTTCGAAAACCCTACTCACGTTGCCAGCTTTGACAACGAACTTCTTTCCCATAAGCATGTCATAAATCATATACAGCAAAGGTTTTTGAATGCCCATTCTAGAAAGCTTATAAAAGAGCCCCTCCAGCCATACGGTATCGAAGGCCTTCTCAAAGTCGACCAGGCAGGCACCCGTGCATTGCTTCTTACTTTTGTTCCACTGAATGTCGGAGACCAGTTTCGACGCGGCATGAATAGAATAGTGTCATGCCCCGCTCTAAAGCCAAACTGGTTGTCCGGAGTTATCTTATTTTCTTCAACCCATCTTAGAAGAGATCTATTGACGACTTTCTCGAAAACCTTGCTAATATTCGGGAGCAAACTAATTGACCAACAGATTAGCAGGGTTTGTCCTATCTTTATCCTTTTTCGGGATAGGGTGTACCATCGCTATTTTCCACTGCGCCGGATAATATGCATTATTCAGCGCATTGTTAAATAGCGTGGTGAAGATATCGATCACTTCTAGCGGCAGGTGTCTTAATACGACGTTTGGGACCCGTCAACTCCCGCCGACTTTTTGTTTTTCAGTGACTCAAAGATGCCATTTGCACGGTTGTCGTCATTGAACACGGTGAAACCGTTGTTCTCCGATCGCCAATTTTGAATTTCGGTCCGCAGATAAAAGTGGTTAAGAAAGGCCCTCTCCTCGAGGTCGTGGTTACGGTGAACAGGGTTGTTCACCGTATACACATTTTCAAAGAAAGCTCCGCCAGAGCCCCCAACTCGCAATCCTCTTGCCGCCGGCCTCAATTCTTTTTTCAAATTCGCCATATTGTTTACCTATCGGTGTTCTGTCAATTTAGAATCCGTGTGACATGCAAAAACATACAAAAAATATAAAATCAATGCTGCCAACCGTGGGGTAATGTGATAGAGGTCGGGAATACGACATTTTAACATTACTTACTGAATGCTATTGTTGGTTATTATATATTTTTAAAAGGCGATTAATATAATTTATTTTGTTAATAAAACTACCTAAATGAAATGTTCTATAAACTAGAAATATTTTAGGACAAAGGGTAGTGGCACCAGTATCCAAACACTTCACGGCGATTTGAAAAAAAACCGCTGTCAAAATGTTTGTTTGGGAGAAAACTTATTAAAATAAATTTAATATGGTAGATGAAACTTTATTTTTTCACACCAAATAAATTCCGAACATCTACCCCCGTATTAATAAACACTGTATAAAAGTTATCAACTTGTTACTCAGCAGTTATGTCCAATTTTTGTATGCTATCTGACGTTTGCTAGCTAACTTATTTATGCACATTTTTTTATTAATAAGGGGGCTAGTTTCCTGGTTTTCGAACACAAATATTTGAGACAATATCTGAAGTTTTGTAGGCGCAGTGGCTTAGTGGTTAGTGTGTGAGACTGCTAAGCGAGGGGTCGAGGTTCGAATCCCGCAAAAACCCAAATTCCAACTTAGGGTTTTTTTCCGCTGCGCCACCTCTCGCGAACGTCTGACAAACATCCGAGAGTATGACTGTCTTGAAAGAGCTTCTCAATTAGCCGTTTGGAGTCGGCATAAAACTGTAGATCCCTTCCATTCGTTCCAAAAATGAAAAACTCACACAAAGCGAATGGTTGTGGGAAGCTAGGCCTAGGGTCCCTCCGGACGTGTTGCGCCAACTATTTATTTATTTATTATCTGAAGTTTTTCTTAAACAAATTTATTTTAACATCAATTTAAAAAAAAAAAAGTAACAATTCAGTCTTCGAGGTTATTTTAAAGAACAAAAAAAAAAAAAAAACACATTAAATATTTTTTTAAAAGATTATATAAGATATGTACCTATTGTTTAAAATATGATTAAAACATAAACAAAAAAGAGGAACTTCATAAAAAACTTATAGGTATAACTTAAAAACTTCGTATCAAAAATATCTTTTTAAAAAGAACAGTAAAAAATAAACAAAAAATGTTTTTTAAAACATTAAATTAAATTAAATTTTCTAAAAAGATAAAAATGGCAATTTTTTCAAAATTTAAGAGCAAAAAATTGCACAAGAACTCTAGGTTTTGAGATTCATTAAAAGCTTTTGTACTGAGTTTTGTGCACCCTAAGTGATACCACCGACTACATGCGTCACATCCAATGTTTTTCAATTGATCATCTTCTGTATCAGTATTTAGCTCATCTTCGCATGAACTGCATTTCTGTTTTTGGTTTAACTTTCTCACATTTCTCGTTTTTCTAGCTTTCTTTACAATTTTTTTGAGTTTATTCGACTGTCTCAATCTCTTTTTTGTATCAATTTCTTTCGTTCTTCATTCCTTGGCTTCGGCTATATTCTTATGAATCGACATTGGTGGTCTATTTTCTGGAGTAATTCGAGTCCCTTTCTTCGTGCGTGCTTCCGGATACTTTAAATGCTTGTCAAAAGACGAGCAAGAGCTGCATGGTGATTTTCGGAATCTTGAAACAGGTGTTGTTGTTTTGGAATTATAACACGTTATACTCGGGATGGTATCAGCATGTGTTGCTATGGCATTGGGAGTAGAGCTATTCAAATCCTTTAGGACCCTTCTTGCCTGCCTGGCGAGAGACTCAATAGTGATACATTAATATTATCTAAAAAAAAATAAACACAATGGAAACAAAAATTATGAGACAATTTAGTATAGCTATTGCCTGCTACCTTTCCAGTAGAAAATGTTTACCTACCTACATCATCGCAGTTTAAAATTTGAGACATAGCATCCTCAATTTGATTGCTAATTGAAGTTGTCCTGTGGTAATAAAGTTTCTGTTGCATTTATTACAGATGTTGATGGACCTATGTCGTATGGGTCAGGCTCTGTAATTTATCTAAGCTTCTTTTCTTCATCCGAGACAATTTCAATGACTGATTTAAAATGTATGTCCTCACTCATGTTTAAGTCCGTCTGAAGACGCAATTAGGTCTTTTTTGTAATGGCCAGATGTTTTGCGGGCATATCAATATTGTTTTCATCGTTGGATTTGGTTCCATTAACTGCGTCGTTAACATATTCTAGGTGGTTTTGAATGCATTTGGTATAGTATACAGAGTTCGGGTCAAAAGGATAAATTCCACATTCCCTAAACGCATATTTTATTGTATCCGAGCGATCCTTATCTTCTAAGACTAGTTTGAGTATTTCACAAAAATTTGTTTTGGTGACGGATTTCCCAACATTTTCTGCTGTGCTCGACCATTCCATTACTGTAGCCCGATAGTCACTTTTGAGTCCTTTAAAAGCTCCAACATCTGCCGGCTGCATAATATGTATCGTATTTGGCGGAAGTGAATACAGAATAATATCGTTTTTTCTACAAAATTCACTTATATGCAGAGACAAATGGGACTTATGTTCATCCGATAAAAAGAGTATCGGTCTCTTGATATTGTTCTTTAGAAGCCAGTTATTGAAGTCATTTGCGACATACTCATAAAACGTCTCCGATCTCATCCATCCCGTTTCTGAGCGCCCGACAACCCAATCTGGTGGCATGGAATTTACAACTTTAGCTGGAGGACGAGATATGGGAACACGACAACTGGAGGTAATATTTCACCACTGGCCGAGAAAACCAAAAGCACTGTGATATTATATTTTTCGTTGGAAAACTTTACTTGACCAATTACTGATCCCGTCTTTGGAGCTAAGCTGAAAGATGTTTCGTCTCCGTTATAAATTCGTTTCGGGTCCGACAAAATGTCTTTGTAGCGCTGCTCTTCTAAAAATTCACTTAGGTCGTGAAACCATTTTCGAATTGACTCTTCTATTACTATTGCTCTTGCCTTACATACGGTCTCTGAAGCTTTCACAGATAGCTCCTTGTGACGCTTTAAAAAGCCATAAAACCACCAAAAACTTTTTTCCAGGCATTCCGTTTTTAAAAGGAGTTTTCTTTTTTTCGTCTTGAACATTTTTTTGAACCACATCCAGGAGCTCATTGGGTTTTTGTGGGAAACCGCATTTTGCTATATTTACAAGCCACTCCACAACCATAGTTTCTTCACTATCTGTAAGGACTGTAGCTGGACCTTTCCTTGTTACCTCGTCTTGCACTTTTCCTTTAATCCTGTCGTGAAGGGTTGTGATTGCGACTCCAAACTCTCTACTTGCTTTTCTTATACCCATAGCATAGGTTCTTATTGCCCTCAATGCAGCTGCCAGGGAAGAGTTATCGTATCTTTTAAGGGAGCGTTTCGTTTTTACTATTTACCTAAAAATGTATCAATTTGTTAGATAACTTTTCTAATCTGGAAGAAGTTTTAATATGTTTGGACAAAGGATACAAATATCGCTGTAGTTTCCTTTACCCGAACACTGAAGAATATGGTGTTCGCTTACTGGAGAATTGATTCTTTGGGCCATTTTTCATATTAAATGTAAAGAGAATTTATTTTTCCTCAATAATTACTCTTAAAATGCTAAAAACTATAAATCATGCTGTTGCCTAATTCCGAACACTAGTGTTCGGGAAAGGAAACTCGTAGCATTTGGTTTCCTCTGGCCGAACAGCTAAAAACATTAACAAACTAAAGTAATTTTGGACTATTTATTGCAAATTATAATAATAATATATCTCGACTAAGAAATAAAAACCTTTAAACCAACTTACACTACACGTTATATTTGCACAGTTAAATACTATTTTCCTTGAGCACTTTAACTATTTATTTTTTTGAATCACTAAGCCTTCTGCTCACGCGAGAACCTTGCAACGAACTGACGGCTCTTTGAATAAGAGTGTATGAGTGAGATACCGCGTACATGTAAAGAGAAAAGCATACAGATTTATTTTTTCCGTTTTTTTTACTCAGCTCAAGAAAAATAACGTTATTTTAACGATTTTCAGTAAAAGTGTTCGACTACTGGAACTGTTTGGAAATAGGTGCCACTACCCAACATTGTTGTTTATTATCCGCTTTTGAGTTTCATTAACTTCGAGTAAGTTTTTCTTAAATAACTGAAGAAAAACTGCTCAAAATGTTTTTATTTTCCTTCATACAATCTACATTTTTCGTCTTCATAAATATTTTCAGCAAAAGTGCACTTAAGGACTATTCACATGAGAGCGAGCGAACGAATTGCTGAAATGCGAACAAATCAATTTTCATGCATTTATAAACAGAAAATTAAACATTTTACTATTCCAAGTGGAGGATATTTAATTATCCCATCAACATGTATTAATAAAACAAATTAATAAACAGTTTAAATAACGAAATTTAAAATTCCAAACTTTTTGCCGCGAACGAATACACCCTTGACGCGAATTGTCAAAGTTTACTCACAATCCACATCATTCAATTCGCGTTCCACAAACTAGCGAATAAAACATTCTTTCGAACTTAACCTCAAACTTGAAATGTCATTGGCTTTTTTTGAACATATTTCATTTTGTGATGTTGATTTGTTTTGGTCCGAAAGGAAAGTAAAGGAAATATGACTGAATCAACAAATAAAAAGGTAAATATATTATTAAACAAAATGAAAACGTGTTTATTGAAATTATATACCTATATTATCTTTATTCAGGTATTTGACGAGAAACTGATTATAGAAGTTGAAGCCCACCCTATTGCTTACAACAAATCCCTCAAATTGTATGCGGATCGGTACAAAAAGGAAGAAGCATGGCGAGATATATCGTGCATTTTAAATGTTGATGGTAAGTTTTTTATGCATACATTAACTAAATTCAAATATACCAATTCTAATATACATTTCAGTACAAATATGCAAGGATAGATGGAAAATTTTGAGGGACACCTTCGCCAAATACTACAAGAGGAACAAATGTGTTCCAAGTGGAAGTGGTGGCTCTATAAAAAAAAAATGGATATTCTACGAAGTCATGGGATTTTTAATCCCGTTTATTGAAGTTCCACGGTAATAAACTTTCATGCAAACTTTGTCATAGTCTGATCCTATCTCTAATATTGTATTTGCTTTCTTTTCCCTATTTCATTCAGGACTGTTGGCAATTTTCAATACGAAAAAGAAAACAGCGATGTACTAAATTGTACAGAGGAATGTGAGAATCTAATAAGTGAGACACCACTTACACGTTACACCTCCTTCATATTCTGGAGCAAATGAGGAACCCTATATCGAACCTGCACCTACGAAAAAAAAGAGGATAAATAAAGACGACTCTGAGTGCGACAAATTTTTGGCAGCATTGTTGCAAATAAATGCCCCTCCAGATTCACCACCGCTGGAAAAATTCTTTTACTCTCTGGCATCCCGAGCCAGCTCCTGGAGTATATGCATTAACTGCTGTGTTTTACATTTTTTTTCCACCACAAATAGGCCGACAATATTTTTTTTTTCCTTAATAAAATGCGACTACCTCCCATTTTCGTTTTTTTTTTTTTGTTCTTTAAAAAAATAGAGACAAATGACGGCGACTGTCATTGGATTCGCGGGTATCTGCGACCAAATAAAATGTATCATGTGAATGGACTGTCAAAACTTGGGAATATTCGTTCGTTCGTAGGTAGTTGGTCGCTCTCATGTGAATAGTCCTTTATTCCTAAAATGAAATACTATTCACACGTAACGAATAATTTCAAATTTAACGGACAAAATTCTATGAACGCTGGCAGCAACTATGCCGATAAGGACTCCAGTAACCCGGATGATTTGACACAGAATCGGGCCCTAAGGACACGATTCACGAGATTTCTCCCCAAATTGAGATAAAAAAGCAAAACAGTGAGACAATCTAACTAGCACTTTTTCAAGCGCTCGCATAATGTCAGACTGACTCGGAGGAGGTGACATTAGTTGTTGTACTTTACTTTCGCTGAGATAGGATGTTTGCTTTAAGTCCTACAACAAATACAAAAAACAAAAAAATGGCCCAATCTTCGGAATTTGATATTTCTGTCGGTGTTTGTGTTGGAATTTTTATTTTTGCACGTGGAAAATGGTGAAAACCCTGGCGAATCGGACCTTATTGGACGGTCATTTTCCAACAGCCATACGGTATGCAATAAAAGACAGGGTAATATAACAATCATTGTGAATCATAAGAAGAATTCAGTTCCAATTCCAACGGACAGCATGGGCGGCCATGAACCATGATGCATTTACCAATGACAGCATGGCATACTTTCGGGAGACTTACTTACGCAAAGAATACTTATTTACTGTAGCATACTTTTCAGCTATACTACGTGAAATTCGGAGAAATAATTAAAAGGGATATCTTTCGTACGTCTAGGGATGCCAAATGAACTGTGTGGACTGGTAAGCAAATCTTATCCCGTGTATTTTTTTTGAGCTCAATTGTATTTTCTTAATTTATCGTATACGTAGTAGGAGAAATACAGGAAAAGGAAAAACAAATGCCCCAGGTAAATTCTGTTGATTGGAAATGAACTCTAGGCAATTTCATTACCGCACTTATATACCTACCTAGTTCAAACAAATTTGATGCTGTGAACTCTTATCAAAATTTCGAATGACTTCGAATAATCCATTCTCATATCACGCAATTCTGTCTGTTTGTTCATTGTATCCAAAATTCGTAAAAAAATTGTATTTTTTAAATGATTCCATCTTTCGTTTTCCACACGAAATTAACAATAGCCGAAATAACTGGTATTGCCACCAAATTTTGATAAAACTGTTTGCATTCTCAACAATACGTTGTATACCTACCTAACAACATAAATTTTTAGCTTAAAAGCTGAAAAAGGGTAGGTGCTTTTTGAGACAAAAATTACATTATAAATTAATAACCAATTAAGACATATCACTTCATTTCCCATCACATACTTTCATTTTTAAAGAAATCAAATTCAATTTGATTACCTTACTATAAAGTAAGCTCTTATAGGCCCTGAACTCGAATTTTAACGTGTTTATCCGCATAATAATGAACTTTCACAATCACCAATCAATTTCAATTACTTTAAAAACATTTTATTACTTTACTTTACTAATTTTAGTTAACAGTGGTAAGCAGCTCGGAACTCACCCGTCTTCCCCGTGGGAACTTCTTGGATTTGACAGATGTTAGATTTGACTTAGTCAGCGGTTACTCCAATCAAACTACACATTCCCTAACTTATGTCATATTAAATGCTTTATTTTTTTTTTATAATTTTAACTTCTATATGGTTTTATGCCAAAAGGCGTGTCTAAAAGGTTTTATTGCTAGGTGTGTGTATTGAGTGTAATTATGATTTTTTCAACTTATAAAAAATGCTCTACATATGAGGTTAACTTTTTCAGGGCGATGTTTGTTTGTTTATTGGTAAAGCGATTTTGGAACGTCTGGAGTCTTTGCGTAAACTGCCAGACTTAAGTTGATTATTGGTAAGGCGGAATAAGTTTATAAGTAGGTACAAGTTCTAAGTTGTGTTTTAGTCATACAAAATATTAAATAAATGTGGTTTTATAAAGCTAACTAGCGTGCCCGGCGAACTTCGTCCCGCCCAATATTGACTTTTTGACTGAAATTATTTGAGTTTTGAGCATTCACTATTCCACCAGAAATACATTTTTTTGATCCAAAATATCTTTTGCGGTCTCACTGTATATACTACGATTAAATCCAAAAAAAAAAAATTAAAAATAACACTCCCCGTACAAAATATATGGAAAATAAATTTCTAGAATTCTCCAATTTCCTTTTCGAATTTTCCATTTTTTTTTTCGTCGTATGAACCTTCCTTAGGCGTAGACAAACACAACAAAGAAAAGATAGCTCAAATCCAAAGAGTATCCAATACTCTTTTCTCAAATCGGAAGTTCCGTTCTCGAGTTCCCTCATATGAAAAATTTTGTGTTAGGTGTTACCATCTCTGAGATTGAAAAGGAGACGCACGGAAAATTCAAGACGCTTAAATACGAATGACAAATCGTTCTTAATCAGGGGAATCCGAGCAATAAGAATGTTTGCCTTTAAAATTCCCCCTCGAAACCGTCGCTTGGATGACATTTGATTCGATCTTTCACCATCAAATCAAACGCGTTCCGTTACAAAGTTTCAGTGCATTGACGTTGCGCAGCAAAATTATAACTGCCCGGAACATCCAAAGAATTCAAAAATTCAACTAATCCCCATAAAGTTCTGTTTTCACGACAAAGAGTAGCATAGTATGTCCTTCCTAGCGTTTGACTTTATTTTTGAATGAGAAGTGCCGCAACCCGTTTTTCTATCCCGCCTGTTTTTTGTAAAGTACCAACAATAGGGTCCATAACTATCCTCTCTGTCAAACTTTAAGTAACCATACCCATCCCAAAAATTTCAATCCTCTCAATAAAACTGTTTCGGAAAACGACAACACCGCCACCTATCGGGTCGAAAAGTATCCTATCTTTCAAGCTGGAATCAACCGTACACATCCACAAAATTTCATTGAAATCGATTTAGCGGTTTCGGAGATCGACGACAGCGCCACCTATCGGGTCCAAAATTTGATCTTTTAAGACTGCCTGAAATACACCAATTCGAACAAAACAAAAGAAGAACTATACAATTTGGCCAGTAAGAACATTTTCCTTGGTCATGTTATTTGTGCCGGACATCGAGTGGAAATGTTATTTACCTATTTAAAATTGATTATTGGAGTTTTCGTCGAAGAATTGTACAGCTAAATGAAATATGAATTACTGAAATGTCAAATTCAAAAAGGTTTGGTTTGGACAACCAACGCCAACTATATTATTACAATTTAATTTAATGTTGTTGATACAAAATTGATATGCAGAGAAATCTAACTTTTCGTAAATATCTCCCAGCGCCACCTATCGGGTCCAAATTTTAACAAAAGCTTTCTATTTTTTATGGTGTAAATTTGAGCCAAATCGGTCCATAAAAAAGAATTTTCAAAAAAGCGACCCCATAGGGTCTAAAATAAACATAAACCATCCGGAGCACCACACAAACATATGGTGTGAATATAAAGGGGATAACTTCAGTGGTTCAGCCGTTATCGTCGGTCATACATACGCACGAACGTTTTTATATATTAAGAAGATTGCAGCACTGAAAAAAAAAACTAGAGGCACTCCGGGAGTGCCGACAGAAGTGATAACTTGAACAATTACGTGCGTATTTTTTGAATCGTCAGGAAATATTTTATTGCGCAGGAAGTACTTTTAAATAAAATGTTTTTTTTATTCATTACAGTCACAAATAAAAAAAAATCAAGTTTTTGTTTTTATTTCTCTAAGTCGAATTTTCTATAATTCGATTTTTTTTTTTCTTATATTTTGAGAGTTCGACTTGAGGAAGTGTATCAGTATTATAAACTACTACTACAAAAATTATGTTATATTTTTCATTTTCATTTAAGTTATGAATTCCCCATACAAAACAGGTAATTGAAATAATTTTGGTGACAATCAATTTGTCGCTACCATAAATTACCATAGTAACGTATTCAAATAAAAATCATCGTAGATTAAGCTATAAATTACCTACCCCTAAAAGTAAGCAATAGTACAAAAGCTTACAACTAAAAGTATGCAATCGGTGTCGGTGTCGGTGTCGGTGTCGCGAGTTTGCTAGTTTTTGCCCATCCAAATAGTGCCCAACGCGCCTAAAGAAGTATGCAATCGGTGTCGGTGTCGGTGTCGGTGTCGCGAGTTTGCTAATTTTTGCCCATCCAAATAGTGCCCAACGCGCCTAAAGAAGTTATCACTTCAAAAGTTATCACTTCAAAAAAAAACAGCTCGTATATCTGAAATTAACTGTTTGTGTGTTATCGTTAAACGAATCGTAGTTGTTTTGACAGCGGCCTGAGAGTTGTTAAAAACAATTATAGAGATAAATGCTTTGCAATAAGTACGACTATTTTGGTACATAATATAAAGCAAATAACACGTTCACCGAATTGAGACTTCAATCACTCGATTGTTGCACCCGCTGTGTTGCTTGTGGCACCATCTTGTTGCAACCACATATAACTGATGTCCAATTCATTCAATTGCTCGAAATAACGTTCCAACATGTCTTTGTAGCGAATACCATTTACGATTTAACGTAACGTAACGTGACGGTCATTTTCATGGACCAAAAAAAACGATTCCATGATGCAACCGGCCGGAAAAAAACACCAAACAGTGACTTTTTGCGGATTAAGTTTTTTTTTTTTTTTTTTTTCCGAGGTAGGTGGAAATCTTCTAGAAGACGCTATGAGGACACTCGGCGCGTGCTCATAGTAGTGTGAGATTTTTACTCACTAAAACCACCTCCTGCAAATTCATTTTGTACTGCAACTAAGTTATGACTTATCAAGCAATTTTTTTACCACGAAGTTACATGTTTGGCAGGCAACATACCGGCGAAAGTTCCTGCTCGTTCCGCAATTTTAACGCGGTTGATAATTATCGGGCTAAGTCCGAAGGTTTAGTTCGTTGTAGTCGCCGCAATAAATTTGTTTCATCGAGAATTTCACGGACCGAGCTATTAATATGTCCTAATAATCGATTTCTATGATTTCGAGCGCATATTTTCGTTTCGTCCTTAACGGTGGAAATTCCGAGGTCTCTATGGAGATCTTCATTTCTTATGTACCACGGTGTACTGACGAATGATCTTAGCACTTTATTTTGAAAAGTTTGTAAAATGTTTAGATTTGCATCGCTGGTACAGCCCCATAACTGTAGGTATACCATATGTCCATACAGGCTTCATCACTTGCTTATACAATAAAAGCTTGTTCTCGAGGGTAAGCTTGGAATATTTTCCGAGTAACCAATAAAGTTCTCTATATTTGATTTTAAGTTCTTCGCATTTTTTCTTTACATGCGGTTTCCATTTTAATTTTGTGTCGAGAGTCATTCCAAGATATTTGGCCTCGTTCGCAAAAGGAACTTGTACCGTATTTATAAATACAGGCAAATTATTTGTATTTTTATATGTAAAATCCACGTGGACCGATTTCGTTTCGTTAAGAGCGATCCTCCATGAATTTGTCCATTCATAAACCCGGTTAAGCGCGCCTTGTAATATTTTGTTTGTTTCTTTGGTCGTTGAACCAACTGATAGTATAGCAGTGTCATCGGCAAAAGTGGCTACGGTAGTACCTTCTATTTGCGGAATATCACGCGTAAATAACAGGTACAGGAGTGGCCCAAGGACGCTTCCTTGCGGCACACCTGCCCTTATTTCCTTAAATTCCGAATATTCGTTTCCGTGTTTGACACGAAAGAGTCTATTCTTTAGATACGATTCTAGAATTTTCCATAACCGTTCGGGGAGAACTTGTCTTAATTTGCACTTGAGGCCTTCATGCCAAACCTTATCAAATGCTTGCGAAACGTCCAAGAACACGGCAGAGCAAATTTTATTGATGATGATTGAACTGATGATCGGGTATAAGACGGTTTTCTTCTATAATTGGTTGTAAGCGTCTGAGTAATATCCTCTCAAAAACTTTGGAAATAATTGGAAGAAGCGAGATGGGTCTATAAGACTTTTTTTCATTCGGTGGTTTGCCTGGTTTTAGAACCGTTATGACTTCCGCGACTTTCCATTGACTCGGAATGTATTGTAATCTGATCGCAGCGTTTATAATGTGAAGAAGCTTAGTTAATGCTTTCCGAGGTAACATTTTTAGGAGTTCACCCGTGATCAGGTCGTATCCCGGAGCTTTTTCGGGCTTAAGTTTCTTTATTACTTGCCCGAGCTCGGTGAGTGTAGCGTTTATAACTATATTATTTTCAGATGTTCGTCTGTCTGATGCATAAGTATTTCGATTAAGCGCTTGACCATCGAACGGCTTAAAAGTTTCTTCTAAATGAGCTGCGAAAACGTCCGCCTTCTCTTTGTCGTTTTTTGCCCAAACATCTTGGGTTATCTTAATAGGCGGCTCTGCGATCTTCGGCCTTTTTGTGGCTTTAATAGCCTTCCAAAGCGAGTAATTGGATTCTTTTTCAGCTGTTAGGCTTTCGAGGTAATTTCTGGCCTCTTCACTTTTAAAATCTTTAATAGACTTTGTTAGCAAGTTAGTAAGTCGATTTAAGTTCGCTTTATCTTGCGGGGCTCGAGTTTGTTGCCATCTTTTTCGCGCTTTTCGTTTTGTTCTGACCATATTAATTATTTCCTGCGGGTATTTGACGCAGTTATAGTTCGACGTTCTCTGCTGGTGAGGAGTATTATTCCATGCAGCTTTCTGTACGATACTGACGAAGCGTTCGACCGCAACTTCTAGTTCGTAAGGCGTCTTGAGTGATTCGCGCAGTTCAGTATTGTTCTGGACATCTTTTTTGAAGCCTTCCCAGTTTGTTTTGCCATTTGTTAGCCTTGGCGGTATTTCATTTTTTATAAATGTCTCAGTCGTTGTTAAAATCTTAAAATTACCGGAGAATGATCAGAAGAAAGATCAAAACATTCTTCAATCTTATTACGATTGGTGGGTAATCCTTTTGTAATAAAGAAATCAATCAAATCAGGTATTTTAGCGACATCAGTCGGC
This sequence comes from Cheilosia urbana, assembly GCA_946477585.1. Classification (NCBI taxonomy): domain Eukaryota; kingdom Metazoa; phylum Arthropoda; class Insecta; order Diptera; family Syrphidae; genus Cheilosia; species Cheilosia urbana. The sequence goes on along the minus strand of OX297853.1, from coordinate 128,225,334 downwards.
CAGTACGTTGGTTTGCCTGTCGAATGAGAATCGCAATTGTACTGCATGCACACTTCGTAAAGTATTCTTCCCTTTCGCGATATGCATCTAGATCCCCAGAAACTATGTTTGGCGTTAAAATCACCTCCAATTATAAAATGTTGTCCGAGGGAATTGATTAGGTTCAAATAATCATTTTTCTCTATCTTGCATCGTGGTGGGCAGTAGATAGAAGATATTTTTTTAAAAATGCGTTTCGATATTGGACCTGTACAGAGCTCACTTGCATTGTTTCGAGTTCTAATTATAAATCGATTGAGTGGCCGATACACTCCTTTACATACAAGGATGCTCCACCTCTAGCCTTATTCGACGGGTGAACGGCGTGATAGTCAATGTAACCTTTGATCTTTAGATTTGATTTCTCCTTTATATGGGTTTCTGATATCAAACATGTATCGATATCTTTTTCCCTTAAGAACAATTCTAGCTCTCCGAGTTTTTGCCAAAGACCGTTGGCATTCCACGTAAGTATTTTAAACATTCGCTTCATAGTTGGTTGTTTTTCTGTCTCGAAATATTACTTTCGAGCTTAACTAGCCTGTCGACAATTAGGCTATTCGTTTTGCTTTGTTCCTGAAGTCTCGACAGAATAATCGAAAAGACATTGGAAACAGTGTCTGGTGGATTATTAGTTTGTCCACTACACGATGCTGCAGCTTGCGCGTATGTTAGGATATCTGTTTTTTGTTGTACGATGTCCGATGGCGTTTCTGTTGCCCGTTTTCCTTTTTTATTGTTGGGCTTATCTAACTTTGCCGGTTTCGAGCGGATTAAGTGCTGTTTCATGCATTACTAGAGGGTTCTCACCTGTCCAGTAACGCATATTTTGGGCATATAAATGGGCTTCATCGCTGAAAAATAAAAAAATTGCGTTAACGCTCCTAAAGTTGTGACTATCGACTTAGAATTTCGGTAGTAAATTTTAATTATTTGTAAACGTTGTTCCTTCGTGTACTTCACCAAGATGAAAATGTTGATTTTACTGAATATTTTGACATTCACAGTTCGGTACACGCTTTAAGTGTATGTTCACACTGAAAGTTTGAAGTTGGAAAGTTGCTAATGAAAGACCATTTATATTTGCAAGGCTAAGTTTTCTGTATTTATTTGTTTGCTTTAACACCGCTTAAAATGTGTATTTAATGCGCACGTATAAAATGACCGCTATTCCTGTTAGCATGCCGGGCCTCGATTGGGCATTACCACTTCGGGCAATGGGGTAAAGTGTATCCCATAACTTGAACCTTGCTTGGTATGGAGCATCACCCAAACGAACTTCCTTGTCATTGTACAAGGTCTGGAGTTTTTCCTTGTTTGAAGGCAGCCATTTCACACCGCCCACGTCTCCTGGCGAGCTATTTTAGAATAAGAAACATTAATTAAGTACGAATAAGTTTCACGCTGATAAAGTCATAAATCGATTGCACCAAACAGTCGAAATTGTGTTGTTATTTTGTACACTTTCGTAACTACGAACCTGTTCTGAGCAAACGTTGTGAAACATTCCACCAGGCGTTCCACCATGAACCACTCTGGATCCTGCAAACCGAAATGTGGCACATAACTCACCCTCTTGAGGATAAACTGAAGGTCATCACCATGGCAAACACCTAAGCGCAATCGGAAAATTAGAAAAAATTTCGCAGCATTTCCATGAGCAACTCTCACCCCTGGGTTTACCATCAGCGTCAGTATATGACCCATATCGACTGTAGTAATCAAACCTGTAGTAGTAAACATCCAGAAAATGTCTCGCCAAGTCGACCAATCTGTGAACACCGTGATTGATAAACGCATCTGTGTATATTTCACCTAAGTTCGTTAAGTTTTGTTCGTTGATTGTCTGGTTGCCCAAGTAGAAAGATTTCAACTTGTCGTTTTTGTCGTTGGGGCTATACATGAACAGTTCTGGACCGTATTTGTCAAAGTTCAGATATATGTCGTCCAAAATATCAGTTCTTTCCTCTAGAGCTATCAAAAGATTGTACGTAAAACGAGCGGTGACTTTAAATCGCATCAGACTTACAATAAACCGCATACGTAAATTCATCCTTGGATAGGCCACCCAGAAGCGGCACCTTGTTGAATTTTCCCTGTTCGAAGATATTCGTGGGATGGTCTTTCAAGAAATGACCATCGATTTCGTAGTTCCACTTCATGGTTACAATGCCGTACAGATCCCAATTTTTGCCCAGATCAATGAGCGTCTGCCATGGGATCTTTCGAAGGCAACTCAGGAGATCGACGGGGTTGTACATGGGGCATGATGCCTGGCGGGCCAGCAGTGTTGTCCAGTGCAAGTTGTCGATGGCATAATGATTGGTTGCCGATCCACTCATGGCAATTCCCCTGTGGAACAAACCCTCAGAGAGCGGTGAACTCATGTGCAAGGTCAAAGACATTGCTCCAGAACTCATTCCGAGAAGAGTAACGGATTCGGGATTTCCACCAAAGTTGGAGATGTTTTCTTGGATCCACTGCAGAGCCATGACTTGGTCGAGGTAGCCGAAGTTTCCAGGCGCATCTTTGGTCCGAGTGCTGAGGAATCCGAAAGGACCCAAGCGGTAGTTAAATGAAACCATGACTACGGGGTTATTACTGTCCATAAGGTAATTGGGTCCAGCCTCAGACACACTATGACTGCCGCCAGCCATATTCGCGCCGCCATGAATGTATACTATAACTGGCTGATTTCCCATCAAGTTCCGCGAATAGACATTCAAAAGGAGACAATCTTCCGAAATCAATTCCTCACTCATTCCCCTCTGCGGACACATAAAACCGTCCTTCGTGGCATCTAGTTCGGTCTTCCACTTTGTCACGGCCACGGGCGCCTTAAATCTTAAATTGCCGACCGGTGCTTGTGCGTAATATATTCCCCGAAAGGCGTATATGTCCGCATTTTTTTCCGACTTCAGTATGGAGCCCCTAATACTACCGAGCTTCGTACTAACAATTGGCGCTGACTGAGAGCTTACTACTGCCAGAAGGCATAAACCGACGATGAGTTTAAACAAACCCACCATTTCCGTAGCGATATAATGAACAACTGAAACTTGTCAAGTTCAGTCTACCTTAATATAGCACTTTCAAATCATTTTAGTCACATGTAACATGTCGTTATCGAGATTTCTCGTGATTAATCTCTGCGATAAGCATTTGTTCAGAAGCTTATGGCAGTATTTCGTCAACGTTTTCTGTTCTAGAAGAGGGGGTTCCTCGATTATTTTGCCCTAGAGGCTCCCCAAACGACTGTTGATTTTTTTTTTTTTTTGTTGCTGCCTATGAGGAGCAGAAAGGGAGGATTGAAGGTTTTTAGGTATTTAACCTCAATATTGGTATTTTTCTCACTCAGGTATCCCCTCATTTGTGGTATACTTTTCACTTCGCAAATGTGATCCCCTACGCGTGATCGTTAACTTATCTTGTTTGCTTACCCTCTCAGACGTTTCGGCAGAGCAAATGTCATCCATCAGAAGTATATGAAACCAACATCGCACACCACAAGAACCTCCCTTCAGATAACTGTGTTTGGGGACAACTTCATCTCGAAATTTAGAATTGCTTTTTTCAATGAAATGTGATAAGGCACTTTTGTATTGGTGGTAGACCTAGACACCATCTGTGAGATTTGATTTTCTATTGCTACTTTTTTTTCACAATAAATATGAATGTTCTAATAGGCCAAATTTATATATTTATACCAGCTGACCCGGCGAACTTCGTTCCGCCCAAATCTGTGTTTATAAAAATTGAGCCTTAAAATTGTGTTCGTTTGTCGCCAATTCACTTCTTAACGCATTTACCGATTTTAACCAAACTTTAACACATCTTTGGTAGTGGTCTATATGTGATATTTGTGAAGTTTGGTTGCAAATGGTAAACGTATGTTTGCGTTATTTGTTTACAAAAAACGGTGCAAAAAAAAATATATATTTGTGGCGCTGTTGTCGATATCCTAAACCACTCAACCGATTTAAATGACATTTTGTGGCTGTGTTTGGTTGGTTACAGTTTGAAGATGTAGGATACTATTTTGGTATGGTGGGTACGGCTATATGTAAAAGAGACTGACGTCCGTATGTGCGTGCACTCATAACTCGGGAATGGATCATGGTTCGGTGAAGATTTGTTGTTAAACATATTGTTTGATGCCAAATCTAAGAAACTAAAAAAAAAAAATGTTTCGTCAAAAATAAAAAGCAAAAATGTTGAGGAAAAATTAATCACTATTATTTTTATTTAATGTATGTGTTTTGTATTTATTATTATTATAAATATTATTTTGTATAAATAAACAGAACTGATGACTTTCCTACACGTGAACATGATACATATAATTGTCCGTGGGAGAAGCATGGATACTCTAGGTCGATTCCCCATAATTCAAACGATTGTCCTTGCGCCTTATTTATTGTCATAGCGAACGCAAGACGTATCGGAAATTGCAATCTCTTGAATTCAAAAGTTAAATCTGGTGGAATCATTGGAATACGCGGAATCAATACATCTTCACCTTTAAATTTTCCTTTCAAAATCGTTGCTTCAATAAGATTGTTCATAACCTTTCTAACTGCTAATCTTGTTCCGTTGCACAATCGAGGCTGATTTATATTCCGAAGAAGAATAATTGGTGCACCAACTTTCAATTGTAAACGATGAGGCGGCAATCCAGGTAAATCCAACGAATTCAGAAATTCCGTCGGATAATTGACAGCGTTATCTTGATTTGTGACCGTGTCTACTGATTGATACGTTACAATCTCACCAGGCACATCAGTTAAAATATCCGCATTCAATTGGCCGACTTCCTTATTTTTGGCAGCCAATATTACTCTTTCAGCTAACCAATTGTAATTTTTATAATCTTGCGCAATGTTTGGAAAAACACTTGAAACCAATTGTTGTTTTGTTTGTGTGAAATTACAAAAATTATCTGGCAAAGTGATTAATCCAGTGTTATCAATAGGAATTTGTCCATTTCCTATTGACAGTAATTGCCTAGAAAATTCGTCAGCCGATGGGTCATTTTCTATTTGTACTCTCACATTTGTTGTTAAAGTGAGTGTTTGCGCATTTCTTCATAAATTTGACGACTTTAAACATGCCTTTAATTCATCTGCTGGAGTTGAACGGGGTATCACTGGCAGTGTTTATGCAAAATATCGTCGGCCATAGCACACAACACACCGTCACCAGTCCGCAGCGCTTCGAACGAAGTAGGGCCACAAACATTGACCAAAAGCATTCTCAAATAGTTAGAAGCATTCGTTGTTTTTCAGGTGAACTGTGTATATTCTACCAATTGCATCACTTGCATAAACACCACGAAATGCGGGAACTATTTCACCTTGTTTCCGCCGCTTGAACTTCTTCGACGACGCATTCCAATATCGTGGCATTTCGCAATAAGAAAGTGTTCGTGCAAACTCGTGACTTCGGCAAGTGTCAAAAAATTGGTTAATGTTGTTGCAGGTGCCATAACCCTACTCACGAATGAGCAGAGTACCAAGATTGTTACTCGCTCGTTTTTCGTAACAACCCCTACGTGAAAACTCAAAACGCTGATGAGCAACATCATTGTCCACGTCATCTTAATCACCCCTACATTTCAACTTACTCACTCGTACTAATGCAAGGATCCTGAAAATAATGGATTCAAGCACAATCAAACAAATATCAAAGTATCTACTCCACTTTAAAATGTTACTTGATGTAACATAGTAAACATAATCTAATAGAACAAACTTATTAGGTTGGTACCAATATTTAAAAAAAAATTCAAAATTGTTCACAATAACAATTTGCTCGGAAAATAATTGAAATCATTGACAACAATTGCTTTTAAAATAAATTTTATTTTTTTTTTTTTTGTATTTGAAATGTCACTACTCGATTTCTATAAATTTTTTTGTTGTTTCAAAGTGCATTTCCCCATACAAACTTTCATAACCTTTTTCATCCCCTCAAAGTTTTGTTTTCGCGACAAATGATATATATTTCACACAAATGATATATATACCAATAGCAAATATGTGTGAAAGTTTGGTTCAAATCGGTAAATGCGTTAAGGCGTGAATCGAGGACAAACGAACACAATTTTACATTTTGCACGCATAATATTCTACTTTCGGGTAGCGCAAAATGTTTTATCTGACACTTGCCACTGTGTGTTGGAAGGTACAGGGCAGTTCTTTAAAAATATCCCGAACACTTCTGCCGTGTTAATAATTGACTTGGAAGTGCAGCTTTTTTTTTTGTTTTTTTTTTTTAAATATAGGAACAGTGCTGCCAACCGTAAGGTACAGTTCTGCGCTGAAACTACATGAAAAACCGACAAAAAAGCGCTAGATTTCGCAAACTTGCGCTAGATTTTTGTTTTGCTAAATATGTTATGTTTCTTGAGAGTGAAGAGTAAATACTTTTTTCCCATACAACAAATGTTATGTTATGTAGGTAAATATTTACATATTTCATTTAAAAAGAAAAAATATGTAAGTGTCTTTGATTGTCAAAGGTCAAATTAACAAAATACCTACGAAATTTCTGGTATATTTCATTTTGCGCTGTGCGCTAAAAATATATTTTACGCGCTGTCAGACCCGAAATTCCGCTAGATCTGACGCGTTTTCCGCTAAGTTGGCATCAGTGTATAGGAAGCATAGAAAGAGCACTTCTAAATTTGATCTTTTCATAGAAAGTAAATACAGTGGAAATAACTGAAGTAGGTACCTATAGCATTGTCGATATATTTCAATCGAACCGCAATGATTGACGTGTCGGCTAACCTTATGCTTGTAGATTGATGCCACTATCCACTCATGCACAAATATCCAGCGATTATTCTTGCAACCAATAGTGAAAGCGATACGCACGGGAAATTCAATACACTTCAATACAAAAGGGCAAATCGTTCTGAAAAAGCGGAATCCGCGGAAAGAGAATGTTTGCCTTTGAATTTTCCACTCAAAAGCTTCGCTTGCATGACATTTAATTTCATATCCTTCAATATGAAATCAAACGCGTTCCGTTACAAAACGTAGGTGCATTGAGCTTGCGCAACAAAATTATAACTGAGCTGACTTTCAATTTCAAATTGTGTAGAGGTAAGCTTGGAATATCCAAAGAATTAAAAAGTTCAACGAATCACTATAAATTTTTGTTTTCACGACACAAAGTAGCGTATGTCCTTCCTTGGGCCCCGTGCGATTTTAAACTAAAAATCATAAAAATCGAATGATCCGTTCCCGAGTTATGAGTGCACTCCACATACGGACGTCAGTCTTTTTTATATGTGGCTGTACCCACCCGGATTTGCTCGTATTAAGTCCTGCTCACATATCGCAAAGTGCTTTATTTGGGCAATGTCCATTAATAATTTTAAGTACCTACCTACCTACACAAATTTAGAAATATCGTTTGATTTTATTTTTGAGTGCAACAACTAGTTTTCCTATCCCTCTTATATTTTGTTAAGTAGGTACCAACAATAGGGTCAAAAACTATCCTATCTTTCAAACTGGAAGCAAGCATATCCATCCCAAAAATTTTAATCAACTTAATAAAGTTGTTTCGGAAATCGACAACAGCGTCTTCTATCAGGTCTAAAAGAATAGTATTTTTCAAGCTGGAACCAACCATAATTATACATCCAAAATATTTCATTGAAATCGATTGAGCGGTTTCGGAGTACGACAACAGAACCACCTAAAATAAATAAATAGTTGGCGCAACAGGTCTGGAGAGACCCTAGGCCTAGCTTCTCACAACCATTCGTTTTGTGTGAGTTTCTCATTTTCGGAACGAATGGAAGGGATCTACAATTTTATGCCGACTCCAAACGGCTAATTGAGAAGCTCTTTCAAGACATTTATACTCTCGGATGTTTGTCAGACGTTCGCGAGAGGTAGCGCAGCGGAAAAAAACCCTGAGTCGGAATTGGGTTTTTGCGGGATTCGAACCTGGGACTCCCGCATAGCAGTCCAACACACTAACCACAAAGCTACTGCGACTACAACAACAGAACCACCTATCGGGTTCAAAATAGTCCTATCTTTCAAGCTTCAACCAACCATACAGAACCACTAAATTTCATTGAAATTGGTTGAGGAGTTTCGGAGATCGACAACAATGCCACCTATTTGGTCCGAAAGTAGGTAGGTACCTACCCTATCTTTTAAGACTGCCTAAACCTGAATACAAGAATACGAAAAAAAAGAAAGCATCATGAAAATTGGCCCAGTGGTTATCGAAGTATATCGTCATCGTCATCATCATCATCACCCCAAAAGATTTATAGGTATATTGTTCTCATATATGTATATAGTTTTACTGGAAAACGCCCACACCGCCGCATGTTGAGAATTTTCCGACTTTTATTTTTTTCCTAAACCATCCCTGATTCAAGACGAAGAAAACAACACAAAAATCATTTAAATCGTTTAAACCGTTCTGGAGCCTTTACCCGACTAACGAACAGCAATTGATTTTTATGTTATACTAGCTGACCCGGCGAACTTCGTTCCGCCCAAATTCGTTAATGTAATGAAAATAATGATTCCGAGCATGCACAATGCACATGCTACTCAATTTCTTTCGTATCAGTCAGCCTTTCGCTTTTTCACTAAAGTCCTTTAAATGAAGTTCACAATTTACATAAATTCTTATGTCACCCACAACTCAGCATTAACTGTCACGGCAATAAATTTGAACTCAATCGATTCGGTGGATTTCAAAATTTAACATTTTTTTTTATGGGTTGTGCCACGCCCCTTTGTCCAATTTTGACCAATCTTCACAGGTATACTCCCGGGCCAATACCTAAGATTGTGTGTAAATTTGGACTTAATCGATTTCGTGGCTTTCGAAATTTATGGTTTTTAATTTTTTTTTTTTTTTTATGGGCGGTGCCACGCCCCTTTAGCCAAAATTGGTCGTACCAACTCAGAAACCTTCGCGGGCTTATGCACAACAACTTTGCTAAAGATCATCACATGATCAAATGCATAGTTTATGATTCCATAAAGGACATACAAACAGACACTCATTTTTATATAAGAGAAGATAGAGATTCTCCTCTTTTTCTCTTACCCTTTTCAATAGTAGGATAATTTCTGAAAATTATGTTTTGAAGAATTTAGCTGCTTCGGAGTCCAACCTTAATCCTGGTCCTGATGGTCTTAATTCTGTTTTGCTTAGGAACTGTAAGTTCCCTTTACATAAAATAAGACTTCTCTCTAGCAGTCGACGTTGCCCGACTTGTAAACAGTTGTGTTACTGGAATGTTGGTTTCTAATCAATACATTTCTTTGTCGATATCTTCAAAATTTACTGCTCAGGAAGTAACAAATGTTTTATTTATGTACGATTGCGCGTAGCACCATTTACCATAATCAAAGTTGCTTTCAATATCAGACACTTTTTGCTAATCATTGCGAAAATAACTTTTTGTGTGTTATCGTTGACCGAATCGTAGATGTTTTGACAGCGGTCCGAGATGTGGTAAAAACAGTTATACATATATCTATATAGCAATAAGTATGAAATAATTTATGAACGCTGATAAATCTGTTAACCCTTGAACAGGTACATGCCTGTGCAGTGTACAATCTGAGGGTCGTTAAATACTAAATTAAAGTAATCATGAAAAGCCATTTTGCGATATTCTTACAGGTGTAGCTACCTAACAAGGGGGACGTTAAATTATTTGCGGTGGTCTGTTGTTCTGTTTCAATATAGAGAATGTAGCGTAACAATAATAACCAGTAAGGGTAGGTGGCCATGTCGAATGAACGTCTAATTGGGTTTTTTCTCCGAAAGCTTGTGTTTAATTTAAACCACCACAAAATCTTGAAGTGGGGAAAGGACAACTTGGTTGTATTTAATGCAAACAAGACACAGCTCACAACATTATCCAGAAAAAATGCATCAACAGTTCCTCAGATCCAAATGGATGACCATCCAATCCATCACAAGGAATCTATGCACCTTCTAGGAGTCACAGTCAATTCAGGAATCACATGGCAGAACCACATATCCTATATCGCAAAATCGGCGTCCGCAAAGTTGAGCTACCTATTTAGAGCAAAGAGGTTCTTTAGCCCCAAGCAACTTCTCCTTCTCTATAAAGCACAGGTTAGACCAGGCTTGGAATATTGTTCCCATATATAGAGCTCGGCCCCAAAACATTCACTTAACCTGCTTGATAGCATACAGAGACGAGCAGGTCGACTCATTGGAGACCCTACACTCACATCGAATCTACAACCGTTGGTGCACAGAAGACAAGTCGCTAACCTATGCTTGTTCTATAGGTATTTCCATGGTGGATGTTCTGAGGAACTCAAAGTCATTATCCCTCGAAATGCAACTTTTGGGCGCCCAACAAGGCAGGCTGCTAATGCTCATGACCATACAGTACACTTGACAACCGCGAGGACATCAACTTTCAAAAACTCCTTCTGTTACAGGACAAGCAAACTTTGGAACTCGCTTCCTGGGGATATGTTTCCAGAAGACTACAATTTGCAGCAATTTAAGTGCAGAGCAAACATACATCTGCAGGCATCTCGGGGTGCTGTTGAAGCGTTATAGGTTCGCCTTTCCCGGGAGAAGTATATAAAAAAAAAAAAAAATTTGAATTTGGTTCCCAATACAATTGGCATTACCTCAATGGACGCTCAATTGCCTTCATGTTCAGTAATTTCACCTGCTTCTCCCATCAACAATATAAACAATTAGGAGAGCCAACACTTTTGAGGAAATGCGCAGATGGCTGATGACGTGTGGTGTGGTGGGGGACGTATGGTGGAGGTGGTGTCTGGTGTATATAGAAATTGAGTTCAAGGTTTTTGTTTTAATGGTTGTTATAGTACCTACGTTGATACTTACAGTAAAGAATTGAAAAATTCAAGAAGTAAAGACGATATAGGTGACTTATGTTGTTTGATTTATTTATTGTTGGTGTAGATACAAATTTTCGTTAAGGCTTTTGTTTTAGTGGTTGTTTTGATATTACCTACGTTGAAACCTACGTTGATACCTACAGTATGGAAGTGGACCTTTAGTACTAACGCTGTTGAATTTAATTTTCTTAAATTGGTGTTTTAGTTAAATAGATATGTTTGATTTATTGTTTCAATGTCGACAATGTTCACCGCTTTTTTTTTTGATTTTAAACAAATATGCCGTTGAGAAAACGGTCAAATCTCTTTTATTGGAAACCACACAGTCTCACGACGCGTACGAAGTTGCGGGCACAGCTAGTTATTAATATAATGATACAAAAAGCATTAGGTGTTTAAGCTTAACAGCAGATAATCATCCTGGCCGTATTTCTGCGTCGTTTAAGTTAGGTACTTGCTCCATCAGCTCCGGCAAAATTCTTTTAAATAATAACTTTTGGCCAAGGCCAGTCGAATCGACCACACAGTTTGTATATTATCATCATATAATTAAAATTGGTGTAGCAATATTTGACTTGAAGCGAATTTGACTATCTGTCTTTAAATAAATAATTCTTAAAAATTACTAATCGTATTCGAGTCAACGCTGGAATAAGTAGTAGTAACTAATATTATTCCGCCATTTTTTAATGTTGAAAAAAGATAGTATTAAAATTTAAAAAAATTGTTGGTAGGTATTACATTTTGTTTCATGCTTTTATATTTTTATATTTTCAAAAATATTTTCAATTTTTTGCTTAAATGCGACTGAAGTTGTTGCAGCAGAATTTGATGCTGCTGCAGTTGATGCCAGAAACTCGATCAAGAGTATTTGACTTTCGGTTAAGATATTAAAAGACAGTAACCTTATTTCTTAAAAGTAAGTCGCGAAAAAAAGAAGAAGAAATAAACACATATCTGCGCACAATAAATTGCAGGGCCATAAAATAATAGAATTATAATTACTGACTACGGAGTCCAGATGTGGCAGAAAAGGGTATAGTCCATCCAAAAGGAGTTGAATCTTCCCCTGATGCGCAGTAGGCAGTAGCAATTTCTTTAAGGGATACTTTCTCTTAGACTCATTTTTGATGAAATGAAATTGTTAATGCTTTTCTCCACTTCATCATTTTTTACCATTATTTATAAATTAGAAGCCTATTAAAATGTTTTCTTACAAAAGATTTCTGCTAACCCTTTCTAATAGTAGGTTCCTACCAACAACTCAATTATAACAAACTTCAATTGTTCGTCCATAAACATTTGAGAAGTGCAATTTTTCGACGCCAGCTACGATGCTCTGGATTTCGTTCCGATAGTAAAAATCTCCGAAAACGAATATTTTGTACTTTCTATTTCTAAAACGGAATAAAATCTACTACTTTCGGAGAGACAATTCCGAAAGTGGAATTTTCGTACCTGGCAACTCGTTTTCGAATGTCCAAAGCGCTCTAATACGGAAAATTTGTTGTAAATTTTAAGGGCCGATGTTGAATGTGAGCCACACCTAAACGTCAAGTTTTTTTCCGCATTTCATATGACATTTCTCAATTTCAGACTAATTCAATTTGTACCATGGAAAGATACACAATCGAGCAACGCGTTAAAGTTATTCAGGCTTATTATGAAAATGGGCGTTCAAATCAAAATGGCATATCTTGCACTTCGTGCTTTTTTCGGTCAAACCGGGTCTGCAGGCGATGTGAAAACACCTGTGCATGCTCGTACAGCTCGTACTGCAGAAAATATTGCTGCTGTTCGCGATAGTGTGGCTGAAGAGCCGTCCACCTCAACTCGTCGTCGTGCCCAACAATTGCACCTCTCACGTAAGATGATAACTAACTTTTTATGGCCCGAATTGGAAGATATGGATGTGGACTATATGTGGTTTCAACAGGACGGTGCCACTTGCCACACAGCTCACGAATTAATGGCTCTTTTGTGCGACAAATTCAATGGCCGTGTTATCTCACGTGGTGGCGATGTAATTGGCCGCCAAGATCATGTGATTTGACACCGTTGGACTTCTTTCTTTGGGGTTATTTGAAAGATAACGTGTACGTCGATCATTTTATTTTCATTTTAAATTCATTTTTATTTATCCTTAAATAAACTTACGTGCTAGACAAAAAACGATTAAATCTAATTTTAAATTAACATTTGTCTTATTTTAGCTTACTGACTCTTAGCGAGCACTCTGAACTTAACAATTTCCTTAAAATTATTGCCTTTCGGCCTTAAATTTATCTATATTTTATTTGTTTTGTTTTTTGATTTCCAAGAAACTTTACTTTAAACTTGAAATCTTTATTATGTGTTTTATTTAAAGCTAGTTAAAACTACCTAAGCTACTTAACCTAAACTACCTATAATCAGGGTGGTGAGCAATCTTATCGATTGGTCACCATCCTGATCGAGTCCTTGGTTGCCTGTCGGCCGCCAACAAGGGTTCATCCGCGCCGCCATAAGCGTTGGTCAAGTCTCGGAAGCACTCTTTCATGTTGGCTAGCCCGGCGCATCCCAAAAACCCCCTACTCTTGCCCTAAGCCTACCAACTTAGATCTAGCTTAAAACTAAGGAATAAAGGCAAATTATTCATTACTGTTTTTTTTTTTTATAGAAGCCCTAATTTTGACAGCAACTCGACTTGTAACGAGTTCGATGTGCTCAGTGGCGTAGCAAGGGGGGGGGGCAAGGGGGGCACAAGCCCCGGGCGGCACTTTGCCAGGGGCGGCAATTTGGAGCAGCTCATTTTTTTTTTTTTTTAAATAAATAATTTATTTAAATTTATTAATATTATTTTGGCAAGTTCTGGTTAGAGAGCTATAAGCGCCTACTGTACTATTTTATAAGCTCTTACAATTTAAAAGTTGACAGGCGTAGTAGGAGTTTCTGTTTTTTAATTGCAAATAGTGTTGGTGATAAATCGATATCTTTACATATATGTACGAGTATATCTAAGAATTCAGAGATTTGTTCTTGAATTTGCATTAGACATTATAAACTGAATATCCCGATGGACGTGTGTGGGGGTGTAAACGAAGTGGGATTTTCTGATTGTGTAACGATCCAAGTGGTTGGAATTATTAATTTTTCAGAAATAATTAAAAAAAATATTTATTCGAATTTTTTGAGAAAAACTAAGTAGGGGATCTTATTTAAAATTCCTAGTTGGCGCAACAGGTCGGAGGGACCCTAGGCCTAGCTTCTCACAGCCATTTTGTGTGAGTTTTTTTTTAATTTTTAGAAAGAATGGAAAGGATCTACAATTTTATGACGTGGTACGACTTGAGCTGTAAAGAGGCTATTAGATTAAGGGAGTTGAGTTTTCGGTCTTACAAAGCCAACCCATCTGAGGAAAACCGAATGAAGTTTAAACGAGCCAGAAATGACTGCAATGCCCTCATATAGCGTGTCAAATTCTTATATGACCAAAAGTTGAGGCAAAAAATACTACAATGTCCCAAGGGTAGTGAAACTTTTGGTCATTTGTAAAAAATATTAAGAATTCGGCCTCGTCAGCAATCCCAACGCTCATTTACAATGACACTCCAGCTGTCAGCTCTTTAGACAAAGCTAATCTGCTCGCTGCACATTATGCAGCCAGCTCTATGCTCCCAGATTGCGGTTTGTCTACACCTGTACTCGAGTGCGTAGTATTTACCATGGGACCAATCCACTTTCGCACTCGAACAGTCGCAAGAGTACTTTACGATCTCAACATAAATAAATCCGCTGGTCCAGATCGTATCTCCCCCATCGTTCTGAAGAGGTGTTCTTCCACGCTGGCAAAACCACTGCGTAAGCTTTTTCATCTGTCCTATTCTTCTGGACTCTTTCCGAGTAGGTGGAAAACAGCATTTGTCCAGCCCGTCCCTAAAAAAGGCGAATCTTCTTCTCCCACCAATTACCGACCCATAGCACTTACGTCCATTCTTTCTAAGGTCATGGAAACGCTGATAAACCGTCAGCTTATGAAATATCTTGAATCACGGAAACTCCTCATTGACCGGCAGTACGGTTTTCGTGGTAATAGGTCCACTGGTGATTTGATGACTTATCTCACCGAGAAGTGGAACCAATCTCTCCATCACATCGGTGAATCGAAGATTGTTGCGCTCGATATTTCAAAGGCATTTGACAGAGTTTGGCATCAAGCACTTTTGTCGAAAATGCGTGCTTATGGGATCGATGGGTCTCTTATTCAATGGATTAGAAACTACCTTTCTGGCCGTTCAATTCAAGTTGTTTTGGATGGTTTCAGTTCTGAAACTCACCATATAAATGCTGGTGTTCCCCAAGGCTCAGTTTTGTCTCCGACTCTCTTTCTCATTTTTATAAATGATCTCTTGTCTGCAACTTCTAATCCAATCCATTCTTTCGCTGATGACAGCACTCTTAGCTTTTCATATTCTTTCCAGGACTCACGTCCCTGCTCTTCGGCCGTAGAACTGGAACGGCAACGTATGTTAAGCTCATTAAATTACGACCTTGACAGTATTTCAAAATGGGGTTCAGAAAATAGAGTGGAATTTAATGCTTCAAAAACACAATGCTGTCTGCTGTTCTCTAAAGCGAAACCCATATCTACAGCCATTATCCATGAATGGCACTTGCATTACCGAAACCGTTAGACTTTCTATTCTCGGTATGTGCGTTCATGATAACCTTCGTTGGAATGACCATGTACACGAAGTCGCTAAGAATGCGAAATGTCTAGGTTTCCTCAAACGGTGGAAGAAATATTTTACCCCTTCTGATCTGGCTACAATATACAAGGCGTTCATTCGCCCAAAGCTTGAGTATAATTCCCACATCTGGGGGTCGTTTCTGGTTCTGTGAAAAAGTGAAACGAAAATGTTTTCACTCTTTCACGCGCAATTTTGATTCTCGTTCTATGAAAATGTGAAACCAAAAGTCCAAATTTTTCATATGAATAATTTCTTTTCACGGCCCCATTTGCAAGTGAATGTTTTTAGTGATAGTTTAAAAATTAACAACCCTCTTTCATACAACACAGTGTCCGGTATTGAATTCACCACGATATTTTCACTTATTGAACCAGAATCGCATTTTAATGCAAAGTGAATCGAAAAAATGAAAGCAATGCGTGAAAGCGAATGTGATTCACTCTTTCACAGAACCAGAATCGACCCCCTGGTCTGGTGCACCGAAAACTATATTGCACTTACTAGATAGGATCCAACCGTGCGATGAAACTAATCGGAGACACGAATATCGCGAATTCTATCAATTCGCTTGAACACCGTAGAAACGTTTCGTGTATCTCATTGTTTTATCGTTTTTTCTACAAATAGTGCTCAAATGAAATTGCCAACTGCATTACTCCCCTTCAGAAATTCAACCGCAATACTCGCCATGCTAGCAATGCCCATCAGTTTATCTTCGGACGTACAATGAAATACAGAGACTCTTTCATAAGCCGTACAACGCGAATGTGGAATGCCTTGCCCAGCTCTGTCTTTCCTCCCCAGTACAATTTACAGACATTTAAGACCAATGTGCATTGTGCATCGGTATCTCCTATCTTCTCTATCCCAATTTCCTTAATGCCCGCGCTGTGTAAAAACACTTTAAGAGTCGTCAGAACCTCTTTAGCGCGTGTTAATTATAAAAAAAAAAAAGAAGGAGGATGCTACGTAAGTAGCGCACCGGCCCGGGTGAGCGTATCCACCCTCACTTCTTCCTCAAGCCACCAAAATTCGGTGAACTGCTTTACAGTATCGACCCTGTCCTGTTCCGCAATTGCGGTGCTAAAACGGAGGAGCTCCTGAGCATTGGCGGCGTACCCGTCGTAGATGAGCCGCTTATCCCTCGCACCGTGGTGGCTGTGGTACAATACCGGCACACCATCTTTTGTCTGGACTAACCCTTTCTTATCTACACGAAGAAATGCCTCAGGCGGGATGGAGCCAGACCGAAGCGTACTCTCGTGGTACATGAAATTGGTGTAGTAAGCCCCTGCGATCAGGTTATTATCACTGGCCATCGCTCTAGCATAACGTGCCTTAATAAGGAAATTGTCAATTCAGTCAGTCGGGCCCCATTGTATAAGGCCCTGTTGGGATAATATTTTATGTACTGAGATTCAGGAGTTCTAAACAACCCTAGACAGGCCTGAGGCATTGCCTCTAAAACACCCGAATCTTTTCAATATAGGACGGCGCTATATTGAACCACATGGGACAGCCATAAGCGATGATAGCCCTTATAAGGGCCATCGATGCAAATGACTTTCACCCTGGAGTCAAGTTGACTACTGCGAAACAGTCTCCTTGTCAGAGCGTAGGCCCTCTTAGCCCCGGCAAGACAAGCATTTATATGTTTGTCAAAATACAGATACTGGTCGAGCCGGATACCGAGATATCTGACCACGTTTTTCACCGCCAATGGTCATCCCTGCTGTCCAGTAATTGTTAATTTTCTCCAGTTTTTTCTGGTGTCCCTAGAGGCCCCAGCCAATGGAGTTCTGAACAGGATTGTTTCCGACTTTTGGAAATTGATTTTCAACTTCCAATCATCGCAATACCTCTTAATTTGCTCGAAGTCACGCTGCAGAAGGATGTTGATGACCTCGATTTTTGGTCCTGACCTGAACGCCACTAAATCGTCTGCGTACGATATAGCGTGCCTGAGGGAATCCCCCAGATCACTTGTGTAAATATTAAACAGGACCGGATAATTCACTGCTCCCTGTTGTAAGCCGTTCTTAATTTCGAAAACCCTACTCACGTTGCCAGCTTTGACAACGAACTTCTTTCCCATAAGCATGTCATAAATCATATACACCAAAGGTTTTTGAATGCCCATTCTAGTAAGCTTAAAAGAGCCCCTCCAGCCATACGGTATCGAAGGCCTTCTCAAAGTCGACCAGGCAGGCACCCGTGCATTACTTCTTACTTTTGTTCCACTGAATGTCGGAGACCAGTTTCGACGCGGCATGAATAGTGTCATGCCCCGCTCTAAAGCCAAACTGGTTGTCCGGAATTATCTTATTTTCTTCAACCCATCTTAAAAGAGATCTATTGACGACTTTCTCGTAAACCTTGCTAATATTCGGGAGCAAACTAATTGACCACAGATTAGCAGGGTTTGTCCTATCTTTATCCTTTTTCGGGATAGGATGTACCACCGCTATTTTCCACTGCGCCGGATAATATGCATTATTCAGCGCATTGTTAAATAGCGTGGTGAAGATATCGATCACTTCTAGCGGCAGGTGTCTTAATACGACGTTTGGGACCCGTCAACTCCCGCCGACTTTTTGTTTTTCAGTGACTCAAAGATGCACCGGAGCTCATCTTTACTCACGAACAGATGAGAATTTACATCGGCGATTGTGCCATTTGCACAGTTGTCGTCATTGAACACGGCGAAACCGTTGTTCTCGGATCGCCAATTTTGAATTTCGGTCCGCAGATAAAAGTGGTTAAGAAAGGCCCTCTCCTCGAGGTCGTGGTTACGGCGAACAGGGTTGTTCACCGTATACACATTTTCAAAGAAAGCTCCGCCAGAGCCCCCAACTCGCAATCCTCTTGCCGCCGGCCTCAATTCTTTTTTCAAATTCGCCATTTTGTTTACCTATCGGTGTTCTGTCAATTTAGAATCCGTGTGACGTGCAAAAACATACAAAAAATATAAAATCAATGCTGCCAGCTGTGGGGTAATGTGATAGAGGTCGGGAATACGACATTTTAACATTACTTACTGAATGCTATTGTTGGTTATTATATATTTTTAAAAGGCGATTAATATAATTTATTTTGTTAATAAAACTACCTAAATGAAATGTTCTATAAACTAGAAATATTTTAGGACAAAGGGTAGTGGCACCAGTATCCGAACACTTAACGGCGATTTGAAAAAAAAAACCGCTGTCAAAATGTTTGTTTGGGAGAAAACTTATTAAAATAAATTTAATATGGCAGATGAAACTTTATTTTTTCACACCAAAATAAACTCGTGCCAATGAATCTAAGCATTTAAGAGTAAAAAAATAAAAACTGAAAGATTATACTTTTTGCCAGTAGTCGAACATGTGTTTCCTTATTCCGAACATCTAGTTTCCTGGTTTTCGAACACAAATATTTGAGACAATATCTGAAGTTTTTCTTAAACAAATTTATTTTAACATCAATTTAAAAAAAAAACGTAACAAATCAGTCTTCGAGGTTATTTTAAGGACAAAAAAAAATACATTAAATGTTTTTATTAAAGGAATTTACATATAAGATATTGTTTAAAATATCATTAAAACATAAACAAAAAAAAGGAACTTCATAAAAAACTTATAGGTATAACTTAAAAACTTCGTATCAAAAATATCTTTTTAAAAAGAACAGTAAAAAATAAACAAAAAATGTTTTTTAAAACATTAAATTAAATTAAATTTTCTAAAAAGATAAAAATGGCACTTTTTTCAAAATTTAAGAGCAAAAATTGCACAAGAACTCTAGGTTTTGAGATTCATTAAAAGCTTTTGTACTGAGTTTTGTGCACCCTAAGGCTGAAAACACACCGGATAAAGCAAAACATGTTTTTTTGCTTCGTGAAACAAGGGAACATTGTTTCTTATGAGAGTACACACACCAAAGAAAACAAAACAAAACACACGTTTTTGTTTTGAAGTGTTTCGGTGATGGTTGTCAAAAATACATGCCATTGTATACGAGCAACACACACCGAATGCAACAAAACTGTTTCGAAACAGCGTCGTTGATGATAATTGCCTACTTTCTTATGGCGCAACACACACCAAATGAAACGAAACATAAAAACCAAAGCAAAACAGGAAAACATGTTTCGTTGCCGATAGCTGACCTTTCGTTTTTTGCAAAACAAAATTTTGATTCCGTTGATTTTATTTACATTTTCGATTAATCCCAGCAAATAATCAAACGTTTCTATCCGCATTCTGGTAAAATTATTAAATTTTTCAGGATAAGCTCTTAACTCTGCTATTAATTTAATTATCACATCCTCAGCATTTCGTTTGATATTATATGGAAGCACCCACCACTCTCTGCTATTTGTGTCCTTTTCCTCAATTGCTTCCAAAACTGTATATAAAATTGGCACAACTTCATCGTCTGAGTCCGACCACATGTTGAACAACACTAAAAGCAAGTCGCGAATTGCATTTTGTTTTATTTCAACGCACACCAAACGAAACAAGAAAACAAAACGTTTTGTTTTGTTACATTCTGTTTCGCTTGGTGTGTGTTCAAATATAAAATGTTTTTTTGACTATCGAATTAAGAACGTTTTGCTTTATCCGGTGTGTTTTCAGCCTAAGTGATACCACCGACTACATGCGTCACATCCAATGTTTTTCAATTGATCATCTTCTGTATCAGTATTTAGCTCATCTTCGCATGCACTGCATTTCTGTTTTTGGTTTAACTTTCTCACATTTCTCATTTTTCTAGCCTTCTTTACAATTTTTTTGAGTTTATTCGAATGTCTGAATCTCTTTTTTACATCAATTTCTTTCGTTCTTCTTTCTTTGGCTTCGGCTATATTTTTATGGAATTCCATCCACTTTAGAGACGAAATCGACATTGGTGGTCCGGATACTTTAAATGCTTTTAAAAAGACGAGCAAGAGCTGCATGGTGATTTTCGGAATCTTGAAACAGGTGTTGTTGTTTTGGAATTATAACTCGTTATACTCGGGCTGGTATCAGCATGTGTTGTTGTGGCATTGGGAGAAGAGCTATTCAAATCCTTTAGGACCCTGCTTGACCTGCCTGGCGAGAGACTCAATAGTGATACATCAATATTATCAAAAACACAATAGGGGTATTCACGATCCGGTGCAACTGGTCTTGTATCATTGCAAAAGTGCGAAAGTGCAACTTTTTTTCGCACTACAACAACAAAATATACTGAATAAAATTTCGCCACACTTTTGCACTTTATCTATACCTTGCCCCTATTGCAACCGAAAAATACAACAGAGTAGCCTCATCAAGTTGATAGTTCGCTAAATTGAAAAAAAAAAAAAAAAAATAAAGAGAATGGAAAACAAAAATAAGTGCCGCCGAAGGGAAAATCATAATTTTCATTAGGTAATATTAATTAATTAAAATAATTTTGTCTCCATTATCTTCCAATAAACAGAATCGTTTTTCTTTTTCGCCTTTTAAAAGTTTTGTCTCAGAACAAATGTCAATTGTCAAATTGGATCTGGCATTTGTTTCAGTTTTGCTATAGATAAGAAAAAGTGTGTTCACGATCTGATAAAATAAAATAAAATTTCGCAATTTTACACTGTTTGTTACACCGAATCGTGAATACCCCTAGACAAATTTAGTATAGCTATTGCCTGCTACCTTTCCAGTAGAAAACGTTTACCTACCTATATCATCGCAGTTTTAAATTTGGGACATAGCATCCTCAATTTGATTTCTAATTGAAGTTTCATCAATTGGAATGGTTTTCCACAACAATTCTTCAGAAATGCTTTCTAAAAAAAAAAAAAAATAGTTGGCGCAACAGGTCTGGAGAGACCCTAGGCCTAGCTTCTCACAACCATTCGTTTTGTGTGAGTTTCTCATTTTTGGAACGAATGGAAGGGATCTACAATTTTATGCCGACTCCAAACGGCTAATTGTGAAGCTCTTACAAGACATTTATACTCTCGGATATTTGTCAGACGGACGCGAGAGGTAGCGCAGCGAAAAAAAACCCTAAGTCGGAATTGGGTTTTTGCGGGATTCGAACCTGGGACTCCCGCATAGCAGTCCAACACACTAACCACTAAGCTACTGCGACTACAGAAATGCTTTCTGTCTGCGCCAAAATGTTGTCCTGTGGTAATAAAGTTTCTGTTGCATTCTTTTCTTCATCCGAGACAATTTCAATGACTGATTTAAAATGTATGTCCTCACTAATGTTAAGTCCGTCTGACGCAATAAGGTATTTTTTGTAATGGCCAGATGTTTTGCGGACATATCAATATTGTTTTCATCGTTGGATAACATATTCTAGGTGGTTTTGAATGCATTTGGTATAGTCTACAGAGTTCGGGTCAAAAGGATAAATTCCACATTTCCTAAACGCATTTTTTATTGCATCCGAGCGATCCTTATCTTCTAAGACTAGTTTGAGTATTTCACAAAAATTTGTTTTGGTGACGGATTTCCCAACATTTTCTGCTGTGCTCGACCATTCCCTTACTGTAGCCCGATAGTCACTTTTGAGTCCTTTAAAAGCTCCAACATCTGCCGGCTGCATAATATGTATCGTATTTGGCGGAAGTGAATACAGAATAATATCGTTTTTTCTACAAAATTCACTTATATGCAGAGACAAATGGGACTTATGTTCATCCAATAAAAAGAGTATCGGTCTCTTGATATTGTTCTTTAGAAGCCAGTTATTGAAGTCATTTGCGACATACTCATAAAACGTCTCCGATCTCATCCATCCCGTTTCTGAGCGCCCGACAACCCAATCTGGTGGCATGGAATTTACAACTTTAGCTGGAGGACGAGATATGGGAACACGACAACTGGAGGTAATATTTCACCACTGGCCGAGAAAACCAATATTATATTATATTATCTTTTTCGTTGGAAAACTTTACTTGACCAATTACTGATCCCGTCTTTGGAGCTACGCTGAAAGATGTTTCGTCTCCGTTATAAATTCGTTTCGGGTCCGACAAAATGTCTTTGTAGCGCTGCTCTTCTAAAAATTCACTTAGGTCGTGAAACCATTTTCGAATTGACTCTTCTATTACTATTGCTGTTGCCTTACATACGGTCTCTGAAGCTTTCACAGATAGCTCCTTGTGACGCTTTAAAAAGCCATAAAACCACCAAAAACTTTTTTCCAGGCATTCCGTTTTTAAAAGGAGTTTTCTTTTTTTCGTCTTCAACATTTTTTTGAACCACATCCAGGAGCTCATTGGGTTTTTGTGGGAAACCGCATTTTGCTATATTTACAAGCCACTCCACAACCATAGTTTCTTCACTATCTGTAAGGACTGTAGCTGGACCTTTCCTTGTTACCTCGTCTTGCACTTTTCCTTTAATCCTGTCGTGAAGGGTTGTGATTGGGACTCCAAACTCTCTACTTGCTTTTCTTATACCCATAGCATTGGTTCTTATTGCCCTCAATGCAGCTGCCAGGAAAGAGTTATCGTATTTTTTGAGGGAGCGTTTCGTTTTTACTATTTACCTAAAAATGTATCAATTTGTTAGATTACTTTTCTAATCCGGAAGAAGTTTTAATATGTTCGGACAAAGGATACAAATATCGCTGCAGTTTCCTTTACCCGAACACTAAAGAATATGGTGTTCGGTGTTCGCTTACTGGAAAATTGATTCTTTGGGACATTTTTCATATTAAATGTAAAAGAGAATTTATTTTTCCTCAATAATTACTCTTAAAATGCTGAAAACTATAAATCATGCTGTTGCCTAGTGCCGAACACTAGTGTTCGGGAAAGGAAACTCGTAGCATTTGGTATCCTCTGGCCGAACAGTTAAAAACATTAACAAACTAAAGTAATTTTGGACTATTTATTCCAAATTATAATAATAATATATCTCGACTAAGAAATAAAAACCTTTAAACCAACTTACACTACACGTTATATTTGCACAGTTAAATACTATTTTCCTTGAGCACTTTAACTATTTATTTTTTTGAATCACTAAGCCTTCTGCTCACGCGAGAACCTTGCAACGAACTGACGGCTCTTTGAATAAGAAGTGGTAAGTGTATGAGTGAGATATCGCGTACCTACATGAATAGAGGAAAGCATACAGATTTATTTTTTCCGTTTTTTTTACTCAGCTCAAGAAAAATAACGTTATTTTAACGATTTTCAGTAAAAGTGTTCGACTACTGGAACTGTTTGGAAATAGGTGCCACTACCCAACATTGTTGTTTATTATCCGCTTTTGAGTTTCATTAACTTCGAGTAAGTTTTTCTTAAATAACTGAAAAAAAAAAACTGCTCAAAATGTTTTTATTTTCCTTCATACAATCTACATTTTTCGTCTTCATAAATATTTTCAGCAAAAGTGCACTTATTCCTAAAATGAAATACTATTCACACGTAACGAATAATTTCAAATTTAACGGACACAATTCTATGAACGCTGGCAGCAACTATGCCGATAGCGGAAGTGGTACACGCTAGGTGCGGAGTTACTAGTATGCTGGACTATTACTCTAAGTTTCGATACCCAGAAAAAATACAAAATACATACGTCTTAAGGTTTTTTTTTACTGCGCAACCTCTCGCGAAAATCTGCCATGTCCGAGAGTGTAACCTGTTCTGGAGATGCCTTTCAATTCATTCGCAAAAGGAGACTTAAAAAAAAAAAATAGTGCGTGGAGTCCCTCCGCGCGGAAGAAGTGAAACTTCGTAATGTGGAAATGAAAATAGGAAGGGGTAGAAATTTATTTTTAGTGAAATCATATTATTTCTTTAAGCCTAGTATCCTGCTCGCGCTAAATTTTAGTGCCCCTAGTCTCCACTTCGATTCTCCACACCAAAGATAAATGGTCGCTAAATTATTATTAAACATGATATAGATGGGACAAAACCAATATGCTTATGAACCATGAGTACCATTACAGATATCAGTAAACGTAATTTTAATAGAATTTTCGAATTTCAAACTTGAAAACGTAAGAAACCTAGAAATTATAAGAAGAAGTTCGACATGTGTCCTCAAACTTTCCACAATCTTTTTACCATAGTGGAACACTTGTTATTACCCAAAAGACGACGCCAAATGAGAGCATAAGTCCCCCTGAAAATCGATTCGCTTTATTTATATTTATATGTATCTCTTTTTTGGCTCTGCTGTTTGGCTTTGCGTTTTCTTTTATTTACCACGCAAACATTGTCTGCGTTTTCCGCGAAAAAAAAAAAAAACAAAAAAAATCATTGCAAACACAACACAAACACTTTCCTCCGTTTTTTTATGTCAAAATTTATCTTCGATTTAATGCACCGGACATTTATTTCGCGAGCTAAATGAGTGGAGACTTTTCATGGGCCCATCTATATGAAGTTAAGGATTTAGCGTGCGAACAGAATACTGATGCTTTGCTAAACTGCCTCGCTCAATTTTATCTTTGTAGACATTTTGTATGGGAGATAAAATTTAGCGCGAGCAGGATACTAGGCTTTAAGACAAACTTTATTAACATTGCTTACAATTCACAATTGATCGCATCTTTTAATTATAATTTTCGAGTGGAGAAATATCCAAATCCATAACATTTACAATGGGATAATGACAACTAAAGTAAGATACGATATGTTGGAAGTCACATTAGAAGTTTCTCTTCAAAAATACTACCCTATTAAATTATAGGTATGTGTATCAAATCAAACTAAAACAAGTAAATGAAATAATGAGGACGCTACTCGTTGCTAACGCTCGCGCTGGCCTGTAACAGGTATACTACGCGCATGCGTTCGAGTGCCACGCATTCACTCTCGCTCTGTCTCCTTCTATTCCCCCTCCCCAGGAGCGTTCAACGTTTAACGCAACCTTGTTGGAAGTCGCATTAGAAGTTTCACTTCAATAAGACATTAATTCCCAATTTAGTCATTATTTTTGGAAATTAATCTTCACCACAGAATATTCTTCTCCCAGCATTTGGTGCCAATAAATTCACTCACCATTGCATACCATGAAGCGTGAGCGGTACCCTCACACCTTTGAGTATGCAATGCTTATAGTAGCATTAAGCATTTAAGAAGTTCCACTTCAACAAATCAAACAACATAATTCACCTATATCGTCTTTACTTCTTGAATTCTTCAATTCTTTACTGTAGGTATCAACGTATGTAGGTATGTACTATAACAACCATTAAAACAAAAACCTTGACCTCAATTTCTATATACACCACCATAAGTCCATCAGCGCACGTCAACAGCCATCTGCGCATTTCCTCAGAAACACATTGTGGCTGTTGATTATACACATTCACCTCGCATAGGTACTTCTCTTTCGTTTCACTTTTGTTGGAGAAAACACCACTCATTTTTTTTTTCATATGAACGTGCTTGTGCTCACGGTTGCCACATTGGTCATTTGTGACCAAATTTGGTCATTTTTTTCTATCTTGGTCACACGGTCATTTCTTATTCCATTTGGTCATTTTTTACGAAACGAAAAAAGAAACTCGACTTTAATTTTTATGCAATGCGCTTCTTTTCTTTTGTCTGATGTAAATGCTGCATTAATGTGTGCATGTACGATCAGTGAATGAATTCAATTCCTGCATTTGACAATTTATGGGCCGAAATACGAAACAGCTGCTACTTAGGTTTGATCTCAGTAATATATCCATAACTAGCGGAACTGACAAACTTCGTTGCGCCCAAAACAGATTTTTTGATTTAAATAATTTCGAGCATCTAACCTTTGCGATCGATTACAATTGCATTTTAATTGATGACTGATTAAATGACACACACTGAAACTTCAAAACCATTTAAACTACACGGTTACTAACCTATCGATGTATTGATCATTTTTTTTTTTTGTAAGTGATATCCATCCTCTTTATTGCAGAGCATGAGTGGATTGCAATGCGTCGTATGAGCTTTGGTGCACGAATCCCTACTGAAACTATGCTGACGACTAAAAAAATTACCAATACAGCATTGAATGACGAAGCATGAAAGACTTAAATATATATCTTCACGAGTTCGATGAAAAAAAAACCGTAACATAATAACTCACTGACAGCTGTATGCATGTATGCGCATGTATGACATCAGCACACAGTAAACATACAGCACACGCTCATAGGCGCCTCTCTTTTTTTTATATGGACAAAAGCAGATGTTGACATAACTCACGAACGCGTTGACTAATTTTGTTCAAACTTTAGATAAACCAATTACACGTCCATGCAAACAAACCCCAAAAATTTGATTGAATTCGATTTGACCGTTCGTGAGTTATAAAGTCACAACAAGAGATGAGATAGCTCCAAAAGGTGTTTTGTTGGATTCCGAAATTTCACCTTTAATTAATAGTTTTCCTAACTTGGTTCAGGGTAATCAAGAAGATGTAGTGACGGAGTGGAGAATGCTAAGATTTTCAAATGATCATAATCTTAACGATAAAATTGACACATGCGAATTTTGGGAAAAAGTCGGTTTTCTTAAAAATGCTTTGAACGAGTATTGCTTCGAAAATTTTGCGGAGCAACGTTCGACATCAAGACCTACCGTCACCGATGAAGTATCTGAACAAAGTGGTAAGCTTGAGAAACTAATAGAACCCCGAATGTATCCGCAAAAAGTGGGTTACAAAAATTGATCAGCTTTCATCTATTAACTGCTGGGATGATAAAGCTACCATATACCACATGAAAAACCGCCTTGTTGGGTTGGCTACGGTATGGTATTCAAATTTTCCAGATTACGATTTATCTTGGGAAGATTGGGAAATTCTTTTAATAAAATCTTTCCCAAATGACATCGACTTTTCGTTTACATTAAGAAATCTGGTCAATAGATATAAGCAGCCCAATGAAATAAGAAGTTACTTTGTGAATTTATTTGTACCTGTTTTTTTTTTTTTTTTTTAAGGTAGGTAATTAAAAAAAATGTTGGTCATTTTTAGGTACAGTTGGTCATTTTTATTTCCAATTTTGGACACAAAATTTATTTTCAAGTGGCAACCGTGCTTGTGCTGTGCAATGTGCACCACCCTCACCCTCGCTCACACCTTTGAGTATCCAATTATTAGCGTTAAACGTTTAACGCGACCTTGAGTTGGAAGTCGCATAAGAAGTTTCACTTCAAGAATGGTTAGAAAAATGTTGCCCGACCCAATTTACCGATCACAGTAGTTCACTTTTTGTAGCACCTATATAGTTAAAGATTCCAGTAACCCGAATAATTTGACACAGAATCGGGACCTAAGGACACGATTCAAGAGATTCCTACCCAAATTGAGATAAAAAAGCAAAACAGAGACAATCTAACTAGCACTTATTCAAACGCTCGCATAATGTCAGACTGACTTGGAGGAGGTGACATTAGTTGTTGTACTTTACTTGCGCTGAGATAGAATGTTTGTTTTAAGTTCTACAACAAAAATACATAAAAATGATCCAATCTGTGGAATTTGATATTTCTGTCGATGTTGGTGTTGGAATTTTTATTTTTGCACGTGGAAAATGCTGAAAACCCTGGCGAATCGGACCTTATTGGACGGTCATTTTCCAACAGCCATACGGTATGCAATAAAAGAGAGGGTAATATAACAATCATTGTGAATCATAAGAAGAGCTCAGTTCCAATTCCAACTGACAGCATGGGCGGCCATGAACCATAATGCATTTACCAATGACAGCATGGCATACTTTCGGGAGACTTACTTACGCAAAGAATACTTATTTACTGTAGCATACTTTTCAGCTATACTACTTGAAATTCGGAGAAATAATTAAAAGGGATATCTTTCGTACGTCTAGGGATGCAAAATGAACTGTGTGGGCTGGTAAGGAAATCTTATTCCGTCTATTTTTTTGAGCTCAATTGCATTTTTTTAATTTATCGTATACGTAGTAGGAGAACCACAGGAAGGCAAACAAATGCCCCAGGGAAATTCTGTTGATTGGATATAAACTCTACGCAATTTCATTACCGCATTAAATATACCTACCTAGTTCAAACAAATTTGATGCTGTGAACTCTTATCAAAATTTCGAATGACTTCGAATCATCCATTCTCACATCACGCAATTCTGTCTGTTTGTTCATTGTATCCAAAATTCGTAAAAAAATTGTATTTTTTAAATGATTCCATCTTTCGTTTTCCACACGAAATTAACAATAGCCGAAATAACTGGTATTGCCACCAAATTTTCGATTTAGATAAAACTGTTTGCATTCTCAACAATACGTTGTATACCTACCTAACAAAACAATTTTTTAGCTTAAAAGCTGAAAAAGAGTAGTAGAGTGCTTTTTGAAACACAAATTAGATTATAAACTTATAACCAATTAAGACATATCACTTCATTTCCTATCACATACCTACCTTCATTTTTAAAGAAATCAAATTCAATTAGTAAGCTCTTATAGACCCTGAATTCGAATTTTGACGTGTTTATCCGCATAATAATGAACTTTCACAACTACCAATCAATTTCAATTACTTTACAAACATTTTATTACTTTACTTTACTAATTTTAGTTAACAGTGGTAAGCAGCTCGGAACTCACCCGTCTTCCCCGTGGGAACTTCTTGGATTTGACAGATGTTAGATTTGACTTAGTCAGCGGTTACTCCAATCAAACTACACATTCCCTAACTTATGTCATATTAAATGCTTTATTTTTTTTTATAATTTTGACTTCTATATGGTTTTATGCCAAAAGGCCTGTCTAAAAGGTTTTATTGCTAGGTGTGTGTATTGAGTGTAATTATGATTTTTTTAACTTATAAAAAATGCTCTACATATGAGGTTAACTTTTTCAGGGCGATGTTTGTTTGTTTATTGGTAAAGCGATTTTGGAACGTCTGGAGTCTTTGCGTAAACTGCCAGACTTAAGTTGATTATTGGTAAGGCGGAATAAGTTTATAAGTAGGTACAAGTTGTAAGTTGTGTTTTAGTCATAAAAAATATTAAATAAATGTGGTTTTATACAGCTAACTAGCGTGCCCGGCGAACTTCGTCCCGCCCAATATTGACTTTTTGACTGAAATTATTTGAATTTGGAGCATTCACTACCAGTGGCGTAACAATAGGGTGGCAGGGCTGGCAAAATGCCACGGGCCCCCGACCTAAGAGGGCCCCGGCCCAAGAGGTCGCGAGCTCAAAAATATTTTTGTACATTGTACCTGAGTACATTATTTTATTTGAAAAGTATATATTTATAAGTTCTGCTTAAAATCCAAAGACAACTAATGATACAATTTCAAGTTAATCGTTAAGCATTTCAACCAACCTAAACAAAAAGATTTTGATTCATTTTTAGAGATGTACACGTTACCCGTGACGAGTAATTTTACGTACTTATGACCGTCAAAAAACCGTCAATCAAAATACCGGTAATTGCACATCTCTATTCATTTTAAAACGCATGATTGGTTTCTACATATTTTGTCGCGGTACATTGGCAGCGCGGATGAGCATTGACAATCGGAGAAAAATGGTCCATCATCCCTGAATTTTCTAAAACTCGTCAGAGGAAGGTAAAACGCCATTTTGATGAGCTTTGTGAAGATGAGCGTCTCCAAGACCCGGAAAGTTTGTTCAAAGTGAATATATTATTTTATCGAGTATTGGACATCATTACATTTATAAACCAACTGAAATCGCGTTTCCTTCCAATGAAGGAAATTGTTTCAAATTTCAGTGTTTTGCAGCCTTCCACTTTAAAAGTTTTAAATTACACTGATCTATTAAAAAAAGCTCTAGAATTTGTTGAGATATATAAAAAAGACATATCTGAATCATTTGCCAGAGATATTCTCAGTTTTCGATCCACTTTCAGAGTCGAAATTGAAAAATCTTCGTGTATTAGAGATCTTGCTGATTTATTAATAACTAGCAGACCCGGCGAACTCTGTTCCGCCCAAATTCATAAATGTAATGAAAATAATATTTCCAAGCATGCACAGCGCATGCTACTTTACGTAATTCCGTCAATTCAAAGTCTTTATTCAAAAGTTATATTGAATACATTTCTATTGTATATATATATATGAAGTATAGCAATATCGATGTATTTCAATAAAACCGCAATGATTGACGTGCCGGCCAACCTTCCGCTTTTGTACTAAAGTGGTTTGCCTACAGGTGAGCACGCCACATACAATTGGACCATGTGAAAAACATGGGAATTCAAGATTGATGCTACAAATATCCAGCGATTATCCTTGCGACTTATTATTTGTCATAGACACTTAAATGCCAAATCGTTCTGAGTAAGCGGAGTCCGCGATATGACAATGTTTGCCTTTTAAACTCAAAATCGTGATTACATGACATTTGATTTGAGATTCTTCACAATCATATCAAACGCGATCCGATACAAAGTTCCGGTGCATTAAGGGCCGTTTTATTCACTCGAAGTTGAACACAACTTGAGGAGTTTGATATGTATAAAAATCCCCAAGTTGTGTTCAACTTCGAGTGAATAAAACGGCACTAAGGTTGTTCAACAAAATGATAACTGAGCCGAATTTTAATTTCAAATTGTGAAGCTGTAAGTCCGGAACATCCGAATTAGAAAATTAAAATTTTAAATAATTTTTGTTGTATTGGAAGTGATACCACCCGTTTCCTATCCATTCCATTTTTTCCAAAGTGCGGTTCCTTTATCAGGATTGAAGACAAATCTGCGATCTTCTAAGTTCATTTTCTCTATCGCCGTTTTAAACATTGTAATGAAAGCGTTGATTGCATTTATAATGGTTGCAATTGTCGAATGACGTTTTTTTTCACTCCTGTTTGCCGTCTGTACATCCCCCGACAAAATGAAGTACACCTGCGAATATTGCTGTACGTCCTCATTTACTGACAAGAAGGCAGAAGGATGGTAAATTTGGCCTGGAATCTGTTAATCTGAATTTTGCGGCGTAGAATCCCAACGAAATCATACGAAAACAGTTGTTGTACTGTCAAATG
This sequence comes from Cheilosia urbana, assembly GCA_946477585.1. NCBI lineage: Eukaryota > Metazoa > Arthropoda > Insecta > Diptera > Syrphidae > Cheilosia > Cheilosia urbana. The sequence continues at coordinate 128,193,689 of OX297853.1, read as the reverse complement.
TTCTTTAGAAAATCCTCCGATTCAAATTGCTCCGCAGGTGCTACTTTTACTTTGCCACTCGCACAGCAGTTTTTTAGCGCGTTTTAATGGTGGCACACAATTATAGTTATGGCTCCAATATCGAAAATCGCATCACCGACATACATAGTTTTCTGTTCTTTCTACTGAAATGCCAGTCCTTCGAATGTCAGAAGCGACGTGCATCTTGTCACTCCGATTTGAACTTGCTCCCATCCCAGTAATAGTAGGATTTGACGCAGTTCTCATTACTTGCACTCTCAGTTTTCTTGACTGTTGATCTGGTCTTATGCCATGCGATGTCCTACTTTTCGCTTTCTTCTGTAGTTTGGCTTCGTTGATATTTGTTGTTGACTTGCTTGCCTTGTTCGGCGGCCAATATCTGTGCGCATACGTCTTGGCATTTTTAAAAAATAACTGAAATTTGCTTTTCAATAACTATTTTGTCCGCGTTTAAACTTTTTACATTCAATTTTTAACTTATCAACTGTGTAAAAGAAATAAAACTGTTGGAGCGATGCACATAATCAAAAACAAACCATCACTGTTGACCAACGTATAATACATTAATTTCATCTCGATTTTATCAATCCACTGTTTGAAAAAAAAATCCGCACATAATTGGTACCTACGTAGATTTCTAATTAATTTTTGATATAGAAAAGTCAAAATAAATAGCGCAGAAAATCAAAAAAAATCTAAAATGGAAAAATTAAAAAATAAAGTAGCCTATCGCAATACTCTATCCCGTAGCTTTCTATTAGTAAAAGAATTTTTGAAATCGGTTCGGTAGTTCCGGAGATTACCTTACCCAAACAAACACTACCTCTTTATATAATAGTGTGATAAAAAATGATTTTATGTCCTGCAGCTTTCCTGTAGTATGCACTGCATTAATGTTATTTCTTATAATTCCTGTGACAACAGCTAGTGCTGAACGATCATTTTCAAAACTAAAATTGATAAAAGCCTGTTTATGAAACTCTATGAGACAAGACAGGTTATGTAACTTGGCTATTCTGTCTATTGAACATTTTATGGCCCGATCTTTAAACTTTGATGATGTTATGAACACTTTTGCGGAACAGAAAGCTCGAAAAAAAGACTTTTCTTGTATTGTGTAATTGAGTACGCTGAAAATCTTGAAGTTTATTAAATTTAAACTGAGTACAACGTGACGATTTTTACTGATAGGGCCCCATCAAAAGAATTTGCCACGGGCCCCAGATGGTATAGTTACGCCACTGTTCACTATTCCACCAGAAATACATTTTTTTGATCCAAAATATCTTTTGCGGTCTCACTGTATATACCTACTACGATTAAATCCAAAAAAAAAATTAAAAATAACACTCCCCTACAAAATATATGGAAAATAATTTTATAATATTTAATTAATTTTATAATAATTTTTTTTTTTTCGTCATATATGATCCTTCCTTAGGCGTAGACAAACACAACAAAGAAAAGATAGCTCAAATCCTACTCTTTTCTCAAATCGGAAGTTCCGTTCTCGAGTTCCCTCATATGAAAAATTTTGTGGTAGGTGTTACCATCTCTGAGATTGAAAAGGAGACGCACGGAAAATTTAAGACGCTTAAATACGAATGACAAATCGTTCTGAATAAGGGGAATCCGAGCAATGAGAATGTTTGCCTTTCAAATTCCCCCTCGAAACCGTCGCTTGGATGACATTTGATTTGATCTTTCACCATCAAATCAAACGCGTTCCGTTACAAAGTTTCAGTGCATTGACGTTGCGCAGCAAAATTATAACTGCCTGGAACATCCAAAGAATTCAAAAATTCAACTAATCCCCATAAAGTGTTGTTTTCACGACAAAGAGTAGCATAGTATGTCCTTCCTAGCTTTTGACTTTATTTTTGAATGAGAAGTGCCGCAACCCGTTTTCCTATCCCGCCTGTTTTTTGTAAAGTACCAACAATAGGGTCCATAACTATCCTCTCTGTCAAACTTTAAGTAACCATACCCATCCCAAAAATTTCAATCCTCTCAATAAAACTGTTTTGGAAAACGACAACACCGCCACCTATCGGGTCGAAAAGTATCCTATCTTTCAAGCTGGAATCAACCGTACACATCCACAAAATTTCATTGAAATCGATTTAGCGGTTTCGGAGATCGACGACAGCGCCACCTATCGGGTCCAAAATTTGATCTTTTAAGACTGCCTGATATACACCAATTCGAACAAAACAAAAGAAGAACTATACAATTTGGCCAGTAAGAACATTTTCCTTGGTCATGTTATTTGTGCCGGACATCGAATGGAAATGTTATTTACCTATTTAAAATTGATTATTGGAGTTTTCGTCGAAGAATTGTACAGCTAAATGAAATATGAATTACTGAAATGTCAAATTCAAAAAGGTTTGGTTTGTACAACCAACGCCAACTATATTATTACAATTAAATTGAATGTTGTTATACAAAATTGATATGCAGAGAAATCTAACTTTTCGTAAATATCTCCCAGCGCCACCTATCGGGTCCAAATTTTGACAAAAGCTTTCTATTTTTTATGGTGTAAATTTGAGCCAAATCGGTCCATAAATAAGAATTTTCAAAAAAGCGACCCCATAGGGTCTAAAATAAACATAAACCATCCGGAGCACCACACAAACATATGGTTTGAATATAAGGCGGATAGCTTCAGTGGTTCAGCCGTTATCGTCGGTCATACATACGCACGAACGTTTTTATATATTAAGAAGATTGCAGCACTGAAAAAAAAAACTAGAGGCACTCCGGGAGTGCCGACAGAAGTGATAACTTGAACAATTACGTGCGTATTTTTGAATCGTCAGGAAATATTTTATTGCGCAGGAAGTACTTTTAAATAAAATGTTTTTTTTATTCATTACAGTCACAAATAAAAAAAAATCAAGTTTTTGTTTTTATTTCTCTAAGTCGAATTTTCTATAATTCGATTTTTTTTTTCTTATATTTTGAGAGTTCGACTTGAGGAAGTGTATCAGTATTATAAACTACTACTACAAAAATTATGTTACATTTTTCATTTTCATTTAAGTTATGAATTCCCCAAACAAAACAGGTAATTGAAATAATTTTGGTGATAATCAGTTTGTCGCCGCCATAAATATTACCATAGTAATGTATTATTTAAACAAAAATCATAGTAGATTAGAATCTGTTTATTTTTTCGATATCTAGATGTCGCTCCTTTCGTTAGAGAGAATCATTTACCCAAAGGTATGAAATGCAATTACCCCTAAATGTAAGTGTCGCATATGCAAAAATATCGATCTATCACGAACAATACTTTCAATCATTGACAACTTAACCCAGCGTCATCAATCTATTCTAGTCAAAAAGAAAATCATTCCAAACAGATCAAAAATCAGAAACTCCTACTACTCCTACTTGTTCTCGTACTCAAAAACTTATAAAGTTTATAACTCTCTAACAAGAACTTGCGACACATTGTCTGTTTTTAGAGTTTCAACTTTTAAAAACTAAAAGTGAATTTTATTTAACACTATGTATTCCTCTTTCTATATTTCATGAACCGGTTCTTTTACCTAGCGTTGTTTCATGAATATTACAATTATGTATGTATTTATATAGTATACCTACTCTTAGGGTGGCAAGTTTACCACAGTTTTCTTTTTCTTGTTTCGGTGATTATAACACAAGCTACTGTGCCGTAAATGTGCACAAACCCAAAATCGTGGATATAATTTGTCGGAATGAAGCCTGGTAAAATTAAGTTATGAATTCCCTATACAAAACAGGTAATTGAAATAATTTTGGTGATAATCACTTTGTCGCCGCCATAAATATTACCATAGTAATGTATTATTTAAACAAAAATCATAGTAGATTAGAATCTGTTTATTTTTTCGATATCTAGATGTCGCTCCTTTCGTTAGAGAGAATCATTTACCCAAAGGTATGAAATGCAATTACCCCTAAATGTAAGTGTCGCATATGCAAAAATATCGATCTATCACGAACAATACTTTCAATCATTGACAACTTAACCCAGCGTCATCAATCTATTCTAGTCAAAAAGAAAATCATTCCAAACAGATCAAAAATCAGAAACTCCTACTACTCCTACTTGTTCTCGTACTCAAAAACTTATAAAGTTTATAACTCTCTAACAAGAACTTGCGACACATTGTCTGTTTTTAGAGTTTCAACTTTTAAAAACTAAAAGTGAATTTTATTTAACACTATGTATTCCTCTTTCTATATTTCATGAACCGGTTCTTTTACCTAGCGTTGTTTCATGAATATTACAATTATGTATGTATTTATATAGTATACCTACTCTTAGGGTGGCAAGTTTACCACAGTTTTCTATTTCTTGTTTCGGTAATTATAACACAATATACTGTGCCGTAAATGTGCACAAACCCAAAATCGTGGATATAATTTGTCGGAATGAAGCCTGGTAAAATTAAGTTATGAATTCCCTATACAAAACAGGTAATTGAAATAATTTTGGTGACAATCAATTTGTCGCTACCATAAATTACCATAGTAACGTATTCAAATAAAAATCATCGTAGATTAAGCTATAAATTACCTACCCCTAAAAGTAAGCAATAGTATAAAAGTTTACAACTAAAAGTATGCAATCGGTGTCGGTGTCGGTGTCGCGAGTTTGCTAGTTTTTGCCCATCCAAATAGTGCCCAACGCGCCTAAAGAAGTTATCACTTCAAAAGTTATCACTTCAAAAAAAACAGCTCGTATATCTGAAATTAACTGTTTGTGTGTTATCGTTAAACGAATCGTAGTTGTTTTGACAGTGGCCTGAGAGTTGTTAAAAACAATTATAGAGATAAATGCTTTGCAATAAGTACGACTATTTTGGTACATAATATAAAGCAAATAACACGTTCACCGAATTGAGACTTCAATCACTCGATTGTTGCACCCGCTGTATGGCTTGTGGCACCGTCTTGTTGCAACCGCATATAACTGATATCCAATTCATGCAATTGCTCGAAATAACGTTCCAACATGTCTTTGTAGCGAATACCATTAACGATTTAACGTAACGTAACGTGACGGTCATTTCCATGGACGAAAAAAAACGATTCCATGATGCAACCGGCCGGAAAAAAAACACCAAACAGTGACTTTTTGCGGATTAAGTGCTGTTTCATGCATCACTAGAGGGTTCTCACCTGTCCAGTAACGCATATTTTGGGCATAAATGAATGGGCTTCATCGCTGAAAATTAAAAAAAATTGCGTTAACGCTCCTAAAGTTGCGACCATCGATTTGGAATTTCGGTAGTAAATTTTAATTATTTGTAAACGCTGTTCCTTCGTGTACTTCACCAAGATGAAAATGTTGATCTTACTGAATATTTTGACATTCACAGTTCGGTACACGCTTTAAGTGTACGTTCACACTGAAAGTTTGAAGTTGGAAAGTTGCTAATGAAAGACCATTTATATTATGCAAGGCTAAGTTTTCTGTATTTATTTGTTTGCTTTAACACCGCTTAAAATGTGTGTTTAATGAGCACGTATAAAACGACCGCTATTCCTGTTAGCATGCCGGGCCTCGATTGGGCATTACCACTTCGGGCAATGGGGTAAAGTGTATCCCATAACTTGAACCTTTCTTGGAATGGAGCATCACCCAAACGAACTTCCTTGTCATTGTACAAAGTCTGGAGCTTTTCCTTGTTTGACGGCAGCCATTTCACACCGCCCACGTCTCCTGGCGAGCTATTTTAGAAAAAGAAACATTAATTAAGTACGAATAAGTTTCACGCTGATAAAGTCATAAATCGATTGCACCAAACAGTCGAAATTGTGTTGTTATTTTGTACACTTTCGTAACTACGAACCCGTTCTGAGCAAACGTTGTGAAACATTCCACCAGGCGTTCCACCATAAACCACTCTGGATCCTGCAAACCGATTTGTGGCATAGAACTCACTCTCTTGAAGATAAACTGAAAGTCATTGCCATGGCAAACACCTAAGCGCACTCGGAAAATCAGAAAAAAATTTCGCAGCATTTCCATGCGCAACTCTTACCCCTGGGTTTACCATCAGCGTCAGTACATGTCCCATATCGACTGTAGTAATCAAACCTGTAGTAGTAAACATCCAGAAAATGTCTCGCCAAGTCGACCAATCTGTGAACACCGTGATTGATAAACGCATCTGCGAATATTTCACCGAAGTTCGTTAAGTTTTGTTCGTTGATTGGCTGGTTGCCCAAGTAGAAAGATTTCAACTTGTCGTTTTTGTCGTTGGGGCTATACATGAACAGTTCTGGACCATATTTGTCAAAGTTCAGATATATGTCGTCCAAAATATCAGTTCTTTCCTCTAGAGCTATCAAAAAATTGTACGTAAAACGAGCGGAGACTTAAAATCGCATCAGACTTACAATAAACCGCATACGTAAATTCATCCTTGGTTATGCCAGCCAGAAGCGGCACCTTGTTGAATTTTCCCTGGGCGAAGATATTCGTGGGATGGTCTTTCAAGAAATGACCATCGATTTCGTAGTTCCACTTCATGGTTGAAATGCCGTACGGATCCCAATTTTTGCCCAGATCAATGAACGTCTGCCATGGGACCTTTCGAAGGCAACTCAGGAGATCGACGGGGTTGTACATGGGGCATGATGCCTGGCGGGCCAGCAGTGTTGTCCAGTACAAGTTGTCGATGGCATAATGATTAGTTGCCGATCCACTCATGGCAATTCCCTTGTGGAACAAACCCTCAGAGAGCGGTGAACTCATGTGCAAGGTCACAGACATTGCTCCAGCACTCATTCCGAGAAGAGTAACGGATTCGGGATTTCCACCAAAGTTGGAGATGTGTTCATGGATCCACTGCAGAGCCATGACTTGGTCGAGGAAGCCGAAGTTTCCAGGCGCATCTGTGGTCCGAGTACTGAGGAATCCGAGAGGACCCAAGCGGTAGTTAAATGAAACCATGACTACGGGGTTATTACTGTCCATAAGGTAATTGGGTCCAACCTCAGACACACTATGACTGCCCCCACTCAAATTCGCGCCGCCATGAATATATACTATCACTGGCTGATTTCCCGTCAAGTTCCGCGAATAGACATTCAAAAGGAGGCAATCTTCCGAAAGCAATTCCTCCCTCATTCTCCCCTGCGGACACATAAAACCGTCCATCGTGGCATCTAGTTCGGTCTCCCACTTTGTCACGGCCACGGGCGCCTTAAATCTTAAATTGCCGACCGGTGCTTGTGCGTAATATATTCCCCGAAAGGCGTATATGTCCGCATTTTTTTCCGACTTCAGTATGGAGCCCCTAATACTACCGAGCTTCGTACTAACAATTGGCGCTGACTGAGAGCTTACTACTGCCAGAAGGCATAAACCGACGACAAGTTTAAACAAACCCACCATTTCCGTAGCGATATAATGAACAACTGAAACTTGTCAAGTTCAGTCTACCTTAATATAGCACCGCATATCGGTGGCTTTATATATTTCAAATCATTTTAGTCGTAAAGTCGCTATCGAGATTTCTCGGGATTAATCTCTGCGATAAGCATTTGTTCAGAAGTTTATGGTATTATTTCGTCAACGTTTTCTGTTCTAGAAGAGGGGGTTCCTCGATTATTTTTCCCTAGAGGTTCCCCAAAGGACTGTTGATTTTTTTTTTTTTTTTTTTTTGTCTCTGCCTATGAGGAGCAGAAAGGTAGGATTGAAGGTTTTTAGGTATTTAACCTCAATATTGGTATTTTTCTCATTTGTAGTATACTTTTCACTTCTCAATTGTGATCCCCTACGCGTGATCGTTAACTTATCTTGTTTGCTTACCCTCTCAGACGTTTCGGCAGAGCAAATGTCATCCATCACAAGTATATGAAACCAATATCGCAAACCACAAGAACCTCCCTTTAGATAACTGCTTTTGAGACAACTTCATCTCGAAATTTAGAAATGTGATAAAGCACTTTTGTATTGGTGGCAGACCTAGACACTATCTGTGAGATTTGACTTTCTGTTGCTACTTTTTTTTCACAATAAATTATGAATGTTCTAATAGGCCAAATTTGTATAAATTTGCACGCATAATTGTCTACTTTCGGATAGCGCAAAATGTATTACCAACGCACAAAAAAACACTTAAATCTGACACTTGCTACTGTGTGTTGGTAGGTACAGGGCAATTCTTTAAAAATATCCCGAACACTTCTGCCGTGCTAAGAATTGACTTGGAAGTGCACCTTTTGTTGTTTTGAAACATAGGAAACATAGAAAGAGCACTTCTAGATTTGATCTTTTTATAGAAAGTAAATACAGTGGACATAACTGACATCCCTATTATATGGCTATCAAATATCAATTGTTTGATATTTGATAACATCTATCAATTCATCGATAATTTGGTATTATGAGTATCAATTGATAATTTTTACTCCATTGTGAATGCTTATCAAAATATCATTGTGAATGGGTTCTGTTTTGAAGTTTGACGTTTGTAATTAGTATTTGGGTTTTGTTTTGTGGCTGACGTCTGATTTTGGTGAAATAATGTAAGTTGCTTTTATTAAACATAATTCGCTTTTTTCTTAACAATTTTTTGTTTATTTAGGAGTAGAGTAATAAGCAGTAGGAGGCAAATCGAAAGATTAGTAGAATTGATGGAAGAAAGTCCGGACCTCGCTAAAGGAATTTTATCAAAACCAGTCCTTACCAGAAAGTGGGAAGCTATCACGGTGGAACTCAATAGCTTAGGGCCTCCGGAACGGGACTCAACCAAGTGGCAAAGAGTGAGCGTTTTGATTTGCATAAATTCGATGTATTTATTTATTGAAATAACCATTTTAGGTATGGATTGATCAAAAAACAAAAATAAAAAAAAAACTTACTAACAACAAAATCGAAATGACTGCAACTGGTGGTGGGTCCAGTAACATAAGCCGATTGACTGACGCTGAAGAAGCAGATCCCCCAGGATTTGAATTTGGGTTGGAGGAACCACCCAGCTTCAGATGATGGAGTGGATGAAGAGGTCGTAGTGCAGGCCGAGGAAATTGCCACATTACAATTACCGAATTCTAGTCAAAAGAAGTCTCCATACAAGCAACAAAATAAAAGAATTGTTCTTTTGGAAAATCAGACGTCGGCGCAACAAAACTTTTATGACAATATGGCAAATATAATGAGTGGCATCGATACCAAATTGCAAACTATTGGTAAGAGCATTCGCAACACAGAATATTATACCAAAAAAAACGTACAATATAAAAAAAGAAAAGAAAAGTGAGGTGCTTAAAATTAAAAAAGAAAAGTTGCAGCTTTATAAAGAAAATATAAAAAATAAAGAGAATTATAGAAAAACCAAACTAAAACTAAAACAGCAACTTTTGGAAATTGAAAAAGAAAAGTAAACTGAATTCTTATGTGGCAGTTTGGTGCTGTGTTGTTTTGAAGACTAATCAATGAATTTTTGTGATTTATTTTAAGTTATTTAATGGACTTTATTATTACTTTTGTGTTTTGAACTTTATATGAACTTTTATGATTGCTTTTTAATTTATTAAATTCCCTATTAACATGTAAATAATATGTATATATGAATTCTTTTACTTTTTATTGTGCCTTAAGGTAATAAAAGAAACAAAAAAAAAAGACAAAACTGCATCTTTTTAATTTTGTAACGCATTATTTTATTTGAAATTTATTCGTTTTGCATATAACTTGCGATGGAATCCCTTATTCAGCTAACACATCAAAGTTTCCAAGACTATTGTCGTTTTCTTCATCGAAGATTTCAGGATTTTCTAATCTTTACTTTAGACAAATATTATGAAGAGCTGCACATACGTTAAATATTTGGGTGGCTTTCTTTGCGGTATAGTGCAGTTCTCGCGCTTGTAATAGGCATCTAAATCTACTTTTTAAAACTCCAATAGTCCTTTCGATAATATTTCGACCCTGTGCATGCTTTCTATTGAATGTTGCTTGCAGAGAATTTTCTGCAGCGTCTCTGTATGGTGTAGTTAAGAACGGTGAAAGAGGATATCCTCCGTCACCTAGATTTCGAAAGTCGGTTCTTCCATTACGATAGTCGCCTTCTAACTTGACTTTTAACTGTGACACATTCCAAACATTTGCATCATGCGACGCTCCTGGATGTTTTGCATTGACAAACCTGATGTTCATTAAGTGATCACAAACCTTGAAATGAAAAAAATAAAAATAATTGCCTATTTCCTTATAAAAAAAACTTACAATCATGGCATTTATACTATAATAGCCCTTTCTATTATAATACACATGCCGAAGGTCTTTATTTGGTCCGATTATTTTAATGTGCGTTCCATCAACAGCCCCAACAACATTGGGAATTCTACTTTTTTCGAAAAAATATATTTTTGCCCGACGTTCTTCTTCCTGAGTGTAATCAAATCGAATCCATTTCGAACAAATGTACCTTTCCAAAACGCTGAGCAATTCGCTAAGAACAACCAACACCGTTGGTTGTGCCATGCCAATATGAAAGTCATTTCCAACGCTCAGTTGGTAGCTTCCTTGAGCAAAGAATCTTAAAACTGATGCTAGTTTTAGTATGTTTGGGATGGCTTGCTGACTTTTTATCGGTTTGAGTTTATCCTCAATATCGGTCAACACTTCTACGAAGGCGTGTTTCGAAAGTCGGAAGTTCTGTACGAATCTGGAACCAAATCACATCAAGTAAAAAAAAATAAATAAATATTAACTGCTTACATATGTTCGTCCAAATCCATTGGGTTGAAGCATCTCGTAAAGTCCTGCGTATGATAGCTTGTTCCCTAACACTTTCTTCATCATCCTCTTCAAAAAATAACTCTACCGATGACATTTTGGTCAGTCGTTGTTTATATTAATAATAAAAACTGTTAAAAGAAATTATTAGTGGTTGATAGAAAATTTGATGAGTATCAATTTTTTTGACAACCATAATACCAAGTTTATTGATAAAACTATTCACAATAGATCTTAAATCTTATATCATTCACAATTCATCAAAAATGTTGATAGGCTGATAACCATAATACCGATTCATTCATTTTGTTGATACGTATCAATTATTATCAAATATCGTGTTGATATTTGATAGCCATAATAGGGCTGTGAAGTACCTATAGCAATGTCGATATATTTCAATCGAACCGCAATGATTGACGTGTCGGCTAACCTTATGCTTGTAGATTGATGCCACTATCCACTCATGCACAAATATCCTGCGATTATTCTTGCAACCAATAGTGAAAGCGATACGCACGGGAAATTCAATACACTTCAATACAAAAGGGCAAATCGTTCTGAAAAAGCGGAATCCGCGGAAAGAGAATGTTTGCCTTTGAATTTTCCACTCAAAATCTTCGCTTGCATGACATTTAATTTCATATCCTTCAATATCAAATCAAACGCGTTCCATTACAAAACTTAGGTGCATTGAGCTTGCGCAACAAAATTATAACTGAGCTGACTTTCAATTTCAAATTGTGTAGAGGTAAGCCTGGAATATCCAAAGAATTAAAAAATTCAACGAATCACTATAAATTTTTGTTTTCACGACACAAAGTAGCGTATATGTCCTTCCTTGGGCCCGTGCGATTTTAAACTAAAAATCATAAAAATCGAATGATCCGTTCCCGAGTTATGAGTGCACTGCACATACGGACGTCAGTCTTTTTTTTATGTGGCTGTACCCACCCGGATTTGCTCGTATTAAGTCCTGCTCACATTTCGCAAAGTGCTTTATTTGGGCAATGTCCATTAATAATATTAATTACCTACCTAAACAAATTCAGAAATATCGTTTGATCTTATTTTTGAGTGCAAAAACTAGTTTTCCTATCCCTCTTATTTTTCGTTAAGGAGGTAGATACCAACAATAGGGTCCAAAACTATCCTATCTTTCAAACTGGAAGCAAGCATACCCATCTCAAAAATTTCAATCAACTTAATAAAGTTGTTTCGGAAATCGACAACAGCGTCTTCTATCAGGTCAAGCTGGAACCAACCATATACATCCAAAAAAATTTCATTGAAATCGATTGAGCGGTTTCGGAGTACGACAACAGAACCACCTATCGGGTTCAAAATAGTCCTATCTTTCAAGCTTCAACCAACCATACAGAACCACTAAATTTCATTGAAATTGGTTGAGGAGTTTCGGAGATCGACAACAATGCCACCTATTTGGTCCGAAAGTAGGTAGGTACCTACCCTATCTTTTAAGACTGCCTAAACCTGAATACAAGAATACGAAAAAAAAAAAGAAAGCATCATGAAAATTGGCCCAGTGGTTACGAAGTATATCGTCATCGTCATCGTCATCATCATCATCACCCCAAAAGAATTATAGGTATATTGTTATTATATATATATTATATTATATAGTTTTACTGAAAAACGCATACACCGCCACATGTTGAGAATTTTCCGACTTTTATTTTTTATTTTGGACTTAATAGATTTCGTGGCTTTCGAAATTTATGGTTTTTAATTTTTTTTTTTTTTTTTGTATGGGCGGTGCCACGCCCCTTTAGCCAAAATTGGTCGTACCAACTCAGAAACCTTCGCGGACTTATGCACAACAACTTTGCTAAAGATCATCACATGATCAAATGCATAGTTTATGATTCCATAAAGGACATACAAACAGACACTCATGTTTATATAAGAGAAGATAGAGATTCTCCTCTTTTTCTCTTACCCTTTTCAATAGTAGGATAACTTCTGAAAATTAAGTTTTGAAGAATTTAGCTGCTTCGGAGTCCAACCTTAATCCTGGTCCTGATGGTCTTAATTCTGTTTTGCTTAGGAACTGTAAGTTCCCTTTACATAAAATAAGACTTCTCTCTAGCAGTCGACGTTGCCCGACTTGTAAACAGTTGTATTACTGGAATGTTGGTTTCTAATCAATACAGATCTTTGTCGATATCTTCAAAGTTTACTGCTTAGAAAGTAACAAATGTTTTATTTATGTACGATTGCGCGTAGCACCATTTACCATAATCAAAGTTGCTTTCAATATCAGACACTTTTTGCTAGTCATTGCGAAAATAACTTTTTGTGTGTTATCGTTGACCGAATCGTAGTTGTTTCTACAGCGGTCCGAGATGTGGTAAAAATAATTATTTATCTATATAGCTTTGCAATAAGTACGAAATAATTAATGAACGCTCATATTTCTGTTAACCCTTGAACAGGTAGGGTCGTAAAATACTAAATGAAAGTAATCATGAAAAGCCGCTTTGCGATATTCTTATACAAGGGGGTCGCTAAATTATTTGCGGTGGTCTGTTGTTCAATATATATATAACAATAATAACCAGTAAGGGTACACGGAAAGAACTGCAAAGTCACTAATTGCAAAATTTTGAGTTGCAAATCACGAATTATATACTTTTCGCAAATCACAACGATTTAGTCCTTGAATTGATACAAAAATTCGTAATTCGACATTGAAAACGGCGAAAAATATCAAAATCTGTTTTTTGAATATTACAATTAGAAGTATTAGTTCGAGCTTCATTTGTTTGTAGTGATTTGCGACATTTTTGGCAAAAGAAAGATTTCTGCTAACCCTTTTTAATACTAGGTTCCTACCAACAACTCAATTATCACAAACTTCAATTGTTCGTCCATAAACATTTGAGAAGTGTAATTTTTCGACGCCAGCTACGATGCTCTGGATTTCGTTTCGATAGTAAAAATCTCCGAAGACGAATATTTTGTACTTTCTATTTCTAAAACGGAATGAAATCTACTACTTTCGGAGAGACAATTCCGAAAGTGGGATTTTCGTACCTGGCAACTCGTTTTCGAATGTCCAAAGCGCTCTAATACGGAAAATTTGTTGTAAATTTTAAGGGCCGATGTTGAATGTGAACCACACCTAAACGTCAAGTTTTTTTCCCGCATTTCATATGGCATTTCTCAATTTCAGACTAACTCAATTTGTACCGTGGAAAGATACACAATCGAGCAACGCGTTAAAGTTATTCAGGCTTATTATGAAAATGGGCGTTCAAATCAAAATGCATATCGTGCACTTCGTGCTTTTTTCGGTCTAACCGGGTCTGCAGGCGATCTTGTCTGCAACTTCTAATCCAATCCATTCCTTCGCTGATGACAGCACTCTTAGCTTTTCATATTCTTTACAGGACTCACGTCCCTGCTCTTCGGCCGTAGAACTGGAACGGCAACGTATGTTAAGCTCATTAAATTACGGTCTTGATAGCATTTCAAAATGGGGTTCAGAAAATAGAGTGGAATTTAATGCCTCAAAAACACAATGCTGTCTGCTGTCTCTAAAGCGAAACCCAAATCTACAGCCATTATCCATGAATGGCACTTGCATTACCGAAACCGAAAGACTTTCTTTTCTCGGTATGTGCGTTCATGATAACCTTCGTTGGAATGACCATGTACACGAAGTCGCTAAGAATGCAGCGAAATGTCTAGGTTTCCTCAAACGGTGCAAGAAATATTTTACCCCTTCTGATCTGGCTACAATATACAAGGCGTTCATTCGCCCAAAGCCAGAGAGTATCCAAACTAGAGAGCCAACTGAGAGCAGAAACGGTACATTTGCCCACAAGCTTTCTATGACCTTGTCCTGCACAGGAATATTCTTAGTATTCGTGTATGTACAAATCAAAGGAGCGCCATTGCTGCCGCACGCACACTTAGTATATTCCTGTGCAGGGACTTTATGTCAATCGGGCGGCCATTATTGGTGGAATTTTAAGTGGGGGCGACTGTGTTCGTCATTTTTGGTGCCGATTAGTTACACGGCGTTCACATCGCAGTTCAATTTAAACTTTTTTAAAGTTTATGAATTTGTTGGAAAATCGAATTTCGGATATAGTATACCTAATATAATTTCATCACAATGTCAAATACCTTTTAATAATCATTTGTCAATATCAGAAATCCATCTCATGTTATTAATCAGTGAAAAATGAACTAACACGGTTTTTTGCACTTTTGCCTTTTTTTATTTGATTTTAATCTCCTAACTTCAATATTTAAACACAATGTAGGGGAAACAATTTGTATGCCGTGGGAAAAACATATTTCAGTTTCAGCATATTTTACAATATCTAACTGATGCGTAAAATGCATACTTACACAATATAAATATGTGCAATCATGAATTTGTTAAATTCAAAAAATTAATTCAATATTTTTGTTCCGTTTATAGGTACGCTCTCAAATTTAGCTTTAACTTTTTTTCAGAGTCTGGGTAAATTTGCGAATCTTCATTTCTGAGCGAAATTCACACCTACTTACACTAACACCAAACATTTGTCATTTATCAAACTGAAAGTGTGTTATTTTACGTTTTTACAGACGACAAGTCTGTGAAAAATAGAGAACGATTTACATTTACATTTACATCTAAACTTGACGCGGTCCCATTGGAAATGCATCCCTCTGCTAATAAATCTTTATATGATGAACTGCTGATTTCTGGTTCTGAGGTTGATGTTGCATTGCCGCCATTATCTGCCGATCCCCCTTCTGCTCACAAGAAACCTTCGTCTCCTTCAACCACATCTTCTTCTGCCGATGTGCTTATTACAAAAAATGATGGACTAAATAAGACAGCTAGCATGAACACTCCAACCAAAACAGAAGTTGCTGCCTTCTTCCTAATGGGCGCTCCGAAACATGCCAATACTTCCTGGGTGCAGAAATTATTCAGTCGTAAATACTCAATTGCCAACATTGATTGCCAGCTGGTTGCTTCTTCGAAACGGAAATTCAAAAGTTTCAAAATTAACTTAGCCAATAAATACGCCTGGATATTTTCATCGGACGATACTATTACCATTGATGGCATGAGGATATACAAATGGAATCCTCTCAGCTCTAAAACTAAGTCTTGCTCTAATTTAAGCTCTCAAACTATATGTAGCTCTTATCCTTATATTACTAACTCTAGCTCTAAGAATATTAACATTGGTAACATCCCTAATATCCCTTGCTCTATATCCCGAAAAAGAGTGTCTTTCATAGATCCAATACTACATCCCATTGACCATTCTGTTGTTGATGATCGGTACGTCCTTTCCCGCTTTAGAGATAGAACAATTTATGACAATGTTCGCCTGTACCTAGCGTTTTTACACGACAAACCTGAATATGTCTGCATTGATGGGGTAACCAATATGCATGTCGTACGCCTAATTTCCGAAGCTGGCCTCCCAACTGAATTTTTAACCCTAAAACGGCTATTCTTAGAATACCACGAATTTTTCAACATCTCACCCCTTAGGGTATCTAATGATTTGTCTTCATATGCGGCACTTCTAAACATCAAATGCTTCTCAAACATCCGAACAACTGGAGTAGTCAATAATACATTTTTTCGTCACCAACCATCTGACCTCCAATCAAATCTCTGATTGTCTATCTATATCCTCCTGCCCTGACAGAGCTAACCCTAATTTCATGTCTCTTTACTACCAAAATGTTAGGGGTCTTCGAACTAAAACGTCCGAAGTTTTTCTCAATTCCCAAAGTACCCCTTACGACGTTTTCGCCTTGACTGAAACAAATCTAACCCCCAATATTATGAATAATGAACTTTTTACTTCCGATTTCAATGTGTTTCGTAATCCCTATAACCTTTCAAATACGAATACTCCTGGTCGTGGTGTGCTTTTAGCTCTTCGTACCTGTTACGATGCATCTGATTTCCCTATTCCCAACACCTCGAACCTCGAGCTAGTCTGTGCTAAAGTCACTTTTTCTAAACGTTCTCTTTATATCATGTGCTGCTATATTCCACCCACACAACCTATTAGTCAGTATCAGCTTCTTGTTGACGCTGTTGATTTTTTAATGTCAGGTTTGTGTCCTGAAGACGATGTTATCGTCGTTGGTGACTTCAATCTTCCTCAACTACGATGGGCCGAGCTAGACGATAATACTCACCTTGTCCCAACTAATGCTACCTCTGAAAAGGAAATCACTTTCACAGACCGTCTGTTGGCTGCTGGTCTTTATCAATTAAGCGGTATCCAAAATAGCTTAGGTAGACAACTTGACCTAATTTTTTCTACCGATTCCGAAAATAAAAGAAACAAACTATGGCAAACTTACCTCAGGTGCAGATCCGCGTCTAACCTCTCAAACTATATTACAGTTTACAACAACTTCTCCGCTCTGAGTGGACGTCTTTACTCCGAATACCTTGTCCGCATTCAGCATGACCTAATTACTAATCCCAAATGCTTCTTTCAATTTATTAACTCAAAAAGAAAATCGGATGGGTTTCCTTCTACCTTAAAATTCGATAGTTGCTCGTCAGCGGATTCTAAAATAATCACCAACCTTTTCGCTGATTTCTTCAGCCTGGCGTTTGTGAATGACGACGTTGATCCCGACCCCAACTATTTCAGTTATATGGATGGCTGTGCTCAAACATCTTTCACATTTATGAACTTAAGTTTATCTTCAATAGTTGAAAAAATAAACCTTCTTAAAGACGACTATACCTCCGGTCCAGATGGTATCCCTGCCATAGTTTTAAAGAAATGTGTTAACACATTATCACTGCCTCTTTATGCCCTCTTCCAGCTTTCAATTACACAAGGCATTTTCCCTAAATTTTGGAAGAACTCATATATTATTCCCATCCACAAAAAGGGGTGCAAGAGCGATATCTCCAATTATAGACCCATTGCTAAACTTTCTTCTATTCCAAAACTCTTTGAGAGCATCGTTTATGATTCAATGTTCTTCCATTGTAAATCAATTCTCTCCTCTAATCAACATGGGTTTTTTAAGGGTAGATCTAAAACCACAAACCTTACTAATTTTGTTTCTAACACATTATGTGCCTTGGAAAATGGTAAGGAAGTTGATGTTGTGGCCACCGATTTCAGTAGAGCGTTCGACAAGATTTCTCATAAGGTCTGTTTCCAAGCCAATCATTGCATCCTCTGGTGTACCTAGGGTTGCCAGTTCGAAATCAGTACATATCTGGACATTATGTTGAAATTCCGGGACTCGTCTGGACATTTCAAATTTCGACTATTTTATTTTTGTTTATTAATTAAAAAAGGGAAATGATTTGTTTTATTAATGTGCAAATAAGCGTATTTATTTCAATAAAAAAACAAAAAAGAATTACAAAAACAAAAACAAACAAAGATTTCAATCACATTTCTCTTCATATTCATATACTGTTAAAATCAAACAACGAAGTTCAGTCGCTCCTTGGGTCTAAAAATACATCAGCCAAAGGCCGAAATAAAACCCAATTTCGACCTTTGACCGAAGTATTTTTAATCAAACCTAGCGCCTGAGCTTCGACCTTTGACTACAACATATTTTCTTATTCTATTCTATTTATTATTATTATTATTATATATATAATTCTTTCGGGGTGTAACTCGATGATCATGTAACTCGATAACCCCTGGGACGATTTTCATAATTATTTTTTTGTTTTGTTCGTATTGCTGTATATCAGGTTTTTATTTACTTTTTGTCGCAAAAACAAAACTTGGAGGGGATGAAAGAGATTATGAAAGCTTGTATGGGGAAATACACTTTGAAAAAAAAAAGAAACTGGATAGAAATCGAGTAGTGACACTTCAAATAAAAAAAAAAATATTTTAAATTTTAAAAGCAATTGTTGTTGTCAATTATTTTAATTATTTTCCAAGCAAATTGTTGTTGTCCACAATTTTGAAGTTTTTTTTTTTAATATACCTTAAAAGTTTGTTCTAATAAATTATGTTTACTATGTTACATTAAGTAACTTTTTGAAATGAAGTAGATACTTTGATTATACAAAGATGATATGGCCGATGATATTTTGCATCGAATTCGCACTGTGACATCGGATAATGAACTGGAGATGTCAGATGAAATGCGCAACAAAGCTTTGATATTGATCGAGGATATGTGTCTGCTCATGAGTGGCAATTTGTTGTGCAAATTGGGGATGCCACAGCCAAATCATTCAATGCAAGACGCATTTAATCGAGAATTGGAGCGAGAAACGGATTTCGATCGAATCGCATTGAGTCAACCTGTTCGAACAAATGTGCCAATGTTTGAAAGTAATTGCAATTTCGTTGAGTGGATGAGTTCAGTCAAATTCTTACATTTTTAAATTGAAAGTATTTCACAGTGATTGAATATTTTTATTTTGTAATTTTATGAAATTGGAAATACATACACTTTTTTCAATAAATCATGGAATTTGAAAAATAAGTTTCACCGGGACTTTTGACTGGACAATTCATTTTTCACCGGGACTCTGGACACCGCTTAGAATATCTGGACAATCCCGGCGAGTCCCGGTCGTCTGGCAACCTTAGGTGTACCGCAGGGTAGTCATCTCGGACCCTTGATCTTCAACTTGACAATAAACGATGTAGTTCGTGTCATTTTACTTTCTGACCTGGATATTTATGCAGATGATATGAGGTTCTCTAAACAAATCTCCTGCGCTGCCGATTCTCTCTCATTACAATCTGACCTTGATAGCTTCTACACCTGGTGTCAACAGAATCGTTTAGAACTTAACGTGAATAAATGTCAAGCCATTACCTTCTCTCGTAAACGTCATCCCCTGAATCAAAGATCCTATTTTATAAACAACGAGTCTGTGTCCACGGTTTCATCTATTCGTGATCTGGGCATTATTTGCGACGCTCAACTTAACTTTCGTCGTCACATCGACAACATAATTAGCAAGGCTAACTCTGCACTTGGCTTGGTTAAACGTTGGTCCAAGGAGTTTTCTAACCCATATGTCACTAAATCCCTTTATACGACGTTTGTAAGACCACTTCTCGAATATTCTAGCCAAGTCTGGTCACCTTACCATCAGGTACACATTTTGAGAATCGAAGCTATCCAGCGTAGATTCATTCGTTTTGCATTACGTGGGCTTGACTGGGATGACCCTCACAATTTACCTCCCTACGAAAATCGCCTAAAGCTGCTCAATTTACAGGCTCTTATGACTCGTCGCGATATCGCTGATATAATCTTTGTTCATCAATTACTATCTGGTAACATCGATTGCCCAAATCTACTGCATAAAATGTCATTGAACACTAATCCTCGACGCCTACGGTCAATTCCCTTTTTCCGCCTTCCCCATCACCGTACTGACTATGGCCAACACGAGCCTTTAACAAGAATGCTTTGCAAAGCTAACATGTTACCAAATTTATTCGACTTAAATTGCACCAAAGCAAGTCTAAAAAATGCGCTTCATAAATTAACTTAACCATTAACATCTCATTTCCTTCTATCTAATGTATATTTATATATATTTTGTTTTATACCTATTTAATAATATAATTATGCGCTTATGTGTTATGTTTGCGATTGTACTTTCAATATCTGTATTTTAGTCTTAAGTTTCTATATTATTTATTGTACACGCTTGTATTAAGCAATTAAAATTAAAATTAAAATTAAAATTAAAATTAAAATTAAATTAAAATTACATTTGATCAGTGCAAAGGGTATTAACATAAATTTAATAGATTTTTGTAAACACAAACTACAATTTAAGAACAGCTGATTTTTAAAACACGCACCACCATAAATGCAAAGAATCTCATTTATGTTCCATTGGACACGAAAAATCTGAAATCTTAGAGCAAATTCTGAAAATTTCAATGGAAAATGATATTAGTAATTCAAAATAAACTCTATTTTCAAAAAAAAAAAAAAAAAAAAATGTTTGCAATAATGAGCTACCATAAATTTAATGTTGAGACTGAAATTTGTTAAAAGTAATGCGCTATATCTAAAAAAAACGAAATAGAACATGAGAATACCTACAATGAACAAAATTATTTGGATTCTCACGATTGAATACGCCAAATCCGAAATCGGAAATTATATATATATTATAGGCGTGTTTTTTTGAGCTTCGATCTCAGCAAACAAAAGTAAAGTAGGATTTTCAGCACGCAGTTCCAACAACTACTAATGTGGTATTCGTTTGGGCTTCTTCAGATTTGCTCTCAGATTTCAGATTTCGTGTGGCTAATCGAACATAAAAACGTCACTTGCTCTTTTTTGTGATAATATTCGTGCTATTCGAATATATGTAGCCTTCAACACTTTTCAAAGCGTTTTCTATTCACTGGTTAAATTCTAAATTAAAACATTCGAAATTTGCGTCTCGATTGATTTTTAAATATTTATACATATCCAATTTACAAAAATAGATTCACCCGGTGCCAATATCTTTCTCAGTAGAACAAATTCACGAAAACCTAAACGCCCTCCACCAGTTGTCAAACTCAAACGCACCTGTGTTGGTAAATCTGAGAAAATATCTAGATTCGCAAAAGTGCTCTGAAATCTGAAAAAGATTGCTTTTTTTTTCTCAAACGAACATAAAAACTACTCTGAGAGCATAAAAAGTGCTCTGAGAGTGCCCAATCGAATACCACATAAAGTTTACTTTTGCCCTAGTGGAACCTTGGGCTTAACTTGCATGTTGTTAACCTATTTATGGAACAACCCCCAATTTTCAGCTGCATGAATTCTGCTGTCAAATATGTAATTCATATAAACAAAATAAAAAGATCTGAAATGTGAATGGATGAACATTTTTTGGAACCGAATATGGATAGAGAACAAGTAAAGCTATATAAAAAACCATACTCAACATTTATTCGTGCTACATTTATTGTTATAAATGCATTTACAAATTATTTTTAATTGAAAAAGTAGCACCGGGCGGCCATTAATTACACGTATTCACCGACAGGAAAAATAAGAGCGCGCGAGAGAGGGCTGTCATTCAAAATTTGCGGGGAAAATCGGGTAGGTGCACGGGAGTTGGCTCTCTAGTTTGGTTCCTCTATGCCCAAAGCTTGAGTACAATTCCCACATCTGGGGGTCGATTCTGGTTCTGTGAAAAAGTGAAACGAAACTGTTTTCACTCTTTCACGCGCAATTTTGATTCTCGTTCTATGAAAATGTGAAGCCAAAAGTCCAAATTTTTCATATGAATAATTTCTTTTCACGGCCCCATTTGCAAGTGAATGTTTTTAGTGAAAGTTTAAAAATTAACAACCCTCTTTCATACAACACAGTGTGAGGTATTGAATTCACCACGATATTTTCACTTATTGAACCAGAATCGCATTTTAGTGCAAAGTGAATCGAAAAAATGAAAGCAATGCGTGAAAGCGAATGTGATTCACTCTTTCACAGAACCAGAATCGACCCCCTGGTCTGGTGTACCGAAAACTATATTGCACTTACTAGATAGGATCCAAAACCGTGCGATGAAACTAATCGGAGACACGAATATCGCGAATTCTATCAATTCGCTTGAACATCGTAGAAACGTTTCGTGTATCTCATTGTTTTATCGTTTTTTCTACAAATAGTGCTCAAATGAAATTGCCAACTGCATTACTCCCCTTCAGAAATTCAACCGCAATACTCGCCATGCTAGCAATGCCCATCAGTTTATCTTCGGACGTACAATGAAATACAGAGACTCTTTCATAAGCCGTACAACGCGAATGTGGAATGCCTTGCCCAGCTCTGTCTTTCCTCCCCAGTACAATTTACAGACATTTAAGACCAATGTGCATCGGTATCTCCTATCTCCTCTATCCCAATTTCCTTAATGCCCGCGCTGTGTAAAAACACTTTAAGAGTCGTCAGAACCTCTTTAGCGCGTGTTAATTATAAAAAAAAAGAAAAAGAAGGAGGATGCTACGTAAGTAGCGCACCGGCCCGGGTGAGCGTATCCACCCTCACTTCTTCCTTAAGCCACCAAAATTCGGTGAACTGCTTTACAGTGTCGACCCTGTCCTGTTCCGCAATTGCGGTGCTAAAACCGAGGAGCTCCTGAGCATTGGCGGCGTACCCGTCGTGGATGAGCCGCTTATCCCTCGCGCCTCGGTGGCTGTGGTACAATACCGGCACACCATCTTTTGTCTGGATTAACCCTTTCATGTCTACATGAAGAAATGCCTCAGGCGGGACAAAGCCAGACCGAAGCGTACTCTCGTGGCACATTAAATTGGGGTAGTAAGCCCCCGAGGTCAGGTTATTATCACTGGCCATCGCCCTAGCAACGTGCCTTAATAAGGAAATTGTCAATTCAGTCAGTCGGGCCCCATTGTATATGTATAAGGCCCTGTTGGGATAGTATTTTATGTACTGAGATTCAGGAGTTCTAAACAACCATAGACAGGCCGTGATGCATTGCCTCTCAATCACCCGAATCTTTTCCATATAGGACGGCGCTATATTGAACCACATGGGACAGCCATAAGCGATGATAGGCCTGGAGTCAAGTTGACTGCTGCGAAACAGTCTCCTTGTCAGAGCGTAGGCCCTCTTAGCCCCGGCAAGACAAGCATTTATATGTTTGTCAAAATACAGATACTGGTCGAGCCGGATACCGAGATATCTGACCACGTTTTTCACCGCCAATGGTCGTCCCTGCTGTCCAGTAATTGTTAATTTTCTCCAGTTTTTTCTGGTGTCCCTAGAGGCCCCATCCAGTGGAGTTCTGAACAGGATTGTTTCCGACTTTTGGAAATTGATTTTCAACTTCCAATCATCGCAATACCTCTTAATTTGCTCGAAGTCACGCTGCAGAAGGATGTTGATGACCTCGATTTTCGGTCCTGACCTGTACGCCACTAAATCGTCTGCGTACGCTATAGCGTGTCTGAGGGAATCCCCCAGATCACTTGCGTAATTATTAAACAGGACCGGATAATTCACTGCTCCCCGTTGTAAGCCGTTCTTAATTTCGAAAACCCTACTCACGTTGCCAGCTTTGACAACGAACTTCTTTCCCATAAGCATGTCATAAATCATATACAGCAAAGGTTTTTGAATGCCCATTCTAGTAAGCTTATAAAAGAGCCCCTCCAGCCATACGGTATCGAAGGCCTTCTCAAAGTCGACCAGGCAGGCACCCGTGCATTACTTCTTACTTTTGTTCCACTGAATGTCGGAGCTCGGAGACCAGTTTCGACGCGGCATGAATAGTGTCATGCCCCGCTCTAAAGCCAAACTGGTTGTCCGGAATTATCTTATTTTCTTCAACCCATCTTAAAAGAGATCTATTGAAGACTTTCTCGAAAACCTTGCTAATATTCGGGAGCAAACTAATTGACCACAGATTAGCAGGGTTTGTCCTATCTTTATCGTTTTTCGGGATAGGGTGTACCACCACTATTTTCCACTGCGGCGGATAATATGCATTATTCAGGGCATTGTTAAATAGCGTGGTGAAGATATCGATCACTTCTAGCGGCAGGTGTCTTAATACGACGTTTCAATATTGTTTTCATCGTTGGATAACATATTCTAGGTGGTTTTGAATGCATTTGGTATAGTCTACAGAGTTCGGGTCAAAAGGATAAATTCCACATTCCCTAAACGCATATTTTATTGTATCCGAGCGATCCTTATCTTCTAAGACTAGTTTGAGTATTTCACAAAAATTTGTTTTGGTGACGGATTTCCCAACTTTTTCTGCTGTTCTCGACCATTCCATTACTGTAGCCCGATAGTCACTTTTGAGTCCTTTAAAAGCTCCAACATCTGCCGGCTGCATAATATGTATCGTATTTGGCGGAAGTGAATACAGAATAATATGGTTTTTTCTACAAAATTCACTTATATGCAGAGACAAATGGGACTTATGTCCATCCACTAAAAAGAGGATCGGTCTCTTGACATTGATCTTTAGAAGCCAGTTATTGAAGTCATTTGCGACATACTCATAAAACGTGGAGGACGAGATATGGGAACACGACAACTGGAGGTAATATTTCACCACTGGCCGAGAAAACCAAAAGCAGTGTGATATTATCTTTTTCTTTGGAAAACTTTACTTGATATAAGTTTTTATAACCTCTTGGACCAATTACTGATCCCGTCTTTGGAGCTAAGCTGAAAGATGTTTCGTCTCCGTTATAAATTCGTTTCGGGTTCGACAAAATGTCTTTGTAGCGCTGCTCTTCTAAAAATTCACTTAGGTCGTGAAACCATTTTCGAATTGACTCTTCTATTACTATTGCTCTTGCCTTACATACGGTCTCTGAAGCTTTCACAGATAGCTCCTTGTGACGCTTTAAGAAGCCATAAAACCACCAAAAACTTTTTTCCAGGCATTCCGTTTTTAAAAGGAGTTTTCCTTTTTTCGTCTTGAACCATTTTTTTGAACCACATCCAGGAGCTCATTGGGTTTTTGTGGGAAACCGCATTTTGCTATATTTACAAGCCACTCCACAACCATAGTTTCTTCACTATCTGTAAGGACTGTAGCTGGACCTTTCCTTGTTACCTCGTCTTGCACTTTTCCTTTAATCCTGTCGTGAAGGGTTGTGATTGGGACTCCAAACTCTCTACTTGCTTTTCTTATACCCATAGCATTGGTTCTTATTGCCCTCAATGCAGCTGCCAGGAAAGAGTTATCGTATTTTTTGAGGGAGCGTTTCGTTTTTACTATTTACCTAAAAATTTATCAATTTGTTAGATAACTTTTCTAATCTGAAAGAAGTTTTAATATGTTCGGACAAAGGATACAAATATCGCTGCAGTTTCCTTTACCCGAACACTAAAGAATATCGTGTTCGCTTACTGGAGAATTGATTCTTTGGGCCATTTTTCATATTAAATGTAAAAGAGAATTTATTTTTCCCTTAATAATTACTCTTAAAATGCTAAAAACTATAAATCATGCTGTTGCCTAATTCCGAACACTAGTGTTCGGGAAAGGAAACTCGTAGCATTTGGTTTCCTCTGGCCGAACAGTTAAAAACATTAACAAACTAAAGTAATTTTGGACTAATTATTGCAAATTATAGTAATAATATATCTCGACTAAGAAATAAAAACGTTTTAACCAACTTACACGTTATATTTGCACAGTTAAACACTATTTTCCTTGAGCACTTTAACTATTTATTTTTTTGAATCACTAAGCCTTCTGCTCACGCGAGAACCTTGCAACGAACTGACGGCTCTTTGAATAAGAAGTGGTAAGTGTATGAGTGAGATATCGCGTACCTACATGAATAGAGAAAAGCATACACATTTATTTTTTCCGTTTTTTTTACTCAGCTCAAGAAAAATTACGTTATTTTAACGATTTTCAGTAAAAGTGTTCGACTACTGGAACTGTTTGGAAATAGGTGCCACTACCCAACATTGTTGTTTATTATCCGCTTTTGAGTTTCATTAACTTCGAGTAAGTTTCTCTTAAATAACTGAAGAAAAACTGCTCAAAATGTTTTTATTTTCCTTCATACAATCTACATTTTTCGTCTTCATAAATATTTTCAGCAAAAGTGCACTTATTCCTAAAATGAAATACTATTCACACGTAACGAATAATTTCAAATTTAACGGACAAAATTCTATGAACGCTGGCAGCAACTATGCCGATAGCGGAAGTGGTACACGCTAGGTGCGGAGTTACTAGTATGCTGGACTATTACTCTAAGTTTCGATACCCAGAAAAAATACAAAATACATACGTCTTAAGGTTTTTTTTTTACGGCGCAACCTCTCGCGAAAATCTGCCATGTCCGAGAGTGTAACCTGTTCTGGAGATACCTTTCAATTCATTCGCAAAAGGAGACTTAAAAGAATGGTTAGAAAAATGTTGCACGACTCAATTCTTTCTTTATGGAGTCCCAATACAAACAAATTATAAGAAAAATGTAAAAAACTTTTCTTGTTAGTAATTTATTGTGTAGGTACAAACAGCGAAAATGAGACACATGAGTCTCAAGGTTTTTTTGATGCCCGACCCAATTTACCGATCACAGTAGTTCACTTTTTGTAGCACCTATATATGTAGTTAAGGATTCCAGTAACCCGAATAATTTGACACAGAATCGGGATCTAAGGACACGATTCAAGAGATTCCTACCCAAATTGAGATAAAAAAGCAAAACAGAGGCAATCTAACTATACTCTGTCCAAGAAAAATTTTCAGTACAGGGAAGATAGGATGTTTGTCTCTCAGTCTGGTTGCAATGACTTACATAAATCGGTCCCTTTTTAAAGCTCTCACAGGGTTGCCGTAGTGTGTATGATAATTCGCCAAAACTCAGAGAGCAATACTGTTAGGGTTACCATCTTCCAATTTAGCCAGGTCTCATCAGCAAAATAAATCGTTCTTTTCTCTTCTCTATTTTTTTTTTTAATTCGCGTAGATAACTTCGTCTCCAAGAAATAATGTCACTTCTTTCCAACAACAAATTCTTTAGCTGACGTTTGACGAATTTAAGTCCGAGATCTTTTTGCAATATTGTATGCAAAGTTGATCTGCTTAGTTTTGTTATATTTTCACTTTTTTGTACTTCCAATAATATCTTGTCTAGCGTTGGAAGGTCATTATCCATAAAAAAAACTGATGGACTATCCGTCTAATCGCACATTTATCAAAATCATTCACCTTGCTCTTGATACCGGAATTATTTTTCTTCTTTGGTGGTGAATTGTGGCCTTTGATTGCTTTTTCCCTTAAAACCCTGTATACAGTTTGTTCCATAACAGAAAGAACAGTAGCCGCATTTCCTACGGCTTCCGATTTATTTTTGAAAAGGCCATAGAATTTTTCAGTTGCATCAACAATTTGTTGTTTCTTTTCTACACTTAGATCCTTTGAAGACTTTGTAGCCATGTTTCTGTTTATTCATATGCACAATAAAGTTAACCACTTGTTTAGATGCACTATCCGCTATTGAGATAACAACCATTGTTTCCGCCTTATATACACAAACAGGCAATTAGACAAAATTATATAACCACGACGCAATGCCATATACCTAAACAGATGGTAAAAGGACTGCACTTGTGAACATACATTTTTTTAATATAGACATAACACCTAGATTACATATTTGTTAAAAAAAATGATTACCCGTCAATGCAGAACTTCGCGGAAACAGTAGCAACAAAAGGATCATAAAATCCTTTCAAGGCATTTGCTTTACTGGGGAGGAGTGACCGGATGTGGTAAAACCCAACGACCGAAAAAAAACAGTATAGGTCTACCTGTTTCATCATTTTGATATTTCAGTGTGAAAAAAATGCTCTGTAAAGTGAAATATGAATTTATACCTACCAAAACATGCAGAAATATGCCCTAACGAATAAGGCTGAAAATTTGTACTTAATTTTCTATAATAAAATATTTAATCAAATTGTATCCTTTAAAATACCATGCTTTTGCATGAATCCGGTTGAGTTGCCCTAGTAATCACTATTAATTTATTGCAATATCTCTACAACGCACATATGATCACTTGTTGCGTTAGTGAAATGAATGCATTAAAACACCTCCCGAATAAACATTATTTCTAAAAGACAACATTCAAAAATATGTTTTAACTGAATATTATTGGATCTTTCAGAAATACAAACAAATTTAAACCGAATGGCAGCACCCCACATAATATGCCGCTCTCAAAAGCTCCAAAAAGCACCAAAACCGAAAATTCTTTGACAAAATTCAAAGAAAACCCTTAATGATATGCTAACATTGACATATGGTAACACTTCTCTGATGTGCTTCAGTCACTCACACTGCTTATTTTGGTTGATGATAACAGCAAGCGAACACAAGCGATCGTGCTCATTCTGCCCGCAACTGTGTGGCAGACTGGTTGTGGAGGGATATATGCGAATTGCAGGAAAATTACAACAACAAAATGCTTTAGAATGCCAGTGGTTTCGTTTTTATTTCAGTGGCAAATCCTGTGTTTGAGTACCGTGAGAGTACTACAGGCACCACTGGTAGAAAAAAGAGCTTCCCATAAGGCCTGTACTGACAATTTTTCTTGGACAGAGTAGGTATAGCACTTATTCAAACGCTCGCATAATGTCGGACTGACTTGGAGGAGGTGACATTAGTTGTTGTACTTTACTTTCGCTGAGATAGAATGTTTGTTTTAAGTCCTACAACAAAAATACACAAAAATGGTCCAATCTGCGGAATTTGATATTTCTGTCGATGTTGGTGTTGGAATTTTTATTTTTGCACGTGGAAAATGCTGAAAACCCTGGCGAATCGGACCTTATTGGACGGTCATTTTCCAACAGCCATACGGTATGCAATAAAAGAGAGGGTAATATAACAATCATTGTGAATCATAAGAAGAGCTCAGTTCCAATTCCAACTGACAGCATGGGTGGCCATGAACCATAATGCATTTACCAATGACAGCATGGCATACTTTCGGGAGACTTACTTACGCAAAGAATACTTATTTACTGTAGCATACTTTTCAGCTATACTACTTGAAATTCGGAGAAATAATTAAAAGGGATATCTTTCGTACGTCTAGGGATGCAAAATGAACTGTGTGGGCTGGTAAGGAAATCTTATTCCGTCTATTTTTTTGAGCTCAATTGCATTTTTTTAAATTATCGTATACGTAGTAGGAGAACCACAGGAAAAGGCAAACAAATGCCCCAGGGAAATTCTGTTGATTGGATATAAACTCTACGCAATTTCATTACCGCATTAAATATACCTACCTAGTTCAAACAAATTTGATGCTGTGAACTCTTATCAAAATTTCGAATGACTTCGAATCATCCATTCTCACATCACGCAATTCTGTCTGTTTGTTCATTGTATCCAAAATTCGTAAAAAAATTGTATTTTTTAAATGATTCCATCTTTCGTTTTCCACACGAAATTAACAATAGCCGAAATAACTGGTATTGCCACCAAATTTTCGATTTAGATAAAACTGTTTGCAACAATACGTTGTATACCTACCTAACAAAACAAATTTTTAGCTTAAAAGCTGAAAAAGAGTAGTAGAGTGCTTTTTGAAACACAAATTAGATTATAAACTTATAACCAATTAAGACATATCACTTCATTTCCCATCACATACCTTCTTTCATTTTTAAAGAAATCAAATTCAATTAGTTAGCTCTTATAGACCCTGAGTTCGAATTTTGACGTGTTTATCCGCATAATAATGAACTTTCACAATCACCAATAAATTTCAATTACTTTAAAAACATTTTATTACTTTACTATTTACTTCACTAATTTAGTTAACAGTGGTAAGCAGCTCGGAACTCACCCGTCTTCCCCGTGGGAACTTCTTGGATTTGACAGATGTTAGATTTGACTTAGTCAGCGGTTACTCCAATCAAACTACACATTCCCTAACTTATGTCATATTAAATGCTTTATTTTTTTTATAATTTTGACTTCTGGTTTTATGCCAAAAGGCGTGTCTAAAAGGTTTTATTGCTAGGTGTGTGTATTGAGTGTAATTATGATTTTTTTAACTTATAAAAAATGCTCTACATATGAGGTTAACTTTTTCAGGGCGATGTTTGTTTGTTTATTGGTAAAGCGATTTTGGAACGTCTGGAGTCTTTGCGTAAACTGCCAGACTTAAGTTGATTATTGGTAAGGCGGAATAAGTTTATAAGTAGGTACAAGTTCTACGTTGTGTTTTAGTCATAAAAAATATTAAATAAATGTGGTTTTATAAAGCTAACTAGCGTGTCCGGCGAACTTCGTCCCGCCCAATATTGACTTTTTGACTGAAATTATTTGAATTTGGAGCATTCACTATCAGTGGCGTAACAATAGGGTGTCAGGGCTGGCAAAATGCCACGGGCCCCCGACCTAAGAGGGCCCCGGCCCAAGAGGCCGCGAGCTCAAAAATATTTTTGTACATTGTACCTGAGTACATTATTTTATTTGAAAAGTATATATTTATAAGTTCTGCTTTAAATCCAAAGACAACTAATGATACAATTTCAAGTTAATCGTTAAGCATTTCAACCAACCTAAACAAAAAGATTTTGATTCATTTTTAGAGATGTACACGTTACCCGTGACGAGTAATTTTACGTACTTATGACCGTCAAAAAACCGTCAATCAAAATACCGGTAATTGCACATCTCTATTCATTTTAAAACGCATGATTGGTTTCAACATATTTTGTCGCGGTACATTGGCAGCGCGGATGAGCATTGACAATCGGAGAAAAATGGTCCATCATCCCTGAATTTTCTAAAACTCGTCAGAGGAAGGTAAAACGCCATTTTGATGAGCTTTGTGAAGATGAGCGTCTCCAAGACCCGGAAAGTTTGTTCAAAGTGAATATATTATTTTATCGAGTATTGGACATCATTATAAACCAACTGAAATCGCGTTTCCTTCCAATGAATGAAATTGTTTCAAATTTCAGTGTTTTGCAGCCTTTACACTTTAAAAGTTTTAAATTACATTGATCTATTAAAAAAAGCTCTAGAATTTGTTGAGATATATCTATAAAAAAGACATATTTGAATCATTTGCCAGAGATATTCTCAGTTTTCGATCAACTTTCAGAGTCGAAATAGAAAAATCTTCGTGTATTAGAGATCTTGCTGATTTATTAATAATAAAAAATTATTTTATGTCCTGCAACTTTCCTGTAGTATGCACTGCATTAATGTTATTTCTTATAATTCCTGTGACAACAGCTAGTGCTGAACGATCATTTTCAAAACTAAAATTGATAAAAACCTGTTTATGAAACTCTATAAGACAAGACAGGTTATGTAACTTGGCTATTCTGTCTATTGAACATTTTATGGCCCGATTTTAAACTTTGATGATGTTATGAACACTTTTGCGGAACAGAAAGCTCGAAAAAAAGATTTTTCTTGTATTGTGTAATTGAGTACGCTGAAAATCTCGAAGTTTATTAAATTTAAACTGAGTACAACGTGACGATTTTTACTGATAGGGCCCCATCAAAAGAATTTGCCACGGGCCCCAGATGGTATAGTTACGCCACTGTTCACTATTCCACCAGAAATACATATTTTTGATCCAAAATATCTTTTGCGGTCTCACTGTATATACTACGATCAAATCCAAAAAAAAAAAAAATTAAAAATAACACTCCCCGTACAAAATATATGGAAAATAAATTTCTAGAATTCTCCAATTTCCCTTTCGAATTTTCCATTTTTTTTTTTTTTTCGTCATATGATCCTTCCTTAGGCGTAGACAAACACAACAAAGAAAAGATAGCTCAAATCCAAAGAGTATCCAATACTCTTTTCTCAAATCGGAAGTTCGGTTCTCGAGTTCCCTCATATGAAAAATTTTTTGGTAGGTGTTACCATCTCTGAGATTGAAAAGGAAACGCACGGAAAATTCAAGATGCTTAAATACGAATGACAAATCGTTCTGAATAAGGGGAATCCGAGCAATGAGAATGTTTGCCTATAAAATTCCCCCTCGAAACCGTCGCTTGGATGACATTTGATTTGATTTTTCACCATCAAATCAAACGCGTTCCGTTACAAAGTTTCAGTGCATTGACGTTGCGCAGCAAAATTATAACTGCCCGGAACATCCAAAGAATTCCAAAATTCAACTAATCCCCATAAAGTGTTGTTTTCACGACAAAGAGTAGCATAGTATGTCCTTCCTAGCGTTTGACTTTATTTTTGAATGAAAAGTGCCGCAACCCGTTTTCCTATCCCGCCTGTTTTTTGTAAAGTACCAACAATAGGGTCCATAACTATCCTCTCTGTCAAACTTTAAGTAACCATACCCATCCCAAAAATTTCAATCCTCTCAATAAAACTGTTTTGGAAAACGACAACACCGCCACCTATCGGGTCGAAAAGTATCCTATCTTTCAAGCTGGAATCAACCGTACACATCCACAAAATTTCATTGAAATCGATTTAGCGGTTTCGGAGATCGACGACAGCGCCACCTATCGGGTCCAAAATTTGATCTTTTAAGACTGCCTGATATACACCAATTCGAACAAAACAAAAGAAGAACTATACAATTTGGCCAGTAAGAACATTTTCCTTGGTCATGTTATTTGTGCCGGACATCGAATGGAAATGTTATTTACCTATTTAAAATTGATTATTGGAGTTTTCGTCGAAGAATTGTACAGCTAAATGAAATATGAATTACTGAAATGTCAAATTCAAAAAGGTTTGGTTTGTACAACCAACGCCAACTATATTATTACAATTTAATTGAATGTTGTTATACAAAATTGATATGCAGAGAAATCTAACTTTTCGTAAATATCTCCCAGCGCCACCTATCGGGTCCAAATTTTGACAAAAGAATAAGAATTTTCAAAAAAGCGACCCCATAGGGTCTAAAATAGGGTCAATCACTCGATTGTTGCACCCGCTGTGTGGCTTGTGGCACCATCTTGTTGCAACCACATATAACTGATGTCCAATTCATTCAATTGCTCGAAATAACGTTCCAACATGTCTTTGTAGCGAATACCATTTACGATTTAACGTAACGTAACGTGACGTTCATTTTCATGGACCAAAAAAAACGATTCCATGATGCAACCGGCCGGAAAAAAATACCAAACAGTGACTTTTTGCGGATTAAGTTTTTTTTTTTTTTTTCCGAGGTAGGTGGAAATCTTCTAGAAGACGCTATGAGGACACTCGGCGCGTGCTCATAGTAGTGTGAGATTTTTACTCACTAAAACCACCTCCTGCAAATTCATTTTGTACTGCAACTAAGTTATGACTTATCAAGCAATTTTTTTACCACGAAGTTACATGTTTGGCAGGCAACATACCGGCGAAAGTTCCTGCTCGTTCCGCAATTTTAACGCGGTTGATAATTATCGGGCTAAGTCCGAAGGTTTAGTTCGTTGTAGTCGCCGCAATAAATTTGTTTCATCGAGAATTTCACGGACCGAGCTATTAATATGTCCTAATAATCGATTTCTATGATTTCGAGCGCATATTTTCGTTTCGTCCTTAACGGTGGAAATTCCGAGGTCTCTATGGAGATCTTCATTTCTTATGTACCACGGTGTACTGACGAATGATCTTAGCACTTTATTTTGAAAAGTTTGTAAAATGTTTAGATTTGCATCGCTGGTACAGCCCCATAACTGTAGGTATACCATATGTCCATACAGGCTTCATCACTTGCTTATATAATAAAAGCTTGTTCTCGAGGGCAAGCTTGGAATATTTTCCGAGTAACCAATAAAGTTCTCTATATTTGATTTTAAGTTCTTCGCATTTTTTCTTTACATGCGGTTTCCATTTTAATTTTGTCGAGAGTCATTCCAAGATATTTGGCCTCGTTCGCAATAGGAACTTGTACCGTATTTATAAATACAGGCAAATTATTTGTATTTTTATATGTAAAATCCACGTGGACCGATTTCGTTTCGTTAAGAGCGATCCTCCATGAATTTGTCCATTCATAAACCCGGTTAAGCGCGCCTTGTAATATTTTGTTTGTTTCTTTGGTCGTTGAACCAACTGCTAGTATAGCAGTGTCATCGGCAAAAGTGGCTACGGTAGTAGCGGAATATCACGCGTAAGTAACAGGTACAGGAGTGGCCCAAGGACGCTTCCTTGCGGCACACCTGCCCTTATTTCCTTAAATTCCGAATATTCGTTTCCGTGTTTGACACGAAAGAGTCTATTCTTTAGATACGATTCTAGAATTTTCCATAACCGTTCGGGGAGAACTTGTCTTAATTTGCACTTGAGGCCTTCATGCCAAACCTTATCAAATGCTTGCGAAACGTCCAAGAACACGGCAGAGCAAATTTTATGGATGATGATTGAACTGATGATCGGGTATAAGACGGTTTTCTTCTATAATTGGTTGTAAGCGTCTGAGTAATATCCTCTCACAAACTTTGGAAATAATTGGAAGAAGCGAGATGGGTCTATAAGACTTTTTTTCATTCGGTGGTTTGCCTGGTTTTAGAACCATTATGACTTCCGCGACTTTCCATTGACTCGGAATGTATTGTAATCTGATCGCAGCGTTTATAATGTGAAGAAGCTTAGTTAATGCTTTCCGAGGTAACATTTTTAGGAGTTCACCCGTGATCAGGTCGTATCCCGGAGCTTTTTTGGGCTTAAGTTTCTTTATTACTTGCCCGAGCTCGGTGAGTGTAGCGTTTATAACTATATTATTTTCAGATGTTCGTCTGTCTGATGCATAAGTATTTCGATTAAGCGCTTGACCATCGAACGGCTTAAAAGTTTCTTCTAAATGAGCTGCGAAAACGTCCGCCTTCTCTTTGTCTTCTTGTCTCTTTGGCTTTAATAGCCTTCCAAAGCGAGTAATTGGATTCTTTTTCAGCTGTTAGGCTTTCGAGGTAATTTCTGGCCTCTTCACTTTTAAAATCTTTAATAGACTTTGTTAGCAAGTTAGTAAGTCGATTTAAGTTCGCTTTATCTTGCGGGGCTCGAGTTTGTTGCCATCTTTTTCGCGCTTTTCGTTTTGTTCTGACCATATTAATTATTTCCTGCGGGTATTTGACGCAGTTATAGTTCGACGTTCTCTGCTGGTGAGGAGTATTATTCCATGCAGCTTTCTGTACGATACTGACGAAGCGGTCGACCGCAACTTCTAGTTCTTAAGGCGTCTTGAGTGATTCACGCAGTTCAGTATTGTTCTGGACATCTTTTTTGAAGCCTTCCCAGTCTGTTTTGCCATTTGTTAGCCTTGGCGGTATTTCATTTTTTATAAATGTCTCAATCGTTGTTAAAATTACCGGAGAATGATCAGAAGAAAGATCAAAACATTCTTCAA
The DNA here is from genome assembly GCA_946477585.1 of Cheilosia urbana. Lineage (NCBI taxonomy): Eukaryota > Metazoa > Arthropoda > Insecta > Diptera > Syrphidae > Cheilosia > Cheilosia urbana. The sequence goes on along the minus strand of OX297853.1, from coordinate 128,158,070 downwards.
TTTTATTACGATTGGTGGGTAGTCCTTTTGTAATAAAGAAATCAATCAAATCAGGTATTTTAGCGACATCAGTCGGCCAGTACGTTGGTTTGCCTGTCGAATGAGAATCGCAATTGTACTGCATGCACACTTCGTAAAGTATTCTTCCCTTTCGCGATATGCATCTAGATCCCCAGAAACTATGTTTGGCGTTAAAATCACCTCCAATTATAAAATGTTGTCCGAGGGAATTGATTAGGTTCAAATAATCATTTTTCTCTATCTTGCATCGTGGTGGGCAGTAGATAGAAGATATTTTTTTAAAAATGCGTTTCGATATTGGACCTGTACAGAGCTCACTTGCATTGTTTCGAGTTCTAATTATAAATCGATTGAGTGGCCGATACACTCCTTTACATACAAGGATGCTCCACCTCTAGCCTTATTCGACGGGTGAACGGCGTGATAGTCAATGTAACCTTTGATCTTTAGATTTGATTTCTCCTTTATATGGGTTTCTGATATCAAACATGTATCGATATCTTTTTCCCTTAAGAACAATTCTAGCTCTCCGAGTTTTTGCCAAAGACCGTTGGCATTCCACGTAAGTATTTTAAACATTCGCTTCATAGTTGGTTGTTTTTCTGTCTCGAAATATTACTTTCGAGCTTAACTAGCCTGTCGACAATTAGGCTATTCGTTTTGCTTTGTTCCTGAAGTCTCGACAGAATAATCGAAAAGACATTGGAAACAGTGTCTGGTGGATTATTGGTTTGTCCACTACACTATGCTGCAGCTTGCGCGTATGTTAGGATATCTGTTTTTTGATGTACGATGTCCGATGGCGTTTCTGTTGCCCGTTTTCCTTTTTTATTGTTGGGCTTATCTAACTTTGCCGGTTTCGAGCGGATTAAGTGCTGTTTCATGCATTACTAGAGGGTTCTCACCTGTCCAGTAACGCATATTTTGGGCATATAAATGGGCTTCATGGCTGAAAATTAAAAAAATTGCGTTAACGCTCCTAAAGTTGCGACCATCGACTTGGAATTTCGGTAGTAAATTTTGATTATTTGTCAACGTTGTTCCTTCGTGTACCTACTTCACCAAGATGAAAATGTTGATCTTACTGAATATTTTGACATTCACAGTTCGGTACACGCTTTAAGTGTACGTTCACACTGAAAGTTTGAAGTTGGAAAGTTGCTAATGAAAGACCATTTATATTATGCAAGGCTAAGTTTTCTGTATTTATTTGTTTGCTTTAACACCGCTTAAAATGTGTGTTTAATGAGCACGTATAAAACGACCGCTATTCCTGTTAGCATGCCGGGCCTCGATTGGGCATTACCACTTCGGGCAATGGGGTAAAGTGTATCCCATAACTTGAACCTTTCTTGGAATGGAGCATCACCCAAACGAACTTCCTTGTCATTGTACAAAGTCTGGAGCTTTTCCTTGTTTGACGGCAGCCATTTCACACCGCCCACGTCTCCTGGCGAGCTATTTTAGAAAAAGAAACATTAATTAAGTACGAATAAGTTTCACGCTGATAAAGTCATAAATCGATTGCACCAAACAGTCGAAATTGTGTTGTTATTTTGTACACTTTCGTAACTACGAACCCGTTCTGAGCAAACGTTGTGAAACATTCCACCAGGCGTTCCACCATAAACCACTCTGGATCCTGCAAACCGATTTGTGGCATAGAACTCACTCTCTTGAAGATAAACTGAAAGTCATTGCCATGGCAAACACCTAAGCGCACTCGGAAAATCAGAAAAAAATTTCGCAGCATTTCCATGCGCAACTCTTACCCCTGGGTTTACCATCAGCGTCAGTACATGTCCCATATCGACTGTAGTAATCAAACCTGTAGTAGTAAACATCCAGAAAATGTCTCGCCAAGTCGACCAATCTGTGAACACCGTGATTGATAAACGCATCTGCGAATATTTCACCGAAGTTCGTTAAGTTTTGTTCGTTGATTGGCTGGTTGCCCAAGTAGAAAGATTTCAACTTGTCGTTTTTGTCGTTGGGGCTATACATGAACAGTTCTGGACCATATTTGTCAAAGTTCAGATATATGTCGTCCAAAATATCAGTTCTTTCCTCTAGAGCTATCAAAAAATTGTACGTAAAACGAGCGGAGACTTAAAATCGCATCAGACTTACAATAAACCGCATACGTAAATTCATCCTTGGTTATGCCAGCCAGAAGCGGCACCTTGTTGAATTTTCCCTGGGCGAAGATATTCGTGGGATGGTCTTTCAAGAAATGACCATCGATTTCGTAGTTCCACTTCATGGTTGAAATGCCGTACGGATCCCAATTTTTGCCCAGATCAATGAACGTCTGCCATGGGACCTTTCGAAGGCAACTCAGGAGATCGACGGGGTTGTACATGGGGCATGATGCCTGGCGGGCCAGCAGTGTTGTCCAGTACAAGTTGTCGATGGCATAATGATTAGTTGCCGATCCACTCATGGCAATTCCCTTGTGGAACAAACCCTCAGAGAGCGGTGAACTCATGTGCAAGGTCACAGACATTGCTCCAGCACTCATTCCGAGAAGAGTAACGGATTCGGGATTTCCACCAAAGTTGGAGATGTGTTCATGGATCCACTGCAGAGCCATGACTTGGTCGAGGAAGCCGAAGTTTCCAGGCGCATCTGTGGTCCGAGTACTGAGGAATCCGAGAGGACCCAAGCGGTAGTTAAATGAAACCATGACTACGGGGTTATTACTGTCCATAAGGTAATTGGGTCCAACCTCAGACACACTATGACTGCCCCCACTCAAATTCGCGCCGCCATGAATATATACTATCACTGGCTGATTTCCCGTCAAGTTCCGCGAATAGACATTCAAAAGGAGGCAATCTTCCGAAAGCAATTCCTCCCTCATTCTCCCCTGCGGACACATAAAACCGTCCATCGTGGCATCTAGTTCGGTCTCCCACTTTGTCACGGCCACGGGCGCCTTAAATCTTAAATTGCCGACCGGTGCTTGTGCGTAATATATTCCCCGAAAGGCGTATATGTCCGCATTTTTTTCCGACTTCAGTATGGAGCCCCTAATACTACCGAGCTTCGTACTAACAATTGGCGCTGACTGAGAGCTTACTACTGCCAGAAGGCATAAACCGACGACAAGTTTAAACAAACCCACCATTTCCGTAGCGATATAATGAACAACTGAAACTTGTCAAGTTCAGTCTACCTTAATATAGCACCGCATATCGGTGGCTTTATATATTTCAAATCATTTTAGTCGTAAAGTCGCTATCGAGATTTCTCGGGATTAATCTCTGCGATAAGCATTTGTTCAGAAGTTTATGGTATTATTTCGTCAACGTTTTCTGTTCTAGAAGAGGGGGTTCCTCGATTATTTTTCCCTAGAGGTTCCCCAAAGGACTGTTGATTTTTTTTTTTTTTTTTTTGTCTCTGCCTATGAGGAGCAGAAAGGTAGGATTGAAGGTTTTTAGGTATTTAACCTCAATATTGGTATTTTTCTCATTTGTAGTATACTTTTCACTTCTCAATTGTGATCCCCTACGCGTGATCGTTAACTTATCTTGTTTGCTTACCCTCTCAGACGTTTCGGCAGAGCAAATGTCATCCATCACAAGTATATGAAACCAATATCGCAAACCACAAGAACCTCCCTTTAGATAACTGCTTTTGAGACAACTTCATCTCGAAATTTAGAAATGTGATAAAGCACTTTTGTATTGGTGGCAGACCTAGACACTATCTGTGAGATTTGACTTTCTGTTGCTACTTTTTTTTCACAATAAATTATGAATGTTCTAATAGGCCAAATTTGTATAAATTTGCACGCATAATTGTCTACTTTCGGATAGCGCAAAATGTATTACCAACGCACAAAAAAACACTTAAATCTGACACTTGCTACTGTGTGTTGGTAGGTACAGGGCAATTCTTTAAAAATATCGGACACTTCTGTCGTGTTAAGAATTGACTTGGAAGTGCACCTTTTTTTTTAAACATAGGAAACATAGAAAGAGCACTTCTAGATTTGATCTTTTCATAGAAAGTAAATAAAGTGGAAATAACTGAATTACCTATAGCAATGTCGATATATTTCAATCAAACCGCAATGATTAACGTGTCGGCTAACCTTATGCTTGTAGATTGATGCCACTATCCACTTATGCACAAACATCCAGCGATTATTCTTGCAACCAATAGTGAAAGCGATACGCACGGGAAATTTAAGACACTTCAATACGAAAGGGCAAATCGTTCTGAAAAAGCGGAATCCGCGGAAAGAGAATGTTTGCCTTTGAATTTTCCACTCAAAAGCTTCGCTTGCATGACATTTAATTTCATATCCTTCAATATCAAATCAAACGCGTTCGGTTATAAAACTTAGGTGCATTAAGCTTGCGCAACAAAATTATAACTGAGCTGACTTTCAATTTCAAATTGTGTAGAGGTAAGCCTGGAATATCCAAAGAATTAAAAAATTCAACGAATCACTATAAATTTTTGTTTTCACGACACAAAGTAGCGTATGTCCTTCCTTGGGCCCGTGCGATTTTAAACTAAAAATCATAAAAATCGAATGATCCGTTCCCGAGTTATGAGTGCACTGCACATACGGACGTCAGTCTTTTTTTTATGTGGCTGTACCCACCCGGATTTGCTCGTATTAAGTCCTGCTCACATTTCGCAAAGTGCTTTATTTGGGCAATGTCCATTAATAATATTAATTACCTACCTAAACAAATTCAGAAATATCGTTTGATTTTAGTTTTGAATGCAAAAACTAGTTTTCCTATCCCTCTTATATTTTGTTAAGTAGGTACCAACAATAGGGTCCAAAACTATCCTATCTTTCAAACTGGAAGCAAGCATACCCATCCCAAGAATTTCAATCAACTTAATAAAGTTGTTTCGGAAATCGACAACAGCGTCTTTTATCAGGTCTAAAAGAATCGTATTTTTCATGCTGGAACCAACCATATACATCCAAAATATTTCATTGAAATCGATTGAGCGGTTTCGGAGTACGACAACAGAACCACCTATCGGGTTCAAAATAGTCCTATCTTTCAAGCTTCAACCAACCATACAGAACCACTAAATTTAATTGAAATTGGTTGAGGAGTTTCGGAGATCGACAACAATGCCACCTATTTGGTCCGAAAGTAGGTAGGTACCTACCCTATCTTTTAAGACTGCCTAAACCTGAATACAAGAATACGAAAAAAAAGAAAGCATCATGAAAATTGGCCCAGTGGTTATCGAAGTATATCGTCATCGTCATCATCATCATCACCCCAAAAGATTTATAGGTATATTGTTCTCATATATGTATATAGTTTTACTGGAAAACGCCCACACCGCCGCATGTTGAGAATTTTCCGACTTTTATTTTTTTCCTAAACCATCCCTGATTCAAGACGAAGAAAACAACACAAAAATCATTTAAATCGTTTAAACCGTTCTGGAGCCTTTACCCGACTAACGAACAGCAATTGATTTTTATGTTATACTAGCTGACCCGGCGAACTTCGTTCCGCCCAAATTCGTTAATGTAATGAAAATAATGATTCCGAGCATGCACAATGCACATGCTACTCAATTTCTTTCGTATCAGTCAGCCTTTCGCTTTTTCACTAAAGTCCTTTATTTCACAATTTACATAAATTCTTATGTCACCCACAACTCAGCATTAACTGTCACGGCAATAAATTTGAACTCAATCGATTCGGTGGATTTCAAAATATAAAATTTTTTTTTTTTTTATGGGTGGTGCCACGCCCCTTTGTCCAATATTGAACAATCTTCACCGGTATACTCCTGGGCTAGTACGTAAGATTGTGTGTAAATTTGGACTTAATCGATTTCGTGGCTTTCGAAATTTATGGTTTTTAATTTTTTTTTTTTTTTTGTATGGGCGGTGCCACGCCCCTTTGTCCAATTTTGGCCAATCTTCACAGGTATACTCCTGGAATAATAGGTAAGATTTTGTGTAAATTTTAACTCAATCGATGGTGGCTTTTGAAATAAAATATTTTTTTTGTATGGGCGGTACCACGCCCCTTTTTCCAATTTTGACCAATCTTCACAGGTATACTCCTGGGCCAATACCTAAGATTGTGTGTAAATTTGGACTTAATCGATTTCGTGGCTTTCGAAATTTATGGTTTTTAATTTTTTTTTTTTTTTTTGTATGGGCGGTGCCACGCCCCTTTGGCCAAAATTGGTCGTACCAACTCAGAAACCTTCGCGGGCTTATGCACAACAACTTTGCTAAAGATCATCACATGATCAAATGCATAGTTTATGATTCCATAAAGGACATACAAACAGACACTCATTTTTATATAAGAGAAGATAGAGATTCTCCTCTTTTTCTCTTACCCTTTTCAATAGTAGGATAATTTCTGAAAATTATGTTTTGAAGAATTTAGCTGCTTCGGTGTCCAACCTTAATCCTGGTCCTGATGGTCTTAATTCTGTTTTGCTTAGGAACTGTAAGTTCCCTTTACATAAAATAAGACTTCTCTCTAGCAGTCGACGTTGCACGACTTGTAAACAGTTGTATTACTGGAATGTTGGTTTCTAATCAATACATTTCTTTGTCGATATCTTCAAAGTTTACTGCTCAGAAAGTAACAAATGTTTTATTTATGTACGATTGCGCGTAGCACCATTTACCATAATCAAAGTTGCTTTCAATATCAGACACTTTTTGCTAGTCATTGCGAAAATAACTTTTTGTGTGTTATCGTTGACCGAATCGTAGATGTTTTGACAGCGGTCCGAGATGTGGTAAAAACAGTTATACATATATCTATATAGCAATAAGTATGAAATAATTTATGAACGCTGATAAATCTGTTAACCCTTGAACAGGTACATGCCTGTGCAGTGTACAATCTGAGGGTCTAATAAAAATACTAAATTAAAGTAATCATGAAAAGCCATTTTGCAATATTCTTACAGGTGTAGCTACCTAACAAGGGGGTCGTTAAATTATTTGCGGTGGTCTGTTGTTCTGTTTCAATATAGAGAATGTAGAATGAATTAGGGAACGTCTAATTGGGTTTTTTCTCCGAAAGCTTGTGTTTAATTTAAACCATCACAATTATTTGAATTTGGTTCCCAATACAATTGGCATTACCTCAATGGACGCTCAATTGCCTTCATGTTCATCATCAACAATATAAACGATGAAAATACTCCCTCATCCAATTGTCCTCTGAGAACTGTACAACCCCCGTTTGCAGTGTTTTTGTCTTGATTGGAGTATGGTACTAAACCTTTAGCTATTATTAATATAATGATACAAAAAGCATTAGATGTTTAAGCTTAACAGCAGATAATCATCCTGGCCGTATTTCTGCGTCGTTTAAATTGCTTGCTCCATCAGCTCTGGCAAAATTCTTTTAAATAATAACTTTTGGCCAAGGCCAGTCGAATCGACCACACAGTTTGTATATTATCATCATATAATCAAAATTGGTGTAGCAATATTCGACTTGAAGCGAATTTGACTATCTGCCTTTAAATAAACAATTCTTAAAAATTACTAATCGTATTCGGGTCAATGCTGGAATAAGTAGTAGTAACTAATATTGTAACGACATTTTTTAATGTTGAAAAAAGATAGTATTAAAATTTAAAAAAATTGTTGGTAGGTATTACATTTTGTTTCATGTTTCTATATTTTTATATTTTCAAAAATATTTTCAATTTTTTGCTTAAATGCGACTGAAGCATTTGATGCTGCTGCAGTTGATGCCAGAAACTCGATTAAGAGTATTTGACTTTCGGTTGAGATATTAAAAGACAGTTACCTTATTTCTTAAAAGTTAGCCGCGTAAAAAAAAACAGAAATAAACACATATCTGCGCACAATTATTTGCAGGGTCATAAAATAATGGAATTATTATTTCTGACTACGGAGTCCAGATGTGGCAGAAAAATGTATAGTCCGTCCAAAAGGAGTTGAATCTTTCCCTGATGCGCAGTAGGCAGTAGCAATACTTTCTCTTAGACTCAATTTTTATGAAATGAAATTGTTAATGCTTTTCTCCACTTTATAATTTTTTATCATTATTTATAAAAATAAATCAAATCTACCTGTAGTTGACTTCGCTTGAGAAGAAAGATTATTCCGTTAGAAGTCTATTAAAATATAATTTTACAAAAGATTTCTGCTAACCCTTTTTAATACTAGGTTCCTACCAACTACTCAATTATCACAAACTTCAATTGTTCGTCCATAAACATTTGAGAAGTGTCATTTTTCCCAAATTTCCCTTTTCTCAGGGGTGGAAAAATGTATACTCTTTGTACACGTCGACGCGACGCCAGCGACGATGATCTGGATTTCGTTCCGATAGTGAAAATCTCCGAAAACGAATATTTTGTACTTTCTATTTCTAAAACGGAATGAAATCTACTACTTTCGGATAGACAACTCCGAAAGTGGAATTTTCGTACATGGCAACTCGTTTTCGAATGTCAAAAGCATTCTAAAACGGAAAATTTGTTTCTACAACAAATGTGATAACGGAAGTGATTACGAATATCTTAAAATGTAATTTACTTACTTACGTAAGGTGGCGCTACAGTCCGGGGTGGACCTGGGCCTCAACCAATACATCTCTCCAGTTAGCGCGATCTTTGGCTAACTGCCTCCAGTTGCGCACACCAAGTTGGTTGAGGTCCCCTTCCACTTGAGCGCGCCACCTAAGGCGAGGTCTTCCTCTACTGCGTTGTCCCTCCGGGTTGGAATCGAAGACTCTCCGGGACGGAGCGTTGGTGTCCATTCGCTCTACATGTACTAACCATCTTAGACGACTAATGCGTACTTTTCTGACCAGGTCGATGTCGCTGTACAGCTCGTAGAGTTCGCTGTTAAATCTTTTCCTCCAAATCCCGTCAACGCAAACGGGACCAAAAATCACTCGAAGAATTTTCCGTTTGAAGCGACCAAGAAGATCCTCATCCGTTTTTGCTAGGGTCCATGCTTCTGCGCCATAGAGCAGGACAGGGATGATGAGAATCTTATATAGAATCTCCTAAGTGCTTCTTGACAAGGCCTTACTAATCAATTGCCGTCTTAGGCTAAAGAAACAGCGGTTGGCAAGTGTGATTCTTCGCTTGATTTCTGATGTGATGTCATTATCGGAGTTTAGCGGAGCCGAGGTAGACAAAGCCCCTAGTACCTCAAAGTTATAGCTGTCTATCGTGACGTTCTGTCCGACTCTGCGATGTTGTGTGTCCCTTCTTGTTGACAGCATATATTTTGTTTTACCCTCATTCACCACTAAACCCATTTTTGCCGCTTCTGTACTAATACTTGCAAACGCACCAGTGACAGCTCGCTGTGTTCTGCTAACAATGTCAATGTCGTCAGCGTATGCAAGCAGTTGCACAGACTTATGGAAAATTGTGCCTCTGGTGTTGGCTTGTGAGTTTCGCACAATTTTCTCAAGAATGATGTTGAAGAATTCACATGACAGCGCGTCACCTTGTCTAAATCCTTTTTTGACATCAAAGGTCTCGGTGAGATTGTTTCCAACCTTTACGGAGCAGCGACCGTTCTCCATCGTCATTCTGCACAATCTGACAAGTTTGGCAGGGATGCCAAAACTAGACATGGCTCTGTATAGCTCGTCTCTATAAATGCTGTCATATGCGGTCTTAAAATCGATAAAAAGATGGTGAGTATCGATCTGGATCTGCCGTAGATAGTGTGAATATTTGATCGGTCGTGGACTTACCGGGCCTAAAACCACACTGATAGGGACCTATCAGATCGTTGACGAATGGTTTCAGGCGTTCACACAGTACAGCAGACATGATCTTATACGCAATGTTCAGGAGACTGATGCCAGTTTAGAGAGTCTCCTTTCTTGTGTAATTTAACACAATATTTTTTCTATTGCACTGCAGACCTTTGCAATAGAACTTGATGTTGTTTATTGTGCCATGCCAGGGGAATAGTCGTGAAAGCTTTCTTGTCCTAAAAACCTTAAGGTAACAGACAGTTACCTTAAGCTGGAACTGCAGTTGATCTTAAAGGAACAGAAAGTTAATTAATCTGGTATGGCATTTAAAACATAAAAAAAAGCGTTCTTCGAGAGGAGAAAGTTCTGTACAAAACTAAAATAATAAACAAAGTTGAAAGGTGAAATGTTTTTTTCCCACTAATAAGATTTTATCTTTTATCACACATTTCCATAATAGATAGGTATTTCATTTGTCCCGTATAATTTTTTGTTCAATTTGTCCTTCGTTATATTCTGCATTCATCCAAAGTGTAACCGAATCCATTTTCTTTTGTTTTATTTGTCTTAAAAAATCCCAATTTGTTCTTAGCCGGCTTGTTGGTTATTTGTTTTGATTTCTTGATTTGACAAATCCCATGAGAAATAATTCCAGACTTGAAAAATCTAATGAGAAATAATTCGAGAGTTGAAAACACTAATCCGTAAAAGGGAAAAGTATTAAGTATTATTTTTTTCCCGACTCGAATATTTAACAGAGTACAAAATCGAAAGCGGAACGAAAATCACTTTTGAATAGGATTGCCTTTCGGAACGAAGTACAGAGTAGGGCCCCAGTCTACGCTACTTCCTTTCGTAACGCTCGTTATTTTCGCAGTTATCCAGATAAAATGCTTGGTATATGAATAGACTTCTATTTTTTCCGTACCTTCAAGTCCCAAGCAAAATTTCAAGAATTTGAATTTGTTCGGAATTGAGGGTTAATTGATCCCTTTAGCACAACGCACGACGAACATCGGGTTCCGGTATCTTCTGTTATGTAGCGTAGAGAAAAAACAAAAAATAACGGCAGCCCAAAAAGGAAACTGCACTTTATTTGCGTAGTGCTCGTATTCGTAAAATTATCTACTTATAGTTACTCCGGTATTGCGTTGGCGTTGCTAGTTGATTGCTGAAATTATTACAAATAGGAATGAAAGTCCATCAACTTAAGACAATTTTCAAAAAAGAAAAAAAAAAACTGAAATTTTCTTAGAATATTCAAATGTAAAATAAATACGAAAAATCATAAAATTTTCAAACGACTACTGCGACACAACAATTAACATGCGCTACACGAAACTCCTTCCGCGATACATAAACTGCAAAAAAAGGAACGATTTGTTGCAATCATATTTAGTGCCCAGGCTACATTTTACCAAATCACAAAATTGCATATTGTGATTGTGACTCAGAAAATGTTTAGAGTGAAGGTTAAAAATGAGTTTTAGTAAGTCCCCTTGTGACTTTTATTTTAGATGACTTCTAAAGGGTGATTTTTTAGCTGGTTTGGTTTTGGCAACACTGGTTTTGACAGCTGACGTGTGTTTAGTACCTTGTGTCACTGTCAAACAGCTTCAGTTTGGTTTGCAATTTAACCATGGATCGTCTTACAAATGAACAACGCTTGCAAATTATTGAATTTTACTATCAAAATTCGTGCTCGGTTCGAAATGTTCATCGCGCGCTGCTTCCATTTTATGATCGGCATTCTCGACCTTCTGAGCAGTCTATTCGGAAGATTGTGACCAAATTTCGCACCAAATTTACTTTGTTGGACATTAAACCACCAACACGTTTACGTACTGTGCGTAGTGAAGAAAATATTGCGCCCGTATCAGCTAGTGTGACAGAAGACCGCGAAATGTCGATTCGGCGCCGTTCCCAGCAGTTAGGCCTTTGTTACAGCACTACGTGGAAAATTTTGCGGAAGGATTTGTGCGTAAAGCCTTTTAAGATACAGCTTGTGCAAGAACTAAAGCCAGCCGACCTACCACAACGCCGAATTTTTGGTGAATGGGATCTTGGAAAGCTGGCCGAGGATCCGCTTTTTTATCGAAAAATTGTGTTCAGCGATGAGGCTCATTTTTGGTTGAATGGGTACGTAAATAAGCAAAATTGCCGCATTTGGAGTGAAGATCAGCGAGAAGCATTGCAACAGCTACCAATGCATCCCGAAAAAGCCACTGTTTGGTGCGGTTTATGGGCCGGCGGCATTATTGGGCCATATTTCTTCAAAGATATTGCGAATCGCAGCGTTACTGTCAATGGTGAACGCTACCGAGCGATGATAACAAACTTTTTTTTGCCCGAAATGGAAGTTCTTGACTTGCATGATATGTGGTTTCAACAAGACGGTGCCACATGCCACACAGCACGCGAAACAATGGCGCAATTGCGAGGCGAGTTTGGTGAACAGTTAATTTCACGTTTCGGGCCGGTCAATTGGCCGCCTAGATCGTGCGATTTGACACCATTAGATTATTTTTTGTGGGGGTATGTCAAGGCTAATGTGTATAAGGACAAGCCCGCTTCGATTGACGCACTGGAAGCCAACATCCATGCATTCATTCGTGAGATACCGGCCGATATGTGTGAAAGAGTATGCCAAAATTGGACTCAGCGGATGGACTACCTGAGACGCAGCCGCGGTCAACATTTGCATGAAATTATCTTTAAACATTAAATTGCAAGGTTCAAGCTATCGATTCAAATAAATATTTCATTCATTTTTTTGAATTTTTTGTGTTTTTTTTTAAAAAAGAGTTCTAAACCTCTTAAAAAATCACCCTTTAAGATATTATATAAGTACATAATGCATCCTTAAACAATTTTAATTTCTTTCCTATTTTGAGTTAACCAGGATTTTACTTTGCCATGTCGTATGCACAACATAAGGTACCGATGTGTTGCAAGCTGTAAACGTTTTTAAGGTTTTCGAAGTTGTACAAAGTTATTACCGAAGCTTAGGTCTTGCTGGATCTATATTTTTCTCGCTTAAGTGTATCACATAAAATGTCTATTGTATTGCGAACTTCCATCTCAATTTATGTAACATTTAATCATAGCTATGTTACATATGCATTTCATTTAAGGAAGGCAAAAGAGGGATTAAACGGTATTTGTTTCACATATCAATATATGAAAAGATAAGGTAAAAACATTAGAAAACAAGAAACTGTGAGTGTGCAATACACTCATTTCATGAAAGACTTAATTATACTCTGTCCAAGAAAAATTGTCAGTACAGGGAAGATAGGATGTTTGTCTCTCAGTCTGGTTGCAATGACTTACATAAATCGGTCCCTTTTTAAAGCTCTCACAGGGTTGCCGTAGTGTGTATGATAATTCGCCAAAACTCAGAGAGCAATACTGTTAGGGTTACCATCTTCCAATTTAGCCAGGTCTCATCAGCAAAATAAATCGTTCTTTTCTCTTCTCTATTTTTTTTTTTAATTCGCGTAGATAACTTCGTCTCCAAGAAATAATGTCACTTCTTTCCAACAACAAATTCTTTAGCTGACGTTTGACGAATTTAAGTCCGAGATCTTTTTGCAATATTGTATACAAAGTTGATCTGCTTAGTTTTGTTATATTTTAACTTTTTTGAACTTCCAATAATATCTTGTCTAGCGTTGGAAGGTCATTATCCATAAAAAACTGATGGACTATCCGCCCAATCGCACATTTGTCAAAATCATCCACCTTGCTCTTGATACCTGAATTATTTTTCTTCTTTGGTGGTGAATTGTGGCCTTTGATTGCTTTTTCCCTTAAAAGCCTGTATACAGTTCGTTCCGTAACAGAAAAAACAGTAGCCGCATTCCCTACGGCTTCCGATTTATTTTTGAAAAGGCCATAGAATTTTTCAGTTGCATCAACAATTTGTTGTTTCTTTTCTACACTTAGATCCTTTGAAGACTTTGTAGCCATGTTTCTGTTTATTCATATTCACAATCAAATTTACCACTTGCTTAGATGCACTATCCGCTATTGAGATAACAACCATTGTTTCCGCCTTATATACACAAACAGGCAATTAGAAAAAAATTATATAACCACGACGCAATGTCATATACCTAAACAGATGGTAAAAGGACTGCACTTGTGCAGCTCTACATATATTTTTTAATATAGACATATATACCTAGATTACATATTTGTAAAAAAATGATTACCCGTCAATGCACAACTTTGCGGAAACAGTAGCAAAAAAAGGATCATAAAATCCTTTCAAGGCATTTGCTTTACTGGAGAGGAGTGACCGGATGTGGTAAAACCCAACGACCGAAAATAAACAGTATAGGTCTACCTGCTTCATCATTTTGATATTTCAGTGTGAAATATATGCTCTACAAAGTGAAATATGAATTTATACCTACCAAAACATGCAGAAATATGCCCTTACGAATAAGGCTGAAAATTTGTACTTAGTTTTCTATAATAAAATATTTAATCAAAGTTTATCCCTTAAAATACCATGCTTTTGCATGAATCCGGTTGAGTTGCCCTAGTATTCACTATTAATTTATTGCAATATCTCTACAACGCACATATGATCACTTGCTGCGTTAGTGAAATGAATGCATTAAAACACCTCACGAATAAACATTATTTCTAAAAGACAACATTCAAAAATATGTTTTAACTGAATATTATTGGATCTTTCAGAAATACAAACAAATTAAAACCGAATGGCAGCACCCCACATAATATGCCACTCTCAAAAGCTCCAAAAAGCTCCAAAAAGCACCAAAACCGAAAGTTCTTTGACCAAATTCAAAGAAAAACCCTTAATGATATGCTAACACTGCCATATGGTAACACTTCTCTGATGTGCTTCAGTCACTCACACTCAGCGATGCCAACTGAGGCATAATTATGCCTTTTAGGCATAATTCCGATGCTTGAGGCATTGAGGAATAATTTTTAGGTAAAAGGCATAATTTTTTTATGAATTGTTTTTTACCACCAATTCATAGAAATGCAATTTGAATTTGGTAAGTCTGGTACGGCCTTTTATCAAAGTGGCATAAGTAATTTTTATTAACAACAACTGTGCGTCATGCTTATATTCCAATTCTCTACTTCACTTACTCAAGAAACCCAAGCTTTGGATTACAGAGATAAACAAAAGTTTAACTACCTATCGATCGACCTACATTCTGTTAACAAATTTTCATCACATTGTAGGTTCGTTTGAAAATATGAAATTTGTATCCTTTTAACCAAAAAAAGGCATAATTTTTTTGAAAAAGGCATAATTATTTTCGAATTTAGGCATAAAAACGTCGTTTTGGGTTGGCATCACTGCGTCACACTGCTTATTTTGGTTGATGATAATAGCAAGCGAACACAAGCGATCGTGCTCATTCTGCCCGCGACTGTGTGGCAGACTGTTTGTGGAGGGATGTATGCGAATTTCAGGAAAATTACAACAACAAAATTCCTTGGAATGCCAGTGGTTTCGTTTTTATTTCAGTGGCAAATCTTGTGTTTGAGTGCCGTGAGAGTACTACAGGCACCACTGGTAGAAAAAAGAGCTTCCCATAAGGCCTGTACTGACAATTTTTCTTGGACAGAGTATAATTAAATAAATAACAAGTCGGCTCTGTTGTGCAAAATATATAAAATATTAGTTTCCTTATAACTACAACTGTCTGTTAAAAATGAAATGACAAGTTAAATTAAAAGCGATAGGTAATTTCATCAAATTGTTTTTTTTTTTTTTTTTGCCCGTCAATATCACCAGCGATGAGGTATAATGGCTAAGTGAATGAAAATCGTGCGAACCGCTTTATCTTTCCAATAATTAATTTCGTCAATTCAGATTATCCTGGAAATACTTTTGCAATGAATGGACAGATTTGAAGCTGTATTGACACTGATGACGGTGGAAAGCGAAATGATTTTAACGCTACAATTGATTTCGATTGGCAATTTCAGTTGGATATGCAAATCGAATTAATTAAAATGTTGCGCAATCAGCTGATTGATGTAAATAAATAAATCCCAGTCCCTTGTAACTTTAAATGGCAAACCGTTCGTTTTAAATCGTGCGAGCGGAAACATCCGTCAACACCAAGCTATTCCAGCAAGGGTGTCAATGGTGCAGTGGATAGAGTCATTGCTTGTGACCCGGCCGGAGCATGTTCGAGTCAACCCCGTGAACTGTCATACTCAGTTAGTATACAAAAAATAGAAACGAATAATATCAACGTTTCTTTACCAGTGAACAAACAAAAGGTTTCTTCTTGAAGAACTTGAGCGGGATTAGTCTGAGTTCGCAAGACTTGGAATCAATAACAGCGGTCAATAGTGGATGATGAGCGATGAACTTAAAATGTTTTTGCATTTCGAAGGCGAAGGTGAATTCCATTGTCAGCAGGAATTTTGGAAGATCCGGGTCAAATAACCTTCCGTCCTCCCACTGGGGTGTCAGATACCCCGCAAAATATTGTAAACCGTGCCATTGCCGTTACAATTTTTTGTCCGCTATGGCATGCATAATGTAAATTCAGTTTCAAATTTTCTGCAGTAGTAGGAGGCCGTTTTGAGCAATTTGATTTTAGTATAGATATATAATTTTGCTATTACATTTTGTATTGGGTATCATACACCCTATTGTGATGGTTAAAGATTTCGACGAGGTTAAAATAAAAGATGAACCAGCTCAAGTGAATGCAAAACGGAAGTGAGTTTATTATAAAAGATGTGAAAAGAAAATGACATTTAACTTGTGTTAGGGATGGGAATAATGTAGTACAATTATAGATATGAGCAATGTTAACAATGAATGCACTAGATTATCAACACACCCCAGTGAGAAGTTCGTGTTAGTATTTTTCATAGTTTGTGAATGTTATAATTTTGTATTCTAGTCATTGATCCCATCTTTTTATAAACAAATTTTTACGAATAAATTGATCTAGCTTAGTGCGAGGTTTGTTTAGTCATACAAAAAAAGATTTGTTTTTCTGGGAAGTTATTGTAAAAATTGCATTCGGTTAGAAAAAATGGCTAAAATTGAACTCATATGCTCGAGCAGCATTTTAGAAAACATGTAACATTTTTTTTTTTTTTTTTAATAATTTCTGAGAAAATGGACTTTTACTTCATACTTATTTCTTTATTTATAATTTTTTTTCTTATTATAGTTTATAAATCACTTTTTTTTTCCTTAATAGGGTGTTTTTTCTTCAGTGAGTGAAGTATTGTACATGTGTATAATGTAGGTACTTAAAACATAAACAAAAAAAATAAACAAACCTTTTTTTATATTTATGATTAGGGTATTCCACACCCCAGTAAGAGGAACGTGTTAGAAAAAATAGGTTGGAGGACCGAAGGATAAGATAACAAATTTAAGTCACGACTTTAAACTTACGGAAGCTCACGATTGCGAAATTTGTATCGAAAATATAACCACTGTTAACCTACTAAAATTTAGAGTCGAACTAAGAAAATAAAAAAATAAATATGATTAGATTTTTTTTTTTTTTTTTTTAGATTTTTAGATTTATTGTTTTCTTGTTTATAATACAAATTTATGTTACAAAAAATCATTAAGCATGGCTTTGCCGTCTGCCTGATTGACGAGGAATTAAACATTTGTTAAACAAAGGAACAAAAAAAAAACAAAAAATTGTATACAAATTTGATTTTAAAAGTTCTCACTAATAATTTTACTACGGTAATTGATTGCTGCTTTATAGAAGTAAAAAAGTTGTTTTGCATCGCTTTCGCAGTTTAGATATGATATAACTTCTTCTTTAGATTTTGTGTCGTTTCCTAGAAAATATCGTCTTATTTCTTTAAGTATGGGGCATCTGCCGATGAAATGTATAACGTCTTCTCTCTCAGATAAGTTGCAAAGATTACAATAAATTGGTAGATCCTGACGATGTGGGATATAATTAAGGCGTATTAATTCACCTCTCATCTTAAAAATAGCCGAAATTAGTTCTTTGCTGTTGTCATTGTGAAAGTAATTTTTTTCAGACAAATTATGGTTTAAAATGCTGTATGTAGCTCGGTGAAAGGACGATGAAGCCATAACTACGCAATCAGCTCTGTATTTTTCATCTACTTTGGCTATCAGATTGCCAAGCACATCCTTACGGTATCTTTCGTTTCCATAAGCTAAATTAGATTCGAAACTGCAGTACGTTGCTAGCTCTTCGAGTTTTTTATACCATAGCGTATTCCTTTCGACTACCTTCTTCGCAATTATTTTTGGAAGTCTATCGTCCGACATTTCTAGAACTTTCATTACATAATCTACATGCAATTTTAATGATTTAATGAAGAGCGGTGACAGTCCTGTTTCGATATTGATCATATAGTTTGGTGTTGTACTCGGTAAGCTAAAGCATCGTTTTATGTAGTATCTAAGGAGTTTCTCTACTGTTTCATATTGGCAATATCCCCAAGATTGCGCTGCGTACATCATCACAGATTCTGATACAGCTTGGAAAGCCTTGTACTTTACGCTGTGGTCAATCAGTTGATTTGAAAAACATTTTTTCCATGTAGCCGATATGGTACTTTTAGCTTTTATTAGTCTTTCTCTTAGATGAGGTTCCATACTGAGATTACTAGATAGTGTCACCCCGAGATATCTATAGGTTTTCACAATTTCAATGGACTGTCCATTGAGATGCCATTTTTCATTTCTGCACGCTCTACCAGCTCCCTTCTTAAAAATCATAATTTTTGATTTTGTTAGGTTAACCGTCAGATTCCATAATTGGCAGTACAAATCGAGACGGTTAATCATTAGTTGTAAGGACTCTGGTGAGTATGCACATAGAACCACATCGTCTGCAAATAAAAGTGCCTTTATTAAGTGTCCTGCAAACTTTATTCCTCCAGGTAAAAAATCGGTGAGGTCATCGATGTACAAAGCAAAGAGATATGGGCTTAGTGTACATCCCTGTCTTACTCCCATAGTTGTTTCAAACCATTCTGATGTTTCCGTACCGCTCCACACACTCGATTGGTTGTCCTCGTACATATTTTCGATAACTCTCCCAAACTTTTGGCTCAGTCCTGCGTTGTACAGTTTGAATATTAACGCTTTTCGGTCGATATTATCAAAGGCTGCCTTGAAATCCACGAAAAAGGCGAATAATTTCTTTTTTTGTTCAAGGAATGTCCCAGCAATATTTTGCAGTACGAAAATATTGTCTATGGTTGAATAACCTTTCCGAAAACCTGCTTGGAATTCTTTGATCAAATTGTTGTTTTCGGTCCAAAGTGCCATACGCTCATTTAAAAGTTTTGTGAAAACCTTGTAAGATGAGTTAAGGAAAGATATTCCCCGATAATTTGCAGGATCAGCTATATTGCCTTTTTTTGTGAATGGGATATATTATGGCTTGTTTGAACTGTGGTGGTAGGTTACCGGTTTCCAGCATCTCATTGAAAATCACCGTTAATTTGTCGATAAAATTGCTTGTCGCATATTTAAAAAATTCAATGGGTATCCGATCAACTCCAGGTGCCTTCCCATCTTGGAGTTTTTTGAGAACGTTACATATTTCTCCCTGTGTAATAGGTGCATCTAATATTTCATTTTCGATTAATGGCCTTGCGTAGTGAAACGGCAGTATGCTACTTTGTGGGTTCAAAAGCGTTTGAAAGTGGTTCATCAATGTTCTTGCGTCTAGCTGAGTGCCAATTTGGGGTGCTCTACAGTTGAATTTTTTAATCGCACACCAGAATTCTTTTGTATCTCTATAGTTCACCAATTTTAGAGCTTCGTTTTCAAAAAAACTTTTCTTCTTCATCATACATATTTGCTTAAAAGCTGTATTTGTTTGGCAGTACATTCTTTTAAAGAATTGATCTCCAACCTTTCGAAAAACTTTTAGCCACCCAAAAGATATTCTTCTCGCAGCTTCACACTCAGTGTCAAACCATTTTTCTTTAAAAATGTATCTTTTTTGATAAACTTGTATTTTGGGTGGGTAAGAAATTTTTATTAAATTGTCGATATCCATTATATCAAGTTGCACAGTTGTCTGCAAGTTGAGGTCGAGTCTCCGTCTATACTCAGATGCATTTGATTCTTTCCACATCAGCTTATGGGGTAGTTGTATCGTTCTTGTATCTTTTCTTCCTATCGGTGAAGTACCAAACTCGGCAACAATAGGCATATAATATGTTTATTGGTAAGGCCCATTGTGTTTTGTGTGGTTGGTGGTTGCTCTTATTCGAGACTAAAATTTGTTATCAGTACGGCGCATTGAGTTTAAAAATATTAATTTCAAAACGCGAAAGGAAATACTTACTCACCAAACGAAAAGGCAAAGTTAGCAGAGGGTTTGGTTTTTCACAAATTATTATGATTAGGTACACGGCTCAGGCCCCCGCCAAGCAAGCGAATTTATTCAAACGCTTTACTACCCAGAATATAATTTGCCGTCATGCTTCATGACTAATGATGAACAAAACAATACGCGAGAGACATCATCCTTGGTTCAATTGAATTCACCCCTAAAAGGTACCTACTCAAAAGGTAAATCACGTATAACGATCATAAATAAATTGCCATCCGCAAATTCAACGTGATGTACGGGTAGGTATTACAGAGATGCGAATAGACAGCAGACACTGATGGAGCGAATTTAGACGGGTTTGTGCCTGTTAATGTGGGTACCTGAATATTTCCCCTCTCCGCGAGGCCGAATACAAATCTGACATCTTTAGGCGGATTCTAGGATGCGTGACAAAAGGTGGATTTACCCTGTCAAGAGTTTAATGTGAAAATCAATTTTTTTCTCTCTATACATTTTATTATACATTATTTATTCTCGTTTATTTATGTCATAGTGTTCCATTTTCCATATCCATGCGATTACCGACAAAGCTAACATTAAATGATGTTGTGAGTCCAAGGGTGTAGACAACTTTTCGGTTGAATTTTATTTGTCTGATGAAATCGAATTTAATTGTGTTCGTTAAGGTAGCATATTTGCATATTGCTTGACACTGTGATGATGGATTTAAATGGATTTCCATTTTCAAATTCGATTTAGTAACAAAATAAACGAGAAAGGTGTAAAGGAGTATTGTCAGGATTCACTCAATAAGTGGAAGCTTTTCAGGCATTCTACACACAGGCCAATCCAATAATCGAGCTAGCTAGCGAATCTTTCGGGTATTGAATACTCAATTCACACCATTGGAGCACTTAATAGCTGTTTTGCATGTTTGTTATAAATAAATAGTTGGCACAACAGGTCCGGAGGGACCCTAGGTCTAGCTTCTCATAACCATTCGTTTTGTGTGAGTTTTTCATTTTTTTTTTTGTAACGAATGGAAGGGATCTACAATTTTATGCCGACTCTGTAATGTCTTTATTGAAGTAAGTAAAAGTATTATAAACATGACAGCTGTGTGCCTGTGGCAGTTATGCCAAATATACAATTATAAGGCACCTCATTACATCTCCTTTTTTTTTTTTTTTTTTTTTTTTTTAGCGTTTAAATACCAATATTTCAAAGTAATAATAATAATACAATTCATAATAATATAATTCATTAAATTTGGTATTTCATTTAATTTGCGTAGTTTAGTCTATTCACCGGTTTTACTACTCTGCCGCTTCTAGTGCGTATCATCCCTGGTATGTTAGCCGCTGTGTGGTCTGCTTCATGTGTCAATTGACATCTTGACATGTTATTGTTTTTTTTGTTGATCGTTGTCAGATTACTTCCTTCTTCGGTACTATGTCCATGTCCATGTGCTTGTGTGTTTGCTGATGACTTTATCAATTTTGGATATGCGGTGATGTTAATTGGGATTTCTGCTTTCGTGTTTTGGATTTGTGTGGTATTTCGTCGGTATGTTTTTCCTTCCTCGGTTGATACTATCATTGATCTTGGGTGCTGAGTCTCGCGTACTATTCTAGCTCCTATCCACTTGCGATGCTTTTCTTGCAAACGAATTGGATTTTCTTTGGAAATTGTCCTCTCTTTCCTTGCAGTGCGGTCGTAATAACGTTTTTGCTTATCTCTGGATTTTTGGATTTCACGAGATACGTCCATCTGGACTTTTGGAGACAGAAGTTGTTTAGAACTTGGAATTGTCGTCCTTGTTCGCCGACTCATCAAGCATTGGTTTGGAGATCCCAATATGTTGCTTCGTGGTGTATTGCGGTGGTTTAATAGCGCCAAGTAGTAATCTGTGCCGTCAAGCTTGCACTTACGGAGCATGTTTTTCGCCGTTTGGACATACCTTTCGCTTAATCCGTTTGATTGGGCGTATTTTGGTGTGGAAGTGATGTGGTTCAAGTTCCATGCGATTGCGAAATCTCGAAATTCTTTTGACGAAAATTGTGGTCCATTATCGCTTTCTAATATGTATGGGATGCCGTGAGTCGAAAAGTTTCTTTTTAAGTGTGTGATGACCTCTTTTGACGTTCCTTGATTTAATTCTGTGACATCGAAAAACCCACTGAAGCTATCTACAATTAATAAATAATTATTGTTTTGGAATGAAAATATATCAGATCCAACTATTTCATATGGAAACTGGGGAATTGGCTTTTGAATTAAAGGTTGCTTGTTTGGTTTTCGCTGAGTGCTTTGGCATACGTGGCATCGTTCGACGAAATTGATTATGTCGTTTGTCATGCCTATCCAGAAAACGTT
Organism: Cheilosia urbana; assembly: GCA_946477585.1. Classification (NCBI taxonomy): domain Eukaryota; kingdom Metazoa; phylum Arthropoda; class Insecta; order Diptera; family Syrphidae; genus Cheilosia; species Cheilosia urbana. The sequence continues at coordinate 128,135,620 of OX297853.1, read as the reverse complement.
TTCACGAGCCCTAGCCAATGTGCGCTGTATTCCTAAATGGCCTTTGTGCACCTGATCGAGAATTCGTTGTTTTTGTTTTGCAGGAACTATGATCTTGCTGCCTTTGTACAATATGCTGTCGTCATGTGTAATTTCATCGCGAAACTTGTAGTACGGCTTGATATCATCTGGGACTTCGCTTTCTTCATTGGGCCAACCTTTGTTTGCAATATTCATTAAACTTAACAAGTGTTCGTCAGTTTTTGTGTCCATTTGTAAATCTGATAGTGCTTTTTTCGAGATCGAGTGAATTTGGAGAACCTCAAACTCTTCGTTGTCGCCTTCCATTATTTCATCGTTAATGCAGTCTCGACTCAGTGTATCCGCCAGTTTCATATTGGTCCCTCTTTTGTAGACCACCGTGGGAGCGTATTGATGTGTTTCCATTAATATTCGTTTTATTCTTGCTGGTGCTGAATACACGGTCTTTTTGTATATAGACTCAAGAGGCTTGTAATCGCTCTCTATTATTAGATTTTTTCCATATATGTACTCATGAAATTTTCTGCAAGCGAATCGAATAGCTAATGCCTCCTTTTCTATTTGAGGGTAATTAATTTCCGTTTTTGTCAAAGCTCTGCTACTATAGCCCACTGGCTGGTCATCTTGCAATAATGTTGCTCCGATTGCGTATGAGCTCGCGTCAGTCTGGATCGTTACTTCGCTATTTACATCATAGGGTTTTAGTACTGGTGCAGTTGTTAATAACTTCTTGATTTCGTTCAATGCGTTTTGTTGGTCTGTGTCCCACTGGAACTGTACATTTTTTTCTAATAACTTTCGGAGTGGCTGTGTTACTTCTGATGCATTTCTTATAAATTTTGCTAAATAGGTGACCATTCCGAGCAATCGTTGAAGCTGTTTTTTATTTTCGGGTGCTTTTAGCTGTTCTATTGCTCGCACTTTGTCTGGATCAATATCTATGCCCTTAGCACTTATATAATGACCCAAAAACTTAATTTTTTCCTTTTCAAACATACATTTTTCTTTGTTCAGCTTGAGTCCTCTTTCATTCAATGCCTTTATGACTTGTTTTTGCGTTTCCTGTAATTCGTTTAGTGTTTTCGCATGAATTAGTATGTCGTCCATTGAGACTTCGACATTTTTAATATGTTTAAGGATGTCGGTCATTATCTGCTGAAATATTTCTGGTGCTGGTGCTAGGCCAAATGGTAAGACTAGGAAGCTGTATCTACCCCACGGTGTGGCAAATGTTAGATACTTCGTTGTTCGCTTTGTCACTCTTATTTGCCAGAAACCTCGTTTACAGTCAAGCAAAGTGAAATATTTTGAGTTCTTTATACGTGTTGAGATTTCTTCCAGCGTATTTAGTGGGAAATGTCGACGTAATATATTTTTATTTAGGTCCGTTGGGTCGATGCATATTCGTAACTTTCCTTTTTGCCTGACCACTACCATTGGAGAGACACATGGCGTTGCTTCCGTAGTTGGTTTTATTACCCCTTTTCTTACCATGTCATCTAGTTCAGCTTTTACTGCCTCTTTCATGGTATACGGTATTCTTCGTGCAGGATGTATTTTTAATTTGGTTGTTTCTTTTAAATCAATTTCATATTGAAAGTCTTTTAGACAACCAACGCTATCCTTGCAGTCCTCCTTATCCACTTTTTCATTTATGGCATTTATTCGAATGATTAATTTTGCTTCTTCGCAAGCTTTTTTCCCAAGAATTGGGGAAACCTTTGCATCCACGACAAAGAATTTTATATAAAATATTTTGTTTCTTATAGTGACATGCGTTACTACTTCCGCAATTACTGGCATTTCGTGTTTGCTGAAAGTTATGAGCTTTACTTTGCCTGTAGACGGAGTTGTTTTTAATTTTGCCTCTTGAACCAAGCGCTTTGGTAGGACGTTACATTGGGCACCAGAATCAAGCTTAAATTTTATCTTTTTTTTTGTTTTATTTCCACAACTTCGTACCAATTTTTGTCATCATCTTTGTTGCTTTCCGATATTTCGTTCAGTTCGTAATTTTCGTCACTTTCTTCTTCTGTTTCTATTGCATCTGCGTGTACTTTGTTGTTGCTTTTGCACATCGATGGAAAGTGATTTCTATACCCACACTTTGTACATATGTTGCCAAATGCGGGGCATGATTTTTTGCCATGATGAGTTCCACATCTCTTGCAATAAAATGTGTTTTCAGAGGCTGATTTTTTTTGGTACTTGTGATATGACTTTCTATTAGTTTTAACTTTTGATTTGTATACTGCGTCTATGTTTTCTTCCTTATGAATTTCTTTTAGTTGCTTCGATGTGATCTCGCTTGCCCTGCATATGTTGATTGTTTTCTCGAGGTCGATGCCATCTTCTAAGAGCAGTCTTTCTCTGAGGAATTCATTGCAGATTCCTATTATTATTTTGTCTTTGAGCAAACTATCTTGTAGATTTTCAAATGCACACTTTTTTATTTGCGATTTTATTTTGGTAAGAAACTCGTCGAAAGGTTCGCCTTCACTTTGATACATCTTATTAAAAACGTATCTTTCGTACGTGACGTTGGCTTTTGGTGTAAAATAGTTATTAAATTTGTTTTTTATTGATTTTACTTTTATTTTTTTCGTCTTCCGTGAGTTAAAATGTGTTGTATATCGCTATAGCCTCTGACCCGATTGTTGACATTAATGTGGCTATCTGTACTTGCTGCGGCCTGGTCTGTAGTTGCGTTGCTATTTCGAACCACTCGTATTGTTGAACCCAATTCTTCCAGTTCGTTGCTGCGTCGCCAGTGGTGATTAATTCCTTGGGTGGTCGGATGTAACTCGCTCCAGGATTTCCAAAGATGTTAATATTTGCCGTTTCTGCTGGACCAGGGTTTCGAGATGCGCTGCTGGTCTCTGCGTTTTCATTATTTGCCATTTTTTATTATTTTTATTTTTTTTTTGATTTTCAAGATTTCAATAAATTTTCAGTTTTGTATGCCGCTTTTTTTTTTTTTTTTTTTTTTTCGCGCCACTTCTGACACCATGTAATGTCTTTATTGAAGTAAGTAAAAGTATTATGAACATGACAGCTGTGTGCCTGTGGCAGTTATGCCAAATATACAATTATAAGGCACCTCATTACAGACTCCAAACAGCTAATTGAGAAGCTCTTTCAAGACATTTATACTCTCGGATGTTTGTCAGACGTTCGCGAGAGGTAGCGCAGCGGAAAAAAACCCTAAGTCGGAATTGGGTTTTTGCGGGATTCGAACCTGGGACCCCCGCATAGCAGTCCAACACACTAACCACTAAGCTACTGCGAGGCTTTTACACTATTAAAAAAAAAAAAAAAAAAATATGCAATGAAAAAAACCATTCTTTTACCTTGGTCAAAAATAAATGTGGTACTTTTAAAACTCGTATATTTAAAGGCAATTGGTTGAAGAGCTTTGGTGCTGTCACAGTATAAGATTTTGAAAAGTGGGTTCTGTTAGAGGCGGGAACGTTTACCAGTAGTAATGAATTTACTCGCAATCCATATAATTCTGAACCCATGAGTGTCGAACAAAACCCACTTCTCAAAAAAAAAACCTTTAAGACCTTATTTACATAAAGATGTTTAAGTGGCAAAACGCGAAGATTTTTGAATAAAGGCCAGCTAGGTGTAAGTCTATTTTTTTACTAACAATACGCATAATATGCTTTTGTGACATAACTAGAGTCTCAAGGGCATTGTCATACGTCCCCTATTACCGAAACTTTATAGAAGCTTTATAAAAGCTGAAAATATGAGGAAAAAAAGTGTTTTGTTTGTATTATATTCTCCAATTTTTCAATTTCTTATTTTTATTTTTTTATCCTATTAAGAAACATTAGGTACCTAATTGACTTTTTGTAATTTTCATGCAGCTATCGTATAATTTATATTTTGTCTTGCAATGGGTTGCGGTGAGAATCGACATGAGTCCTGCTGCTTAGTAGTTCAATACACTACCCCCAGGCTAATTCGTAGCAGTGGTAAATCTGAACTATTTGATACATTTTAGAGTTTCGTTATGACTTCCAATCGTAAGTTGTTGATTGCATGCCATTTCATTGCTTCTATAATGCTTCCTGTCAGGAGTTCTAAAGAAGCTTCTCGAAAGCGCTTCCAACCACAAGCTTAACCCAAACAATTCACTTTCCACACATCTCCTCACACATTTTCAGATGTCTAGATAATAGTGATCTTACCGAAACTAAGTTTCATATCTCTGTATAAAGCCTTTGTTTATGCTTCGCAAAGGACGTATACAAGCTATATTTGAAACAATTACTTCGAAATCGGTCAACTTCGGTTAACGAGTACTAGAGAAGCTCTATCGAAGCGGTTGCCTACAGCACTTACAAATTTGAACCTTACCGAAGTCCAATTGTTACTTGGGAAAGGCTTAACTTCGAACAAGCCGCACTTCGTTCTTGACACAACTATAGTCCAAAGGATTTTTCCAGCGAGTGTTTTCAAAAGTAGATTTTCATAGGGGAAGTCTCCGAACCTCGTCCGCATTATTGCAATTATTGCATTCTATGCACAAAACTTGGGAATATTCTGAGCGCAGTATACCTAAAGTTGCAGTTCCAGTCCCCGCTTTGCCCGGGACGTCCCGGACTTAAGACAGAATTTTGGTTGTCCCGGGTTGCGACTAAAATTCATAAACAAAAAAACTACTGCAAACATCTTTTATTACATTTTTCAGACTTTTAAAATTAAACAGGAGCAGTACGAGAAACGACAACGAAAATTCCCGATAGGGAGCGAGTGCGTGCACCCCAACCTTATTAACGGAAACATATCAGCTGGCAGCTGATAGATTTGAAAATAAATTCGTTTGAAAATTTGTTCTATTACTCTTTAGTCTCTTTTACACGCAGCTGTCTTTTTAGACTGATTTAATGTAAAAAAAAAAATGAGGAAAACATGAGAGAAAAATGTCGTATCATACGGGCTTAACAAATTCTCGTTAACATTTTCAACCAAGCACACCTAGCATATAGGAATGGGGACGTTCGGATTCCTAGTTTCTGTAAAACGTCAACTAGATATTTCGGGACTAGGCACGTGACTACTCTGGGCCAATTAAAACTCAAATCCATCTAGTCAGTCAGGTGTCAGTCTTACTAAGCTAATAATAATAATAATAATAATAGAGAGGGTCTAGTGCACTGCGACCTTGTGGTCTATTGTGCCCCCTGCTTATACCTTGGAAAGGTTCATGCCCTTTTCCAGAGCCCCATCATATTACAGTTCCATAAAGGATCGTGTTTGAGGGTTCTTGCTCTGTCTTAGCCTTGGTAAGAATATCGATCCTAGAGCACTTCATCCAGTCCAGTTTCTTTTATGAATCTGAGAATGAGTAGTGGGTCCATGGTTTGTATATCCTTATCTAGTAGTTGGTACTTGCCCAGATTTTTAATCCTCTTACTAAGCTAGAATCCGAAAGTCCCAAATGTATTTTTGAAGTGATAACTTCTTTAGGCGCGTTGGGCACTATTTGGATTGGCAAAAACTAGCAAACTCGCGACACCGACATGTATAACAGCGACACCGACACCGACACCGATTGCATACTTTTAGTTGTAAACTTTTATACTATTGCTTACTTTTAGGGGTAGGTAATTTATAGCTTAATCTACGATGATTTTTATTTGAATACGTTACTATGGTAATTTATGGCAGCGACAAATTGATTGTCACCAAAATTATTTCAATTACCTGTTTTGTATAGGGAATTCATAACTTAATTTTACCAGGCTTCATTCTGACAAATTATATCCACGATTTTGGGTTTGTGCACATTTACGGCACAATAGCTTGTGTTATAATTACCGAAACAAGAAAAAGAAAACTGTGGTAAACTTGCCACCCTAAGAGTAGGTATACTATACAAATAATTGTAATATTCATGAAGCAACGCTAGGTAAAAGAACCGGTTCATGAAATATAGAAAAAGTCGAAACTCTAGAAACAGACAACTGTCGCAAGTTCTTGTTAGAGAGTTACAAACTTTATAAGTTTTTGGAGTACGAGAACAAGTAGGAGTAGTAGGAATTTCTGATTTTTGATCTGTTTGGGAATGATTTTCTTTTTGACTGGAATTGATTAATGACGCTGGGTTAAGTTGTCAATGATTGCAAGTATTTATTGTTCGTGATAGATCGATGTCTTTGCATATGCGACACTTACATTAAGGGGTAATTGCATTGCATACCTTTGGGTATATGATTCTCTCTAACGAAAGGAGCGACATCTAGATATCAAAAAAATAAACAGATTCTAATCTACTATGATTTTTATTTGAATATGTTACTATGGTAATTTATGGCGGCGACAAATTGATTGTCACCAAAATTATTTCAATTACCTGTTTTGTTTGGGGAATTCATAACTTAAATGAAAATGAAAAATGTAACATAATTTTTGTATTAGAAGCTTATAATAATGAATAAAATAAAAACTGGTGCGACTGTATCCAACAGTCCCGAAAAATGTGTATGTGTAAACACCGTGCGTGCGGAATGTGTGTGGCTTGATACGCGTCATTGAGAAAAGAGGGAATTGTAATAACCGTATTCTTGATATATTATGAAATAACAATAAGTTATTCGTTCTGTGCTAGTTTCGGTAGAATAGATACAATCGGATTGTGGTAGCTGAAGTAATATATGTTCATTCGAGACTGTAATCTATCTAGATTACGCTGGAAGACAGCATCGATGGTTGTTCCATATCGTGTTGTTGAAATTTTTCGGTTGGTGTTCATTTGAAGTCGCTCCAGTTTGGTTTGCGAGACGAGTTCTCCATTCACGCGAGCGTTCAGTACTCGTTTTCCCCAACCTTTTTTCCGACTTTCAGAGGTTTACTTGCACGTAAACGCGCCCTGTAATTTCGCACGTTCTGCATCTGGCTTTCCCATATCAAAAAATATTTTAATGCATCTTCAATGACGGCAAAACATTGCATTATTGACAGAAATATGGAATTGTACCAATTACTTATTTTCCTGTATTTTTCTGCGTTTTACTATTGAAACGCATGTATTCAACAGTGAAATCGAACAGTGAAACAACGCGCACTTAGATGTTTACGTATCAATAAGCACTCCTAAAATTACGCAGTGGAAAATACCCGTTTGCTGTTACACAGTAAATGAAAGTGTCATTGGAATTTCATTCGGCTTGCATTGCATATTGTAGGGGCGCTGGCCTACGACATTTTCGTTATGCGAGAAACAGATTAACACAGCAACAGCAATAGTAACTTTCACAACTTTTTAGAACCAATGTATTTTTATTACTTTTACATCGACAGCGAAGTCAACGTTAAAGCTGTCAAAAATTCGCTGTTGCTGTTGCTGATGTTTACATATCAACAAACACTCCTGACATTATGCAGTGGAAAATACCCGTTTGCTGTTACACAGGAAATGAAAGTGTCATTGGAATTTCATTCGGCTTGCATTGCACATTGTAAGGTTCTGGTCTACGACATTTTTGTTAGTTGTTGTCCAGCTGTGATTTCTGCGTGCCTGGTAATTCACGAAAGATTTGGCACTGAATTTCCTCGAGATGTCCGTCACAGGGAAGAAATGCGTGTGACCATCATATATGAAAAAACATGCTTTATTTCACATCAACAAAAAGCTAAAATTAATATGCCCCAACTAAATGTATGCAATGATAAAAAATTTTACAATGATAAAACACAGTGACGCATTTCCGTTACACATATGTCCCCGCAAGTTAAATGTGTGGAAACTCCACCAGATTCCAAAAAAATTTTGCAATGATAAAACCAAGTGACGCATTTCCGCTACACATTTCCGTCCCCGCAAGTTAAATGTTTGGAATTACTACACCAGATTCCAATAACGCGCGCTTAGATGTTTACACATCAAAAACATTTATTTAAAAGTACTTCCTGCGCAATAAAATATTTCCTGACGATTCAAAAAATACACACGTAATTGTTCAAGTTATCACTTCTGTCGGCACTCCCGGAGTGCCTCTAGTTTTTTTTTTTTTTTTTTTTTTTCAAATTGACAGTAGCTGTCATTCAAATGAATAAAAATTATTTTTTATTTTGTCCCGGGAGAAATTTAGAAATCCCGGTTTTTTTTCCATATTTATGCAATTTGTCCCGTCGAGCTGCGAGCAAAATATGGCAACCCTAAGTACAACTCTAAATATTTTGTATAGGTATTGCTTTGGGAATGGAATGCCTTATCTTTCCGTTCGCACACTTAACTCCAAAATGGCTCCCTCAATTATCGCACTACTCGTATATCGCAATCCTAACATGTCCACCGCTTGTTAACACCCAAAGCAAATTGCTACCACCATCGCTCCCATGGTAAACATAAAAAGCCACCTTATTACTATTTACACAATGCGAACAAATTGAAATGTAATTGAAGCTAGTATTGTTGTACGCCTGTCCGTTCATCCATTAGCAGGCAATCCAAACTGGAAAACGTTAAAAAACGTTAAAAAAGAAGAAAACACTATTTGCATGCATTGACTCACACACAAAGCTAACTTACCGAATATTTTTGTAACCGTTCAATTGTGGCAATTAACATGTGCGATATATTTTTAACATGTACGGGGACAATATCGCAAGTGCAAACACCAACTAAATTAGAAAATTCCACGCATAATTCTACACCAAACAGTTCACACCACAACAATACATTTTCGGGGTAAACAAATGTTAACCTCAAAACTGGGCGTTCTTTGCACGCATTCACATAGTTTAAAGTGGCGGAAAAAAAAAACACCGATACGTAGGTGCACAGTGTATGAATACCAGATTGCATTTACCAGTCAAATTACCTTAGATGTATAAATTAATTGAGTCAACATTGTCAAACCGCAGATTTACAATATTTCAGCCACAAAAGTGCTTGGAGATACGAAAGTGATGTTATTGCTACTTTCTTCGGTCAGACTGTCGGACCTGAGAACAAGTCAAAAATTATTGTGAGAACGAGGAAAACTATTTATTGTCGACTTCCTACCTGTGCGGTATGCAACTGCTAGCCCAAAGTGTTCCAACTTGTTTTACTGCAAATAAATATTTGATGATGCGGTGGCGGTCCACAGTAATTGTTGTCGGCAGCGTAAACGTAGACTTCGCACCTATCCCTGGTTTGGGGTACACTCGTACTATGAGTTTTATTATAATTATTAATAGTATGACATAAAAATTGTGACGCTTGGTATTGAAAGATTGTGCTGTGCTAAACTTTGATTTTGGGAGGAGATGTTTTTATAGAGATCGATTTTATTTTTGGGGTGAAGTGGACGTTTAATGTTTATGACGCACTTTGAATTTATTGGTGCGGTTGAATTTCTGGTCAGTCGAAGGCATTTTATATGAGTAATGAATGCAAATATGCGAGTGAATTGAGCTACGAGTTGTATCAATGATAGTTAAGCTTTTTCAAATTATAGTGCACCAGGGGGAGACTAATTTTAAAAGATTTATTGACGTCGCATATTTGTTGCATTTATTTTGCAAACAACAAGCAGTAATTGTGCTTTTACAGATAAGTTTCTGCAAATTCCCAAAATTTGACTGAACCGCCGAGCCGATGCGACGGACGCACGCACGAATAAATCAGACAATACAACAGATGGAGCCAGTTATAATAATTATGCAAACATCAAATCAAAGTAATTTTACAAACTATTATGTAAATCTTGAGGTTTTTCACTACGAAAAGTTCGTAATTTGATTTTTGGGTCTTTCTATATTTCTTTACAGGTTCAGACGACGATTTTAAAGTTATCACAAAAATATTGCAGTCAAAAAGCAAAACCTACACGACACTGCTTGTTTTTACTTTTGTAAAATAAGATTGGCGTCCACCAGAAAATGAAACCGTTTAAGAAAGTCATCACCTTTCAATCGACCATCGACGTGACGTAACCGCAACACATCTAGTACGCAGAAGTCTTAATATTCCAAACCGCCAATATAGGGTCGTTTGTAGAATCTACTTTTACTGCTCTAATTATTATTACTAGTTTCGCTTGTGGTCGATAATCGACCATACCTTTTATAAGGATGCTGTTCGCAGCAGCAACAAAAATAACTATGTATTTGAGTTAAAGCCTTAAGCACTTTACAACAATCTCCCAAAATACATAATGTAAAATGAAATGTAAAAAGCTTAAAATTGTTATAAGATAACACTCTCATTGTTACGCTTTCTATGTAAAAAAAAACTTGAAACATAAGCTGAAGAACTGTTTAAAACCACTTCTGCCGCGATTTTTCTTTGCTTGTTAGGTGGTGCAAACCAGAACCTCCTCGAAACAGATGTAGGACTGAAAAACGTAACACATTTTTTAATTATGTTTCTTTTTTTTTATAAGCAAAAAAGAGACATCAATAGGAAACATAACAAAAATATTCCCCTTTAAAAATAGTTTAACTCATGTTTAAAATTTTAAGATGTCACATGTCACAATAAAAATTTAGAGCAAAAAAGTTATATCGAAAAAGGTTCGTTTCCATAGTAGTTCATTCAAACCAACCGTCGTGTCGTCAACAGCTCGTAGATATAATGCCCCTGAATTACAATAAAGTAGGTACACAATCGCTTACTTTTAGGGTTACGCAAATTGCATTCCTTCGAAAAAAGGTTCTAATCCAAGATGATATAGGTATATTTTAATAAAAATTACGGAAACTTCGGATATTCACGTATTAATGTAATGTGAATTGGGCATAATGCCCCTGAATTTCTTGCAATTGCTTACTTTTAGGGACAGGTAAATTGCATACCTTTATGGTAAATGTTTCTCTCCAACGGTTTTTATAAACGAAAGGAGCGACATCTAGATATCGAAAACATATGTAAATGAGCTGTTCCATCGGAAACAGGTTCTAATCTGTAATGATTTATATTTGAATACGTTACTATGGTAATTTATGGCAGCGACAGATTGATTGTCACCAAAATTATTTCAGTTACCTGTTTTGTATGGGGAATTCATAACTTAGTTTTACCAGGCTTAATGGTGACATATACCCACGATTTTAGGTTTGTGCACATATACGGCACAGTACCTTTAACATGACATAAGTTTCGTTCTCCTCATTTCATATTGAATACTAAAAAAGCGTACGGAAAGCTCGGATGTTCACGTATTAATATAATGAGATTTTTTTTTCAGTTCCTAAATGCTACAGACTATATTTATATCATTATTGTCAGGAATATACCTAATACCTGGCAAATCCAATACATCAATTTTTAAGACATCTAGAATTTAAAAGAACACGTGTAAGCACGGGCAAAAGTTTAATCACTGATTTTATCCGTTTGCACTGTCACAATTGGTCCTACTAGGAAAGATGAATTTATCAGAAAACGACTTGAATCATGCAAATAATTTGAAAAATGTTAAAAAATAATAATTTTTAAGTAAAAATCTGGTCAAAAATTGCATAAAAGAACGCTTTAAAAATGTTAAAAAAAAATACGGCCACAAAAATAGAAATGCCTCAAAATATGCGTAACAAAAAAGGGTTGAAAACCAAGTGAAAAATATCTTAAAGAAAAATATTTTTAAGACCATAACGAAACACGCGGAAAAAAATCGCAAAAAAATCGTGAGACAAACTCATCAAAAAACGCCTAAGAATGCATCGTAAAAAGTCTAACAAGAGAGCTGAAAAACAAATCAACAAACTTTAGCCAAAATCGCGACAAAAAGTACGTTAAACGTTTTATTGAAAACTCGTGAAAAACGTGAAGAAAAACCCCAAGGAAAAGCTCCGAAATAAAAATCAAAAGACGCATCGAAAAAAAAAAAACAAGAGGCACTCCGGGAGTGCCGACAGAAGTGATAACTTGAACAATTACGTGTGTATTTTTCGAATCGTCAGAAGATATATTACTGTGTAGGAAGTACTTTTAAATAAAGTGTTTTCTTTTTATTCATTATTATAAACTACTACTACAAAAATGATATTACAATTATTATAATTTTCATTTATTGCGGCATTGTACATGAAAATTAATGCATATGATTTTATATACAAAATTGAGATCTATTGCTTAACCTTAACCTGTTTCCTTTTTTTCAATATCTAGATGTCGCTCCTTTCGTTGGAGAGAATCATTTACCCATAAAGGTATGCAAACATTTTTCTTTCGAACAAACTTCTACCAATTTCTGCCAATGTATTTGTTTGTTTACACAGAGCAAAAGTTGTGCAAAACTTAAAACTGCGAGTGCGAATGGGAATGGGAGGGAACGAGAAAAGACAACAATATTTTTCTGTCTCGCCTCGTCGCCATTGACATTAATGTGTTACATCTCGTGGTAAATAAAATTCGTGAAATAGAAATTGAAATCTACTTCGATGGTCAAAAATATTGTTCCTTTTTTTGTTTTTTTTTTATTTGTTAAACACAAAATGGACAGTTAGGTCAATAAAGAGCTATAAAGAGTTCCTAATAAAGATGTTTTTCAGTTGAAAAACGATGATTTTATTATTACAATTTTTTTTCCAGTTTGTTAAACTTTTTTTCCATTTGTTACACTTTTTGAAAAAAATTGTTACACTTTTAAAAAAAGAACCTCAGGCAACAGTGACAACTAGGCGTTACCTGGACAAGAACCTTCGGGAGATTTAGTGTTATACATGTCGAGTGTCGCTGTTATACATGTCGGTGTCGCTGTTATACATGTCGATGTCACTGTTATACATGTCCTAGTCACTGTTATACATGTCGTTGTCACTGTTATACATGTCGGTGTCGCGAGTTTGCTAGTTTTTGCCCATCCAAATAGTGCCCAACGCGCCTAAAGAAGTTATCACTTCAAAAAAAACACTAAAATTAGGAGTGAAACACGCTTCAAAAAACTAGTCAAAAACTTGTATAGTCTTAAATTATATAAAGTCTGATTCAGCAAATGACTAATTATTGTAAAGAATGAAAAATAACTTCTCGCTAGTGTCCGTTGAGAAAACAAATAAAACGACAGTGACACGCGACTGAATTTGATTTTTTTTTATTAATATTTTTTTCTTTTTAGTCTCTAATATCTTATTAATGTTTGAAAATTCAATAACTTTGAGTTTTTACGTTTATTTTAATAATTACATTAAATAGTTATGTTTTTGAGTTTGTATTAATTTGTTTTTTTATTTATAAAAAACGTTAATCAGTTTTTTTGTTCTTTCATAATACCATAAATATAATAAAAATGAATTCTAATAAGATATGAACTGATTAAATTATTTGTTTTATTGTTTTACCCGAAGAATTTAAATATATTCAAGTCTTCCCAAGGGGGTGGCCAAGCCTCCCGGCTGAGAGGGAGACTTAAGCTAAAAATCTGTTCCCAAACATTTTGCACGTGGCAAAAATCTAATAAATGTATAATTAAAAAAAATTATTCAACAAAAAGTGACTCAAGTCTCCCGCTTTCCCCCTACTATTTGGCTAACTCAATGTAAAGAACAAACATGCTATGATGCTTATTAGAAAACTGTAAAAATCAAAGAACAAATTATTAAAAGTATTAATCAAGAAAAGCTAGCTTAACATAGCATAGCTAGTGTTTATCCGAATCGAAAACAGCGTATTCTAATTTTACTATTTTGATTTTTACTAGCAAATTTAATAAGGTCTTAACTTTAACCAAAATATTCAACTTTAAATATATCTGGAATTAGTTGGTTTCTGAAACTAATAAAAACAGGAATAGAAAGATTTCAAGAAAGAGAATTAAAATGTACCGTCAACTCGATTTTTTCATCTTGATTCTCAACTGTCAACTTTTTGTCTCGCAAAAACATCATTTATACACATACCTACAGTCCTTATATTCATTGCTAGTAATAAATTTCAGTCTTAACTTTAAATTTGCGGAAGATCACAATTGCGAAATTTGAGTAGTTCACAGTGGCTATATTTTCCATACAAATTTTGCAATTTTAAGCTTCCGTAAATTTAAACTCGAGACTACAATTCGTTATAAGTACGACGCATAGTGAACTACTTAAATTTAAAGTCGAAACTAAAAATGTTGTTTCGGTAAGACCTCATGTTAATAGGCGCTGTCCCCTAGCCCCGTCTCTAAAACCAACGAAACGTATGCGAAAATGTTTCAATTTATCTTCATGGAAACAAAACCCTCGTATAGTATTCATATTCATAAACGCGATTTCAAAAGGGCAGTAAATACAAGAAATGTGAGTTATTCCTTTAACACCACTCACAGCCCTTGTTATAAATGGTCGATGGTCGTATATAACAAATGTTTTGAAAACAAAAAAGAGCTGTCAGCATTAACTGACTATAAATCAACATAATATGTAGGGATACGGAAAATATTGTAATTTGCTTTCAGTCCCTCTAAGGATTTATTCCAAATCTTGCTGGATTTCCTAGAATGGGATTACAAATTATAGCTGTAAGTCATTTTAATTACCAACTGGGATTCCGAGTATAGCTAATGAATAATGATAGTTCCAAAATATGAAGATATAATTTGAACGGCCTGTGTGGCCCGAATTATCGCAGATTGAACATTTCGTATTTGTATAATTAATTTGCAGGGAATAATCCTCTTGGAAATCATGCAAATTTGTAAAGTCCTCCACGTTTGATTTAAACTGATTAATTATTTCAGCGCAGTATTTATCTGCCTAAATAGTGGAGATTTAATCTAAAGGTCCATTGTATATTAGAGGAGGGGAGTTAAATTCGAATTTAAAAAGGCAACAAAACAAATTTTTTTTGGTGTGGGATAGCATTTATTTTAAACTTTTTAACGTGGGTAATAATTTGTGTTCCTCGCCAGTAAATTGCTTGCGTGAAAAATGTTCCTAATGCATACTAATTTGCTTCCCTTCTTGAAAATAGAACAAGTTATCACTTTCATTTATTCCGCCACCCGTTGTTTGAAATCCTTAAAGCGTTACATAAATTATATCGGTTTGCCAACCCAACTGCCAGCGCAACGTGGTTTCGGTTTCTGCATTGTGTAGGAGTGGATTTCTTGGAGAAAATAATAAACAGTTGCACCACCAACACCGCAATAGAACCAATTGTGCACGTGCATCGCCCCCTTAAATGTGTACGAACCTATATATTTAGACTTATGTTTGGATGTTATTCCTTATTAACTCAGAAAAAGAACTTGTGCGGTTTTTCGCAATTGAGATGGAAAAGCTTTTATATACCTTTCCTTAGCGGGAACTTTTTTCTTAACGTACGGAGTTTGTCTGTTTGAAATGTGTATAGAAAAGACAGAACTCTCATAGTCGCATGTCGGAGAATATCTACTCGTAACTTTGCTAAATTCGCCGAAACATCTGTAATCGTGGTATTACTGGGGATAAGCGACTTGTTTCTCGTGCAGCGGTAGATATTGATATTCTCCTATACACAAATGTCCTATCAGATATTAAATATTTTGAGCCGAGCAGAAAAACGGATAGCTGACGAAACAGATCGGTATTGGAACTAAAGTCCAGTTTTGCGCAGGCAATCGTTTTAAGTGACTTTTGTGTATTATTGGGACAAATGGAGGGCACCTACAATTGAAAGACATTCGGCCCTAGCGAGGTATCCGTCGGAACGGAAAATTCTCCGCAACGCACACTCTTTCGGAGGCTCAAATTCCATTCGAGGTGTCCGATTTCGGAAGAGAAATAAACTATTGCGATGGCGCACCGCACCGCACTCCAAATTGTAAACAAATTCCGCAACCAATTTCTGTCAGAGGATATCGGAACCTAGCTGTCAAAAATTTAACAAAAAAATGCACTTCATAGCACTTCAACGTAATTCGCCGATGTGCGTTACAAAATGTCGGAACAAATCTCCGAACAGTTGTTCCGAAGAATACCTCGCAGCAAAAATCTTTCGAATCGTATAAAATCGGAGAATTTTCCGTTCCGACGGATACCTCGCTAGAGCCGATTATAAGGACAGTTGTCCTGTCCGATGTTTGTCATACATTCGCAAAAGGTGTCGTAGTGGGAACTACCACAATTTGGTATTTTCTTTTTTTACCTTTATTCACCCCTATCGAGGTATCCGTTCGGAGAAAATTCCGATACGAAAGTGAAATCCGATCGGAACTCAAATTGCGTTCGAAGTATTCGTTTCGGAACAAAATAAATGAAGCATATAAACGCGTTTATTTCACATGAAAATATTCCGCAGCAATTCGTTGTCGGAGAGCTTCGGAAAAAATTGCCGTGTGGCTGTCAAAAATAAGTGGTAAAATATAACGCGGTTCCACGCAATGCGACAAGGTGCGCTATATGCCAATATGCCATCGGAGAATTTTTCCGAAAGTTGTATCGGAACGGATACCTCGAATGGAATTTCTCCGATTTCGTACAGATCGGAGAAAATTCCGTTCCGAACGGACACCTCGATAGGGGTGATTGTTTAAAAGGGTGTTCCAATTTTTAAACAAAATTTAAATCTATTCTAATGTATAAAAATCTCGTGTCACGGTGTTTGTAGTCGTACTCCTCCGAAGTGGCTGGACCGATTTTTATGAAATTTGATGTGTATACTTGGTAGGTATGAGAATCGGTGGTAAAGTATATTTCATACCGCTAGGTGATTAGGGTGTCCATGTCCACAACATTTTTGCTTTTTATTTTTGACGAACATTTTTTTTTTTTTTTTTTTTTGTATTTTTTTTTTAGATTTGGCATCAAATGTTATTAATCTAAATAATTAAGTCGTTCGCTTTTAAAACAGAACGAAATTATTTATGTTCTTGAATGACGAATGGCGCTACTTTCCCCCAATTGAACTTTCATCCACACAAATTTTTCGAGTTAAGAATCGGCACTAAACGACTTGACATTTGTATTTAAGCGCCTTGAATACCCTGTACATCTCGCTTTCGCTTTGACAATAATTAATAAATTGCGGGGACAATCGCTGTATGTTTGTGGCATCGATCTTGAATTCCCATGGTCAATTATTGTATGTGGCTAGCTTACTCACTGCGGTTTGATTTGAAAACTTCGACATTGTTCAGTTTAATTTTTGAATAAAGAACTTGAATGATGGTTTCACAGGTTGCATGAGATTTGGCGCAGTTTTATTCAAACAACATATCGTCCTCACCAATATCATTCAGTTAAGATAGAAAGAACTCAGTTCTCATGTCGCAATATCGAACACCAAGACCTGCCTGACCAGTAGCTTTTTCGAAAAAGCGTTGCTCGGTTATTACTTATTAGTATTAATTGTAATTTCAAAAACCATAAAAATAAAAAAAAATCTATATATATAAAAATGGATCTTGGTTTGTTCGGATGCTTAAAACTCGAAAACGACTAGACTAAATTGGATACTTCCTTCTGCGGATTTGTTCGTAATTGCTCCGCGAAGGTTTAGGAAAAAAGAAAAATTGAAAAATTCTCAACAGGTGGCGCTGTAGGCGGTCATTCCATTTGATAGCACAGTATATGTTCTTTGTGATTTGATAATTTGGGCTGTGTGGTCACGGAGGAGGGGGGGGGGGGGGGGGAGGGGGCAATGAATTAACTAATGTACTGATAAAGAAGTTGTACCCTTTTGTAAATCAAGAAAGAAAAATAAAACAACATTTGAAAGAAAGTCAAATTAATTTTAAATAAAATTTTTAAATTTACTATTATTATTATTGTTTTGTTAGATCGTTAAGTGTTTTGTTCTGTTCTTCCAGTTGTATTCAAATTTTCAATTGCACCCTTTTCGTTCGTTTGCTTTCTGTATTTTGGTTATTTCAAAGGTAAGTTAGTGATTTCTGAAAACTGCGTGCGATTTATAAAAAGTTATTTGTTACGATGCCAAAAAGAGGTCATGGTAACATTAGTCGGCGTTCACAGAATGCATCACGACACCGAAATGTCATAGCACGTCAAACGGAAGAGGAACGTGCTATTGAAAGGGAATCAGCACGAATCAGAATGATTCAAAATCGTGCGCGACAAACAGAAGAGATCAACGAAGCTTACAATGAGCAACAACGATTGAGAAGAAGAGAAGTTCGTGCTCGGCAAAGTGATGAAGCAAGTTCACAAGTCACAACGTGCGACTATTGAACGACAACGTTGGCAACAACAATTTATTCCGGGGAGCATTGAACGTGCAGCCTTTCGATATGACCCAAACATTCACTACAGTGCGCACGCATCACTTCAATTTGGTCAAATGTCTGTCGTTTGTCAGCATTGCAATGCAGTTAAATTTGAGAAAGAACCGCCTGGATTGTGTTGCGCGGGCGGAAAGGTGAAATTGCCAGAGTTGCTTCCACCACCAGAGCCATTGCGCACGCTGCGATAGGTGGCGCTGCTGTCTTTCTCCGAAACTAATCAATTCCATGAAATTTTGTGGATGTACTTACCTATATGCTTGGTTGTCGTTTGAAAGATAGGAAACAAACATTTTTTCAGTTCATTCAACTTAATTCTTAAAGTGAAGACTTATATGGGCTATGGGCATGCTGGCCCTGGGGAGTGAATTGACAAAGCTAGGTCTTACACAGACTCTAGACTACTGAATCAGTTGTATCACGGGCGAAGCCGGGCGGGAACAGCTAGTATATATATAAACTTGAACATATAAAAAAAAAAGTAAGTCACCGAGCGGGATTCGAACCCGTAACACTCGTTTCTTGCCGTCCGCGTCATAGTAAAAGGAAAGAAGTAAGACATCTACCGCTATTTAGGAGAGTTAAAGTTTTTTATATGTTCAAGTTTATATATAGGTATTTTTTTTTTTTTAATTTTTATTGTTTTTAAAATTACAATAAATAGTAATAACCGAGCAAAGCCCGGTCACCCAGATATTATATATATATATGACCCAACGACGCCTCCAAGCTAAGGTACAATGGCACGTTGTGAACTCAGTTGTTTTTAAGGATCCGTACCTAAAGGAAAAAAACAGAAACTTATTAGTTTCGCTTTTTTCCGTCTAGACCAATTTAGTACCTAGGCTTATATCAGAAACTTATTGACGTAGAAGGCTGAAATTTTTACACAACATCCGGTATTCCTCTAGTTAAACGACAAATACTAATGCTAGCGATACATCGACTGCTTTTAGACTATTTGGTATTGGTAATTTGGTGAGAAAAATTATACCATTCGTACAAAAAATTGCATAATAGCATAAGCCTCTTTTAACCATTTATCATTCGTCCATATTGTACATTGTGCATTATGCATTGTGCTCTCGGTCATCTTCATTCTCCCATTCTCCCTTCATTTTTTCTTTCCATTGGAATTCATTCCCATGCACACATATATAGATATGATTTAGATATTAGACAAATAGACAATTCTTTGTGCACAAACGTGGCTCTCGGTTATTTTATTCACTAGAGTAGAGCGTGTTCTCTGCTCTTACGCTTCCATTCATGTAGTTTCGCAATTTCCAAATTCCAACTCTAAAGAAGTCACACTTGCCCGTTTTTTGTTTGGAAATGACATGATATATGATGTAGGACCAGTAAAATGTGGTTTTTGATTGGGATTCGCTTTCATATTTTAGAATTCGTGTGCATAAAAATGCCACTAGATTTTTTTTATTGATACTCGTACGAGGGGCAGTGGCTTAGTGATTAGTGTTTTGAACTACTAAGCGAGGGGTCCAGGTTATTATTACAAAGAAAGGAAGAATCCAATTCCAACTCTCGTGAACGTCCGACGAGGATCTGGAGAATATAAATTTCAAGAGCTTCTCAATTAGCCGATTGCACTCGACATAAAACTGTAGATCCCTTTCATTCGTCCCAAAAACGAAAAACTCGCACTAAACGAACGGGTATTTGAAAGGCGAGGACTAGGTTCCCTGTGATCCTGTTACGCCAACTACATATTTATTTTTATTTGGTTATTCGTGCGATTGGAATATGTGTAGCCTTCAACGCTTTTCTAAGCGTTTTCCATTCGCTGGTTAAATTTTCTATTAAAACATTCGAAACTTGCTCCCAGATCGATTTCCAAACATTTGCACATAAATAATTAACAAAAATAAATCCACGCGATGCAGTGTGTTTCCTTTCAGTACAAAAAAATCACGAAAACGTAAACAAACTCCGCACTCGTAGTCAAGCTCATACGCCCTTGGATTGATAAATCTGAGGCAAACCTGAGTCAAAATTCAGATTCGTAAGAGTGTTCTGATATCGGAAAAAGATTGCTTGAATGATTGAACATACAAATTGACCTAGAACAAAAAAAATGCTCTGAGAGTGCCCAATCGAATACCTCATACGATTGTGGTAAAAAGCGCAAGTCCTCAACGTTTCCCTATCTCATTTTGTTCTCCATTTTTAAATCGGAGAAACTCTTAGCTCCAACAGCACAGCCAGGTGTAGTTGCTGACTTATCGGTTAAGAGTCAACTCCATTCATTATAGCGCTTAAACAGAAATGCGACCTTTGGATTCCTTATCTAACGCTAAACGCTTTACCTAAGGGCAGCTTACCGTTTCCAACATCATCTTGCATCGAATTTCATGCAAGAAAATCCAAACATAAACGATAGATACTCCCGGGATTGTACTTACCGCCTCTGCTCCCACAGCAAAACCTCAAGCTTGGACAAAACCAAACCGACAACGATTTAATATTTAATTTATTTTCCAAAACAACTTCTTGCTTACAAACTATCTATACATGCATAGATATACGACCTACGAAGGCGATTGTTTACAAATTCTACTAACTAACTAAAACTAACTAACTGACTATATAGTTAAAGGAAGCCATACTTTAATCGAATTCTGTGTCACACCACTCCGCAGTGACCTCTGAAATAATTTAATTTCCATGTCAGACATGTACTCTGGGCTCTGACCTGGACTGACTTTGATGTGTGACGTGGAACGCGCACAACCCCAAACTCTATGGATTCACATAGTTGCCCCAGAGGTTGTGATATTGATAGGAGCCAGTCACTGAAGTAGTTGCGGCAGAGCTTGTATCCTGGTAGTAGCAGTTACCTCCGGGCATACAGCTATCCGAGAGTCCGATGGGCGATGATGTAGCGGTTGTGGAGGTGGCGGGGGTATGCTGGTTAGGTGACATCGCGTCCGCATGTATCCTTTCGACAGGTTGCAATTCCAGAAGAGACTCAACCTCGTTTTTATATGCCATGACATCGCCTAACGAAGGCAGACAGCCCGATGATGGTGCGTTACGCGATTTGGACGATACAGGCGATGTCGACGTTGGCGAAGACACGGCTGTGGCACACATGGTTATGTGACCTTGAGGCAGTCCATCTAAATATTGGTCGATTTCTTTCGGATCGATGTCGGCATCAACAATAGATGGCGCCAAATAGTTGTGGATCATTTGATGGTGGTGGTTGTGCTGCTGCTGCTGGTGGGTATGCAAATAATTAAGCGATGCAATCGAGTGTGGCGACGTAGCTGATGTTCCATAGGACTCCGTTGGGTCATGTTGCTGATGGATGACGGGATGCTGTTGATGTTGAGATTGAGATTGAGAATGCGTCTGAGGCGAAACGTGCTGTGGCTGCAAATAATGATGAATGGCATATGTCCGGTTGTTGTGCTGCTGTTGCGAAGAAGACGAAGCCATTCCGAGGGATTGCTGATGGTAACCGATGCCGGCAGCTACCACGTCACCATTTCTATGGAAGTCTAAGCTATTACCGTATTGTGGCTGATGGTCTGCTGCACTCAGCTCGTAGTGTTCCGGAGAATTGTGTTCATGTTTGGCTAATGTAGCCGAAGATGATGTGTTTGCTGACGAGGTGGGTGGGAGTGATAGTGGCAGTAAAACGGGCGGTGGTGTTCCTATCGTTCGATGCAGGACACTTCCAATAGTATAGGGTGTAGCTGGCGGTGTCAGTGGGTTCGCCTCGCCCACCGACTGTCTAGAGCTGGACGTGGTAGAGCACGGTGAGTCCATCTGTCGTGCATAATCGAATTTGCGAAAGGACTCGCTCTCGCTGAGGGTTTTCAGTAGGGATTCGTGGTCCGTGCTATTCACATGAGTATACTGTGCTAATAGATTGCTATCGCCGCAGCCATTGGCTGTGTAATCCATTTCCGATGATTGGTTTGTGATAATTCTGCTGGCAGCATCGCCAAGGAACTGAGTCCGACAATTAAAGCGGTTGTTCTTGTTCAGATCCATAAAGGATTTGAGTTCATGCCTACGCGTGTTTGTGCCCCGTTGATTGTTTGTCTTCTGATTGCATTGGGATGGCTTTGTATCGGCGGGAGATGTTCCCACAGCTGCCATAGTAGAAGTTCCAGATGATGATGTCTTGGCCTTTTTCCTGCGCGGTTGGTATTTGTAGTCGGGGTGCTCTTGCTTGTGGGTTAGTCGGAGCTTCTCAGCGAATTCAATAAATGGTTTCTTATCGCTGTCCTTAAGGTTTCTGTAACGAGAAGGGAGTGTACGTATTAATAAAGAATTCGAATGCGGGAAGACACGTAGAAATTAATCAGAGTCAATATGGCTTATGTAAATAAACACGTGTCCGAGGCAAACACAGATGGCCCGAATATATGGGGGAGCAGAGGGAGCTGAATATTAAAAAGGGGAGCGAACCCTCGTTTGTGGGTATCTGTTTTGTTTGCATAGTATAACCACGCAGTAGAGGAATATCTCTTGATTGATAGCCATGTAAATAGTTCCGAGTGAGAAATGTTCTCATCGAATTTACGGACACGGTGCAATTTATTGTTTGCCTCACGGAGCGTCCTTGATTTGACGTATGCACTCGAGTAAGCCAGTGAATTGTTATTAATATCAGAATTTACGTATACATAATGGGGAAAAGGCTATAATCTTGCGGCAGGAATAAGGTGAAATATCTGTTTGTTTTTAAAGGGGGTTCGGATATCTTTAACTGTCTTGGGGGTTAGTGGTTGCTGGTTTTACTTAAGAGTCGACGGTGGAAATTTAAATATAACCGACCAGTTCCACCTCGGAACGGAAGTGTATTCCATAAGCTTAGCTATGAGATTCGCGACTTCTATGGTCTATCTTTATAGACCTTAAAATAATTTTACGGGAAAGCAGCTCTAAAATTGGTGTCACAACTGAAGAACATATGTTTTTTTATATACATTCTTCAATACATTAGGTACATTTATACTTCAAAAACTAAAGCAAAATAATGCAAATTGTGTCAGCCTGATCGGCCTAAGAGGGGACCTCAGAACTTATAGTGATTGTAAGTTCTGAGGTCCGCATTGCGTATTTGTTATATGCACAAGCTTGCTCTGCAAATTGATATCGACTCTTACCGCCTCATAGGGTTCTGGGACACTATTTCGAAGAACAGTGACATTTAATCATTTATTCAAACAAAATCAGAAGGATGGGGTGATAGGGGAGTCTTGAGAAATAGGTGAAGTGGTATGGAGAATAAATAAAGTGCACGGCTGGGTAGCACGAAACTATCTCGTTCGTCAAAAGTTTGATTGAGTCAATAGATAAAATGTTCAGAAGCAACCGAACATAAAATGTAAGAATAGGTAGCGTTAAATAAAAGGCAATTTTAATCATTCAATATGAGAGTAGGTACATATTAAATAAAGTGCACGACTGGGTTGAATAAGACTTTCTCGTTCATCAAAAGTTTTGTTGGTTGTTTTCTTATTTTATTAGATAGGTAGATAAAGAGCTGAGAAGCAATGCTAGAAAAAAAAAATGCTTTATAAATGAATAGTCTATATATATAAAAATGAACCCCCATTTCCCTTGGTCCCAGCATCACGCACAAACGGCTGGATCGATTTCGCTAATTCTTTTTTTTTTGTGTTTGTTATTGTCAGGAAAAAAATGTTATGAAAGAAAAAATTAAGAAAATTGCGCGGAAAATTAGAAAATTAAAGTTTGAATGGGGAAATACACTTTGAAAAAAAATTAACTGGATAGAAATCAAGTAGTGACACTTCAAATAAAAAAAAAATATTTTAAATTTTAAAAGCAATTGTTGTTGTCAATTATTTTAATTATTTTCCAAGCAAATTGTTGTTGTCAACAATTTTGAAGTTTTTTTTTTTTCAAATATAGGTATACCCAAAAAGTTTGTTTTAATAAATTATGTTTACTATGTTACATTAAGTAACTTTTTGAAATGAAGTAGATAGGTAGGTTGTTTGATTACACAAAGATGATATTATGGCTGACGATATTTTGCATCGAATTCGCAATGTGACATCGGATAATGAACTGGAGATGTCAGATAAAATGCGCAACAAAGCTTTGATTTGACGCATTTGATCGAGAATTTGAGCGAGAAATGGACTTCGAACGAATCGCATTGAGTCAAGCTGTTCGAACAAATGTGGCAATGTTGAATGAATCCCTATTTCCCTTGGTCACGGCATCACGCGTGAACGGCTGGACCGATTTCGCTAAATTTTTTTGTTGTGTTTGTTATTGTCAGGAGAAGAATCTTATGAAAGAAAAAGTTAAGAAAATTTCGCGGAAAATTAGAAAATTTAAGAATACTAAACCACCATATTAAATTATATCTAATGTAACCATAGCGCTGTTACAATTCAAACTTTTTTGATGTAACCTTATGGCGTTGGCATAACATTGACAGAATGCGTGCTGCAAATATCGTCAACGAGGATGTAAAAAAAATAAATATCGTTTAAAACAGATGCTTCGATTGGAGTTATTATATTGATAAAATACATATAAAATAATTAATTTATTATTTTTAACAAAAACTGAATTTCTTAGTGCACATCGTCGGAAAATCCTCAACATGTGGCGTTGTATGCGTATGTCGTTTTTCAGTTCAATTAAATTTTCTTTAATAATAATCTTCTTAATTCATACCTATAATTCTTTCGGGATGAAACTCGATGATGATGATATAACTCGATAACCACTGGGTCAATTTTTATGATTCTTCTTTTGTTTTGTTCGTATTGTTGTATTTCAGGTTAACGCAAACTTAAAAGATTGGATTTTTGACCCGCTATATGGCGTTGTAATCGATCTCCGAAACCACTCAACCGATTTCAATGAAATTTAATAGACTTATATTATTTCGTTCCCAGTTGAAGGATAGGATACTTTTGGACCTGACATATAAAAGAGACTGAAGTCTCATAACTCGGGGACAATGTACCGAAACTTTACAACGGATCGCATTTGTTTTATGTCGAAGGATCTCACATAAAATATCATACAAGTGATGATTTTAAGGGGAAAATTCAAAGGCAAACACCCTTATTCCGCAGATTTCGCTTATTGAGAACGATTTACCATTCGTGCGACTTCAATTTCCCGTGCGTCTCGCTTTCACTATGACCAATAATTTATTGCAAGGATAATCGATGGATGTTTGTCAATTTAGTGAAAAAGTGGAAGGTTGGACGACACGTCAAAATCATTGCGGTTTGATTGAAAAAAATCAACATTGCTATTCATCATTTATTTCTATTGCATTTAATATAACTTTTGAATAAAGAATTTTAATTGGTCGAATTACATAAATTAGCAAATGCTTGGTGCATGCTCGGAATTTATTAACAAATTAACAAATTTGGGCGAAACGAGGTTTGCCGGGTCAGCTAGTGTTAAATAAAATTCACTCTTGGGTTATTCGTCCGATAAGGCAGTACATTTATAACAGTGTCAGTTTTATATGTATATATATATATATATTATAAGTATACGCAGGAAGTTAGAGATTTATTTTTGAATTTGCGTTAGCAATTGTAAACTGAATATCCCGATGGACGTGTGGTTGTAATGACTGTTGTAATTTGAATTTTAAAGTGCATTATTGAGTTTTAAAAATATATATGAACACAGATCGGCTTTTGGGTAGTCATTATTTTAGAAATAATTAAAAAACTTATTTATTCGATTTTTTTTAGAAAAACTAAGTACGGGATCTTATTTAGAATACTTACTGATATTGATAATATCTATTTGGATCAAAATCGTTAGAGCGGTTTTGTAAAATTACGCAGACAAAACAGGACTACTAAATATTGCAAATGCTAAGTTTGAAAAATAGTATTGCTTAACTATTTAAATGAAAACTGAGTATTAGATACTGTTTAAAATGTAAGCATTATTTCACTTGTGAAGTTTAATCGAAATCTAAAAGTGGATTTTCAGTTCAGAAGAGCAGTTCTTGAAATAAACGTTTTCATTGATATATTCGAATTGGAAATTAATGAAACAATAATTTTGGAAACATCAGTTTTACTCTACGTATGCATTTTGGTCAAAATCTTTGTTGCCGTTTTCATGTAAACTAAAGAAAACTTAATACGATAATAAGGGTCCGCTATCTAAGGTTTTTTTTTTTTTTTCAACTAGTGCTTATTTCGCGAATGGTAACACTTATCTCATGTCTGATTTGACAGATAATTAGTTTTATCCTTCCGCTGAACGAATATGGTTGTGTATACGCTTGAACAATGCTGGGAAATATTGCGACATTACTTTGAAAATCAGGGTAATGTTGCAGAATGTGTGCGAAAATTGCGTACGGATTTTGGAAGAAGAGAAACACCGTCAGCTCCGTATGCTCGTTATCTTGTGAAAAAAGGGAAAGAAACTGGCATCCTCATCGATAAACTGTGGCAGAAAGTGTGCGTGAAGCGCCATCAACATCAATTCACCGTCGTTCCCAACAATTGAACATTTCGGAGACATCATTGAGACGAATTTTGCATAAAGACCTAGGTATGACGCCATACAAAGTCCAATTGGTTCAGGAGTTGAAGCCAACTGACCATCCAATGCGTTTTCGCTTCGCTAAATGGGCCTGCGATCGACTTAGAGAAGATGCCGATTTTGCCAAAAAAATCATCTTTTCAGATGAAGCTCTACTGCATGGCCAGACGAGGCAGCCATTCGAATGAAATTATTTTCCATTACTAACCGGAAGGATTGTACTTTCAAATAAAAAAAAAAATTTGAGAAAATATTTAGTAGTTTTTTTTCATAGCATTTTCAAAAAAAAAAAAAAAGTTTTTTGGCGGACCCTTTGTAATGTAAAAATGAGTTTGCTATTAAGTTAGAAATGACTAGACTATATTCCCTTAAAAATGCATTTTTGTTACAATGGTATATGTAACGTTTACAATATACATGTCATATATATCTCCAAATTTCAAAAGTGCCGTTATGCGTCAGTTGTATTAACCAAAGACAATACTGAGACCCCCAACTCTTGCCGCTGGCCCCCTCAATTTGTTTTCATATTCGCCATTTTGTTTTCCTATCGGTGTTATGTCAATTTAGAATCCGCGTGAAATGCAAAAATATAAAATTAATGCTGCCAACCGCTACCAACCATGGGGGAATGTGATAGAGTTCGGAAATACCACATTTTTACTTCATGAATGAATTTTTCTTAAATAACTGAAGACAAATTCCTCAAAATGTTTTTATTTGCCTTAAAATACTATTCACACGTAACGAATTATTTCAAATTTAACGGACAAAATTATATTCTATGAACGCTGTCAGCAACTTTGCCAACAGCGGAAGTGGCACATGCAAGGTGCGAGTGTGTATTGGTGAGTGAAGTTACGTGACATTTATCAATGCGAATTTTTTTGTAATAATACTAACGCAAGTAATGGAAAATCGGCCGAAGTTGTGGGTCTCAGTATTGTCTCTGATGTTAACCTTACCTACTTAAGATCAAATATCACTTTTGGCTGAAATCGTTATCATCTCTATAAAATCGCTGTCAAGAAGACTCGATGTTATTTGCGTTACAGTCAATGCCCCTTCAGTTCCACGCGGTAAAGAAAGAACTTATCCCACCAGGTACTATGTATGACTCTATATTCCGTCAGAATATAATTTCGCCATGATAAGGATTCTTAATTCTGTCCCATAATTAAATGACGAACTCATGGTTGCAGAATATATACTATAGATAGAGCTCAATATGGACCTTCGTTTAAATTCTCACAATTTATAAAATCCGTTTTTGCTTGCTATTTAACTTTGTTTTAGTTTGTTTTTAAGTTCAATATCCCTTCATGCTTTTTGCTCCCAACGAATTTCACCGATCTGTAAATTAACTTATCAAGAACTCGTCACCAAATTTAACTTGAATACTCCGAAGGTGCTTCCAATACAAATCGCTTCAGCAAAAGCTAAGAAAATATGTATATTATATATTTCTTTTTTTTTTTGTGTTTGAGTAGGAATCACGTTCCTTTGTTATAACGAATTCAATGAACAAGTTTATATTGTTCCAGTTAAATGCAAAAATTTTATATGAATACAGCTGGGAGAACACCCATACAAATGATGAATAAAATACAATGCCGTAGACGAAAAAACGTCCACGAACTTGCTACTTGTAGATTATAAGTCATAGACGTTGAAAGGCTGTGAATTTTCAATTATTCTCCATATGGATCGGTCTTATGGCAGCTTGAACTATTTAAGTGGACTACGCAGAAAGAACTGCATAGTCACGAATTGCAAAGTCTTGAGTTGCAAATCACAAATTATATATTTTTCGCAAATCACAACGATTTTGTCTTGAATTGATACAAAAAGTGGTAATTTGACATTGAAAACGGCGAAAAATATCAAAATTTGTTTTTTGAATATTACGATTAGAAGTTATTAATTCGAGCTTCATTTATTTTTTAGTGATTTGCGACAATATTTGGCGCAATTCGCTACTTCAATAGGTCGATTCCTCAAACACCACTTTAAAATCTCAAATTGCAAAAAATATTTCGTAACTTACCACCACTGAATGATGAAGTCGTAAATTGCAAAATATGAATTGCAAATTGATATAAATAAGTTGCAATCTACGATTAAGAATTTGTAAATTGCAACTACTGAAGTATTAAATCAACCCCTGTTGCAATTTACTAAGGGATGAAATCATAATTGCAACAGAAAAGTGGTAATTTACGATTTGTGTTTTGCAATTCACAACCACAGTAATATCAAATTGATAACTATTGGTGTCAAATTGCGATCGGTTATGGCAATTTATATTTCACGTCCGATCGCATTATTAACACTGAGAAGTGTTGATTCACGACTTTTGAGGGTCAATATCATCACCTCGTATTCGTATTTCTAGAATTGCGAATAAAAAGTCGTGAATTAGTAAATCCTGAGCTAAGCTCTAAAATGAGACAAACTTTTCGTGATTCGGCGATTATTTTTCTTGATTTGATCTAAGAATTCTTTCCGTGAACCTACAAAGCTCTTGCCACTGCCAATAGGTGAGATCGTTGGCCTTCGTTTGCTGCCGATTCCATTATAGTTCCCAACTTTTTTTGCGGACATACTTTTTACTAGCGCTAGAAGATTGATTTTAATCACTTCCAGGCAGCCAGGCCCCCTTTTTTAACCCTCAGGACCCTTGGCCCCCACTTTTTGAAAAATGAAAAATATTACCCCTTTTTCAGTTTAAGTAAGATTTTATTCTTTCTTCAACAAAAAGACTGCAAATATATGAAAAGAATTGTTTCGTAAGGAATGAACAAATTTTTTTCACAGGCAACGCTGCTTCCGGAACTGCCATCTATGAGCCTACAGTCCAATGTGGACCTGGGTCTCAAAAGGGGCGATTTTAAAATGTAGTCCTCTGCATCGTTTCTAGAGAGTTGTCAATTTGAAAGTTTAGAAAGGAACTGAGACAGATAAGGTAGGTTCCGTAACGACCTCTAAATGCCTTAGATTAAGCGATATTCTTTGTCCCTTCACGTTGACAAGAAATATCTACTTGTGGTTTTGGCATTTTCAAACCATTGACAGTTCAAATAGTTTAAGCTCTGGCAACGATTTCATTGCTATACGCTTCCGTAAGTAATTGTAAAGGAAGAAAAACCTTTCCCCTGGTGTGACTTTTAAGATTCTACATATAAATGCCGCTAAAATGTTTCGATACAAGCTCGTTAAAAGTAGAGCTTTGGACTGATCGCGTCCTCGGTTGCCTGTCGGCCGCCAAAAGGGGTTCATCCGCGCCGCCGAGACTCGATCGAGGCCATAAGCGTCGGTCAAGTCTCGGAAGCACTCTTTCATGTTGGCTATCTCGGCCCTTCCCAAAGACCCCCTACTCTAACCCTAAACCTACCAACTTAAATCTAGCTTAAAACTAAGGAGGATGCTACGTAAGTAGCGCACCGGCCCGGGAGAGCGTATCCACCCTCACTTCTTCCTCAAGCCACCAAAATTCGGTGAACTGTTTTACAGTTTATCGACCCTGTCCCGTTCCGCAATTGCGGTACTAAAACGGAGGAGCTCCTGAGCATTGGCGGCGTACCCGTCGTAGATGAGCCGCTTATCCCTCGCACTGCGGTGGCTGTGGTACAATACCGGCACACCATCTGGACTAACCCTTTCATATCTACATGAAGAAATGCCTCAGGCGGGATAGAGCCAGACCGAAGCGTACTCTCGTGGTACGTGAAATTGGTGTAGTAAGCCCCTGAGATCAGGTTATTATCACTGGCCATCGCCCTAGCAACGTGCCTCCGAATCACCTTAATAAGGAAATTGTCAATCCTATTCAGTCGGGCCCCATTGTATAATGTCCTGTTGGGATAGTATTTTATGTACTAGGATTCAGGAGTTCTAAACAACCCTCGACAGGCCCTGAGGCGTTGCCTCTCAATCACCCGAAACTTTTCCATAAAGGACGGCGGTATATTGAACCACATAGGACAGCCATAAGCAATGATAGGCCTTAGAAGGGCCACGTAGCAAATGACCTTCACCCTGGAGTCAAGTTGACTGCTGCGAAACAGTCTCCTTGTCAGAGCGTAGGCCCTCTTAGCTCCAGAAAGACAAGCATCTATATGTTTGTCAAAATACAGATACTGGTCGAGCCGGATACCGAGATATCTGACCACGTTTTTCACCGCCAATGGTCGTCCCTGCTGTCCAGTAATTGTTAATTTTCTCCAGTTTTTTCTGGTGTCCCTAGAGGCCCCAGCCAATGGAGTTCTGAACAGGATTGTTTCCGATTTTTGGAGATTGATTTTAAACTTCCAATCATCGCAATATCTCTTAATTTGCTCGAAGTCACGCTGCAGAAGGATGTTGATGACCTCGATTTTTGGTCCTGACCTGTACGCCACTAAATCGTCTGCGTACGCTATAGCATGTCTGAGGGAACCCACCAGATCACTTGTTTAAATATTAAACAGGACCGGATAATTCACTGCTCCCTGTTGTAAGCCGTTCTCAATTTCGAAAACCCTACTCACGTTGCCAGCTTTGACAACGAACTTCTTTCCCATAAGCATGTCATAAATCATATACAGCAAAGGTTTTTGAATGCCCATTCTAGTAAGCTTATAAAAGAGCCCCTCCAGCCATACGGTATCGAAGGCCTTCTCAAAGTCGACCAGGCAGGCACCCGTGCATTACTTCTTACTTTTGTTCCACTGAATGTCGGAGCTCGAAGACCAGTTTCGACGGGGCATAAATAGTGCCATACCCCGCTCTAAAGCCAAACTGGTTGTCCGGAATAATCTTATTTTCTTCAACCCATCTTAGAAGAGATCTATTGACGACTTTCTCGAATACCTTGCTAATATTCGGGAGCAAACTAATTGACCGCAGACCAGCAGTAATATGCATTGTTCAGCACATTGAGTGGCGAAGATATATACGACGTTTGGGACACCGTCAACTACCGCCGACTTTTTATTTTTCAGTGACTAAAATATGCTCTGGATTTCATCTTTACTCACGAACAGATGAGAATTTAAATCGGCGATTGTGCCAGGGTTGTTCATGGTATACACATTTTCAAAGAAAGCTCCCATCAAATCCACCCTCTCCTGCGGGTCTTCGACCATGAAAAAACCGTCGTTCGAATGAGCACTTTACGAACTTATGCCAGCAGTCAGTAGTGTCTGTATGTTCTCTTCGTCCGAGGTATCCGAACAAATGAAATGTCGTTATGATCTTTCCGCCTGAACAGTTTATTTATTTGTGGCTAGTCAAACTATCTTCACATTTCGTTGCACATATTCATCTGTCTCTGGAAGACAAAGCACACTTTCTTCTTTAAATTTCGCTTTACATCGATTTTGCCAAGATGGAAACGGCAGGTTCAAAAAAATTAAATAGATTTTATATAAATTCTGCCAGTCTGTTTCTATTTCATTATCAAATGTGCCGGTGTTCATCTAGGTCGCTAGGACAAAGACTTCTTCCAGTAGTTTACTGCACTTGGCGCTATCCTCTTTGCCTAATAGAAGGAGATTAATATAAAGCACAAATGAAAATACAAACACCCAAATGGATGTTCACTAGCAATACATTGCACAAATTCACATGCACTAGGTATTTGTCTTAGACAGCTGCATAATCCCTTGAATTCTGGTATTTAAGGAAACATTTTCATTCCACGTTACTTGTTAATGGAGTTTTTAAGTGAGTGTGCTATGTACTATCTCAGCCACGTTCGAGTGTTTTTTTTTTTTTTTTTTCTCTCTCTTATTAAGTGACGCGTTCTCTAGAGAAGTACTTGAATTTTATTCAAGATTTATTCGTTATTGAATTTTGTCCGAAGGACTTTCGCATTGAAGTTAACGCTTATCGATTCGTATCTACATAATGAATACAGAGCTGTCGAAAAGGAACTACAAAGAGCAATAGTCGATAGCGACTTATTGAGAAAGGATGAAAGGATTCTTTGATCATGTGTCTGAAGATGTAATTGAAAATAGGATTGGCACAGATCCAAATGCAATTTTCAATTGAAGTTTTATAACAAAGTGCAATTGCTTTATAGGTACCATCGTTATGAGTGCAGGGGTGGAAAAATGAACTACTTAGGTAGAAAAATATAATGTTTAGTGTGATAGAGTTGGAGATTCTGCTGTAGAACTGGACATCTCCTGTCATTGGTTGTTGTTTCAAAAGCAATGGAAACTTTCCTTTAACCAATGACCCGAAATAAATTGGAACAAGGCGTCCTTGTTCAGTAAATAGTAAAATTTTGTTTCGAAAAGGATTTCATGCGTATGGCTTCATAGGCTGTTTTTGAGAATACCAATCTTCCGGTCTGACTTTGGGCGTTTTTTCGAGTCCCATCTCAATAAAAAAAAAATGTTTAGTCACTAGCTCACAAGGCCTTAAAAGAGCATTCGGTATAATGTCATTCTTGAAAAGAACCCGCATTAACCCAATTATTTAGAGACAGTATTGCACTTTATCCATTTTAAACAAGATATCGCCCGAATCAATGTCATCTACAAACAATAATTACTGACTGGCATCGATGGATAGGAACAAGAACCCCTGCCTTATTCATTAAACCCCATTTAGTAGGCGTAATCAAGTCTCTTTCATTAGCATTTTATAGAAACAGCAATTTTGGCGAAACCATTGAGCAAAGGGAGCCACACAATTTTCCTGTAAGAAAGAAATTAACTCTCAAAATACTCGTTAGAGAAGCCTCCTTCGGGTGTTATTAGATTCATGATAATTTCTCAAACAAACAATATTAAGAATCTGGAAAAAAAACTTTTGATATAGACATTAAATGAACTGAAGCCACAGCTCAATTTCTAAAAAAAAATCTTTGACAGTACTACTATAAAAAAAAATGCACCTTCTTGGAGGTGGAGGTTATTTTCCATCCAGTCAACTGAATAACATGGCAGGACCATACCTGTATCGCGTTTTCAAACATGAGCTACCTATTTTCGGAAAACTGGTGCTCCGACTACAAAGTTACTCCTCCTTCACTATACTGAAGAGTAGTCGAATATTGCTGCTCAAATATGCAGCTCAGTCGCAAATCATTAACTTAACTTAAGTAACTGACAGCACATAAGGACAAACAGTTCGGCTAATAAGAGAGCCTGCTCTAATGTAAAACTAAAATTTACTTGTTTACATATTTAATGGCCTTTTTTAATCAAAAATGCGTCTAGACCCGATTTTTTGGTAGTTGTGCTTAAAACTTTATTAATTTTTTTAATGCCAGTATTATTATGGCAAATGTTTTGAGGAACTTAACAAAATTATTTTCCGAAATGCGACATTTGAGAACCTCACTGACGTTGTGACTATAGTATTCTATGCGTGTGATTTGACGCGCTAAAATATTTGTATTTCAAGTCGTTGGAACATGGCGACGAACCAACAACCTTAGAAGATAAAAAGTGAGGCAATGTACCCCAAATGCTCGATAAAAAGATCAAAAATTGATGAATTCGATTTTATGCCTGTTCGCATAGTGCCCGAAATTATTTACCGTACATAAAAAAAACACCGAATAACTCGTGTGTTTTATTTAATTTCCAAATCCTACAGCTCCTAAACAAACACCCTTTGTATAGTGGTACACCGCTAGGCAGTGTTCGGACTTTACTGAAATTGCAGTAGATCTACTCCGATTTTATAAAATTTCTTAAATCTACTAAGTTTACAAGCAATCTACTGCGATTTTTCGATTTCCCGTATTTTTAACGCATCCAATTACTTTTCTTCCGACTATATTTTTAGCTCGTTATAAATAATCGGCTACTGGCAGCACTCGAAAACCCATTTTCAATCTAGTAGGCTTAGGTAGCAGTATACTCGCACAAACACAGTCAGCTTCGAATAAAAATTAACATGCCACCTCTTTTTCACTTCCTTGACTGAGTCGATTGTCAAGGTTATTATATCGTGGGACTTATCCCTTTTTGTGGGAATTTTGAAGTCCGAAAAGTCTTCCGTGGGATTAAGGGAAAAAGCAGCAAAATCGTGAGAATTTCAGGAATATCAATCTCAATTGATTTAAAACAATTAAAGCAATTTTCCCGCGAATTGAAAATTATTGCCGCGAGCTGTTACACTTTATTCACAATCTACACAAAACAGTCGCGATCAACAAACCCAGGAATGAAAAATTCGTTCGAACTTAACCTTTAAAAACGAAACTGATACGCTGGTATCTGCGACCAAAAAAAAAATGTTCATGTGAATGAAGTGTCACAAACTACGAATTCGTGTGTTCGCAGTTCGCATTTCGCTCTAATGTGAATAGTCTTTAACAAAAATATTCAAACTACAAATTTTTGTTGATTTGACACACTGAATTGTTCATAAAAAAATCCAACTTAGGGTTCTTTCCACTGCGCCACCTCTTGCGAAGGTCTAACAAACATCCGAGAGTCTTGGAAGAGATCCCTTTCATTCGTTCCAAAAATGAAGAACTCACACAAAACGAATCTTTGTGAGAAGCTAGGCCTACTGTCCCTCCGGACCTGCTGCGCCAAATACATTTTTTTTTAGAACCAAAATACATATAATCATAGTTGATGTTAACAAAATTAGATTTTTATACTGATTTTCTTTCCGTGTAATACAAATTCTAGGGTCCCTCCGGACCTGTTGCGCCAACTATATATATAATACAAATTTTACTTTTAAAAACTAGATATTAAAATCGTTGAAAACTTACTGTTTGCAACTGTCTAATAGATAAAGGAACCGAGATGTATAAACCTTCTTTACAATTAATCAAGTTCCAAAAAAATAAAAGTTCATCGATGGAAAATTTATTTTAAATTCTGAGTTTGTATAGTATTCGCAAAGTTATGCATTTATGCTAGGATTGAGAAAGGAACAATAGGCTCCTCTAAAAACTCGCAGTACCAGAGCTCATTGAAAGCTCTCCCGCCCTACAATCTAGGATTGAGACAAAAAATGAATTGCGAACGATGAAATGAAAGATTTGTGATTTATTTATTTTGAATTGTGCAGTTTAAACTTTATTTATTCGTATGTTCTAGATTCTTGTTAATAAATACAAAAACAATGAAAAAAAATAAAATAAAAACATATTTATTTAAGCTCCGTAAATACCTATTGACACTTTTCTTTTCATAATTACAAAAATCTACTCCGCGAAATTCGGATTTACTCCACTTTTTCGAAAAATTCGAACTCGCCGCTAGGCATTGATTATGGTTGCAGGGAAATAAGTCCCGGGGAACTAAATCCACAGAGGGACTAAGTTCCCACCTAGTTGGAATTAAAACCACTCGTAAAGTGGACTTAGTTCCAAGTTAAGGTGGGTGTGTGTCGATTTTTCTTTGTCTTGCAAACCGAATTTCGATTTTGAAATTTTGTATATATATTACTCTCCCTCAGTTAAAATTTAATTTCTCTTTAGTTGCAAAAAAATGCAAAGTACCAACTAAAGTCTTTAATTTTACTTCGTTCCAGTGAGAGTTTACTTTATATTAAAAGGGAAATAAAACCACTCAGAGTTTTCGGAATTTATTTCCCACCTTACATGGGGAACTAAGTGAACTTCACGAAAGTGGTTTTATTTCCCATTAGGGACTTAGTTCCCGGGAAATTATTTCCCTGCGCCTGAATTATGTTCTGATGGGAAAAACGAATGAAATCAGATGCCGTATACAAAAACCACAGAAAGATAATAATTGGGTGTAACTATATACATATTATAATAACTCAACTATACTGATTAGACTGTTCGAACTTTTATAAACAAATTTAAATCGTTGTTTTCACCTGATAACATTAACTGCATTACAAAATTCAATTTGTTGAGGGGAAGCGAATTCCGAGTTATCACCTCATACGATTTATTATCAGATATTAATTCTAGAAGTGCTACGGTTCCTAAATCTAGCACTGAGCGAAAAAGCTCACTCGATTTATAAAATGCGATGCATGAACATTTTATTTAAACTCCTTATAAATAGTTTGATTTATGATTGCTGTAGTAAACATTTAAGTTTGTTTCCTTTAATTTTTCTACGTCTGCCATCTAAATAGTCGCTTTAGGAAAATGGGATAGATTTGATTCGAACCATGCCCACATGTACGAGTAGTGAGTGAAAATTTAGTCCAATTAGGATAAAGCCGCAGAATGAATAATTATGATTGAACATTTTATCCAACTATGCAAAAAAAAAAAACTTACGGCTCATTGGGTATGGGCAGTAATTCCGTACTTAGCTGTAACGAAAAAGCGACAGGTCGTTGAGCAGTATGTAATTCCGAACTCCGATGAAATTGATAAAAGTTAAAAAACGAGAAGGGGCATGGGAATTATATCAGGGACTTATGTCCCATTAAAGTGGGACATAAGTAAGTCCTGAAAAATCGCGACAGATTTGAAGCAGCGTTTTTGTTCCTAGGTCTATCTTAGTTAATTTACATGACACTCGCACTTGACCGGTTTTTTTTTTTTTTTTTTTGGTTTTAGTAAGATTTTGTTCTTAATTGTACGAAAAAGTTGTTTACTGATTATAATTTGAGCGGCAACGCTGATTTGTATTGGAGAATAGTAATAATGCGCGTAGTCCACTAACTCAGACAGAGAACCATGAACGAAAGAACGAAAGTAATTATCAGCTATTCGACACAAATTCATAAGTTTCTTCCATTATCCATTAGTCCCAAAGAAAATGTCTCCAACAAACGAATTTCAAATAGAAGCTGGGCTCGAGTATGCCAGTAGCAACAACAAATTAATTATCAGCTTATTACCTAAACAGCCCCTCCTGTCTCCTGCTGCGACGCCGTTTACCTGGTTTACAATCACATTAATAGAAATATCATTCATTTCAATAAATGTTGTTATCTATAGTTATGTAGCTCGTGAAGCACGTTTGTTTTCATTTGAAGATTATACTGCTTTATTGAATGCGTTATATTAGTCATCACAATTGTAGTATAGAATGTTCAAAATGTATGTACTAACCTTTGCACAAAGATAAGGAAGTAGATATTCGGCGAAATCTGTAGTATCATTAGAGATGGTAATCTAAAGGTGTAAAAAGTGTTGTTTTTTTTAGCAAATCTACCTATGGTGTCAGGAGATAAGCTCGCAAGTGGTCTTAGGACTGTGAAACAAAGTATACAATTGACTTGAAAATGAACTACTATCGGAGTAAAATTCGACCCAAGGTAAACAAGGCATAGATTGAGATTTTTTGCTTTATTTTAATAAAGTTTAGATAATTTTTTTCGATTACGATTAATATAAGAGTCACAAAATGCAAAAGGGCCTAACTCAGTAAGATCCAACCAACCAACCAAACCATAAGATATTTTTTTTTTTTTTTTTTTGGTATACCGAGGGTAGGTGAAAATCTTCCAAAGACACTATGAGAATAGCAAGCGCGTGCTCATAGTAGTGTCAGATTTTTACTGACTAAAAACACCACCCTTCGAAAGATTGTTAGATACTGCAACTAAGATATAACTTATCAAGCAATTTTTCACGAAATAACAACTTTTGACAGGCTTCTTTCCAATGAAAGATCCTGCATGTTCCGCAATTTAGACGCGGTTAATCCTATCTTGCCAAGTCGAACGGTTTCGTTCTTTGAAGCCGGCGCAATAAATTGTTCTCGTCCAAAATTTGTCGGACTGTATTGTTGACATTTCCGATTAGTCGGTTTCTATGCTTTCTCGCGAAGCTTCTAGTTTCCGCTTCAATTGTTGGAATTCCGAGATTTCTGTGGATATCGTCGTTTCCAATATACCATGGTGCTTGTACAATTTCTCTAAGCACTTTATTTTGAAAAGTTTGTAGAATATTGGCATTTGTTTTCTTGGTACAACCCCAGAGTTGTATACCGTAGGTCCACACCGGCTTTAGCACTTGCTTGTATAGAAGCAGTTTGTTTTCGGTACTGAGCTGGGAATGTTTTCCGAGTAACCAGTACATTTCTCTATATTTGATATCGAGTTCTTTACGTTTCATTTTCACGTGCGAATTCCATTTCAGCTTTGCGTCGAGTGTCATTCCCAGGTATTTGGCCTCGTTTGCAAAGGGTATTCGGGCCAAGTTTAGGAAAATTGGCAAGTCATAAGTTTTCTTATACGTGAAATTCACGTGAACAGATTTAGTTTCGTTGAGGGCGATCCGCCAGTCCCTCGTCCATTCATTTACCTTATTCAGTGCGATTTGAAGTTTTGCAGTCGTTTCTTCAATTGTATTACCTATTGCTAGGATAGCGGTGTCGTCGGCGAACGTAGCGAGAGTAGTGCCATCTTCTCTTGGTATATCGCGAGTATATAACAAATAGAGAAGGGGCCCAAGGACACTTCCTTGCGGAACGCCGGCCGAAATTTCCTTAAGTTGAGAGTATTCGTTTCCATGTCTAACACGGAAGAGTCTATTCCCGAGATATGATTCTAAAATATCATATAGGCGTACGGGAAGAACTTGTCGTAATTTAAATTTTAAACCGTCATGCCACACCTTGTCAAAGGCTTGTGAGACGTCAAGGAATACACTTGAGCATATCTTTTTTTCTTCAAATGCTTTCTCAATTACGTCAGTAATTCTATGCACTTGGTTAATCGTGGAATGCTTGGTTCTGAACCCAAACTGGTGGTCAGGGATAAGATTATTGTTTTCTATAACCGGTTGTAGGCGCGTTAGTAAGATTCTCTCGAAAACTTTGGATACGACTGGAAGAAGGGAAATTGGTCTATACGACTTTACTTCATTTGGCGGTTTTCCTGGTTTTAAAACCATTATGACCTCCGCAACTTTCCATTGGCTCGGTACGTGTTTTAGTCTGAGCGCAGCATTTATTATATGAAGAAGCTTAATTAATGCTTTTCTTGGTAGAACTTTAAGAACTTCTCCCGTGATCAAATCATAACCAGGAGCTTTCTTAGGTTTTAGGGATTCAATTTCCCGTTTTAGTTCCCCTAGCGTTGCACTTGTGAGTACTAAATCATCGGATAGTAATTCCGCCGCAATAACACTGTCGTGAACCGCCCGACCATCGTACGGTTTAAAGGTTTCTTCTAAATGGGCGGCAAAAACGTCCGCTTTTTCCTTATCTTCCCTTGCCCATTCATTTTGATTTATTTTAATTGGCGGCGCGGGGATTTTTGGCCTTTTGGTGCCTTTTACAGCTTTCCAAAGTGAATAGTTGGAATCTTTTTTCGCCGTTAAACTTTCAAGGTAAGAACCTATCGCACGATTTTTAAAGTCCTTAATAGCTGTCTTCAACAAATTGCACAAATAATTCAAATGTGTTTTATGTTGTGGGGCGCGACTCTGTTGCCATTTTTTACGCGCCTTCCTTTTTTCGTTGACCAATTCTTTTATTTCGGGAGGATATCGTAGACCGTATTTGGCCGGCGTTTTCCTTGGATTAGGCGTATTATTCCAAGAAGCGAGCTGTACGATCTCAACGAAGCGATCTACTTCAACCTCAAGTTCATGGGGTGTCGTAAGTGGAACGCTCAGTTCAACATTCTCTTCAATTTCGTTCCTAAAGCCTTCCCAGTTAGTTGTTCTACCAGTTAATTTCGCTGGCTGAAGGTTATTTACTAGTTTTAAGCTCAATGTTAAAATAACCGGTGAATGATCAGATGACAGATCAAAGCTCTCTTCAACTTTAATGTGGTTGGTAGATATTCCTTTCACGACGAAAAAATCGATCAGGTCAGGTATTTTTGAAGTATCAGTTAGCCAGTAGGTCGGTTTGCCCGTCGAGTGGAAATCACAACTATACTCCATATCGCGAGATGTATCTAGAACCCCAGAACGTGTGTTTCGCATTAAAATCGCCGCCAATAATGAAGTTTGGTTTGAGCGATTTAAGCAAGTTAGTATAATCAGTTTTTACAAGCGCGGAACGCGGTGGACAGTAGATAGATGAAATTCTAAGAGTACGCTGACTATTTTTTACTCGAATCGTGCACAGTTGCATAGTTTCAAGCTCTATCTTCAGGTCTTCGTATTGTTCAATGCAGTCTTTAATAAACAATGACGATCCACCTCTCGCGTTTCCCGAAGGGTGACAAGCGTGGAAGTCATTATAGCCTTTTATTTTTAAGCTCGATACCCTTTTCACATGAGTTTCAGAAATCAAACAGATGTCAAGATCTTTCTCGCGTATGAATATTTCCAATTCGTCGAGTTTTTGCAAAAGTCCGTTTGCATTCCAAGTGCATATTTTTAACATTGGTTTTTCATTCATATTTTATTTGATGTACGCGTTTTCCGTGAATTATTTTCGAGCTTAACCAAGCGATCGAGAATAATTTTATTTATTTTGCTTTGTTCTTCAAGTTTCTGGAGAATAACTGAGAAAACATGTGAAGCAGGCGAAGTTTCAACGTTATTTGCTCCTTCGGATGCCGCGGCCTGAGCGTAGGTCTGCACTCTGGCTGTCCGAGGGCCACTATTCGCCACAATTGGCTTTCCTGATTTTAACTTTTCAGTAGCGTTTCTTTTGACAACAGAGGTCGAGGGCTTTTCTGTTGTCTCTATTTCTTTGACATTATTACGCTCTTGAAGCGGAGGTTTTACATTGCCTACTACCTCCTGGGCGGTCTTACGCTTTGTCTTTGTTGGCGGCTTTGTTTTTATATTTTGTGGCTTAAGGAGCGCATCTCTCCGTTTTTGCAACTCCTTAGCTACTTCGCAACCTCTATAATTTGCCGGGTGCTTTCCATTACAGTTGGCACAGGTAGCGGAGGATTGTTTATTTGCTCCACAGTCTTGGGAGAAATGATTTCCGGCGCATTTCACACATCGCGGCTCTTTTTTGCAATACATTTGCGTATGATTAAATTCTTGGCAACGTTTGTACTGTGGAATTATTTTTAAATTTCTGCGCATGGGCTCGATTTTTACCACAATATTTAGTATTGTTTTAATTCGGTAGATATCTTCGATATTATCAGACCTATCGAAAGTAAGCATAAAGAGCGGCAGTCCACGCCTTACCAGGACATCCCTATCTTCTTCCGATTTCTGTTTCTCCTTCTTGATGATATTAACGGCATCAAGAATTTTAAACCCTTTGGCTTTAAGGTCGTTTATAACATCTTCTTTTTTGCATGAGGGGTGGAGTCCCCTTGCTACAACACGATGTGGCCTTTCTGACTTTATTTCGAAAGTATACCACTGGATCTTCTCGGTATTTAGCTTTTGGGACACTGCCCGGTAGTCTTCGTGGTTATCGATGTTAATTTTCCACGCATTATTTCTCGAAAATGTAACCTTAAATTTCGATGTTATCGTTCCTTTAAGGAGGCTGTTCAATTTATTATAATCCGTTACCCCAACGACGTTTATTGGGGGTGGTGCGCGAATATGCTTTCGGAGTTGTTTTTCTTGCGTTACTTTACGCGTTAGTTCTTTTAGGGGCTCGACTTCGGGCGAAGAACCGGCTCTCCTTTTCTTACTAGGTCTTTTCTTAGTTACCCAATTCGTTTCGCGTGCTAGCTCTTCTTCGTCGGTGTGGTATTCCCGACTAGCCAACCGTGGTGGAGTACATTCGCGTTCTTTTTGCAGATGGGTGTTCCTTAGAACCTTATTTTGTTCTTTTAACAGTTCTATCTCTTTCTTAAGATCTTGATAGAGTAGATCCATTTCATTAAGCTTGATTCGAAGTTCTTTATTTTCTTCCTCAAGACTTTTATCTTTCACTGAGTCCTGTTTTTCACGCGCTATCGTTCCCGGCGGACTTCTTTTCCCGGCGTTATTCGATCTTGTTGGAGGAG
This sequence comes from Cheilosia urbana, assembly GCA_946477585.1. Lineage (NCBI taxonomy): Eukaryota > Metazoa > Arthropoda > Insecta > Diptera > Syrphidae > Cheilosia > Cheilosia urbana. Next base: position 128,093,111 of record OX297853.1, on the reverse strand, counting down.
ATCGAGATACCCTTGTGCTTTTAATAAAAGGGTTTATGGATTGCAATAAGCGGCTCTCCCCAGAATCCGTAGAGCCGACCTCCGAAGAGGGTGGATTTTCCAGTAAAGCTGGACTGCCACCTGGGGTACTTAATCTTTTTGTTTTGTTCATTGCATTTTTTTGTATACGCCATTTCGCTCGGTATACGGAGATTGGATTTTAGTCGCCTTTTACGACAGGCATGCCTACCTCGGGTATATTCTAACCCCTACCCGAAGGGGTGGGGTTAGAGGTAGGCATGCCGAGGTAGGCATTCCGAGAAGGAATGACCAATTCCTTATTAAATTAATATTTATTTTATGTAATAATTTAAATTGCTATTAAATTTGTATTAAAATTTAATTATTTATTTATTTATGAATTCTGCTGAGGAAAAATTGCATCAGAAGAGTTTAAACTCGTAGCCAGTGTTGGTTCCGTCGTCCCCTCACCTTCTGGGCCCCCTAGTAATAATTTACCTATTATTACCTGGTCGTGAGAGATCTTCAAAACCGGTGTTGCTTTACGCCAATCGCACGAACGGCTCTTAGCAAATATTCTTCCATTTTTGCACACCCATAGTTGTATAAAGTCGCCAGTTAAGTTTGGGTTTTTGTCTACTGCATTGGGTGGGTTATAAAAACTCTCCAGATTAGTGCGCCGCATGTGTTTTTTTAGCTGTTGTCACATTCACAATCCATCGATACCAACCAAATAAAACCCTAAGAATATTTTCCTCTCAAAATGTCTAAAGAGACGTAGACGCCTCCTTACTACTTACTTACTTAGGTACAGTCCGGTGTGGCACTGGGCCTCAACCTATACGCCTCTCCAGCTAGTGCGATCTTTTACTAACTGCCTCCAGTTGCGCACTCCAAGTTGGTTTAGGTCCCCTTCCACTTGCGCGCGCCACCTACTGCGAGGTCTTCCTTTACTGCGTTGTCCCTCCGGGTTGGAAGACTCTTCGGGCCGGAGCATTGGTGTCCATTCGCTCTACATGTCCCAGCAATCTTAGACGGCTGATGTGTACTTTTCTGACTAGGTCGATGTCGTTGTACAGCTCGTAGAGTTCGCTGTTAAATCTCCTCCTCCAGAGCCCGTCAACGCAAACGGGACCAAATATCACTCGAAGAATTTTGCGTTCGAAACGACCAAGGAGATCTTCATCCGCCTTTGATAGCGTCCATGCTTCTGCACCATAAAGCAGGACTGGGATGATGAGGGTCTAATACAGAGTCTGTCTCCTTAGTATTTCTCGACAAGGCCTTACTAATTAATTGCCTTCTTAGACCGAAATAACAGCGGTTGGCACGAGTGATTCTTCGCTTGATTTCTGAGGTGATGTCATTCAGAGTTAATAGCGGATCCGAGGTAGACAAAGTCCCCAACTACCTCAAAGTTATAGCTGTCTATCGTGACGTTCTCTCCGATTCGTCGATGTTGTGTGTCCCTTCTTGTTGACAGCATATATTTTGTTTTGCCGTCATTCACCACTAACCCATTTTTACCGCTTCTGTACTGATACTTGCAAACGCACCAGTGACAGCTCAACGCCTCCTCCTTACGCTAAGGAAATTGCGAGGTAGAGTATTATGCATCGATCTTAAAGTTATTTTTCAAGAGTTGTCGAAGTATAAAAATTTGGCAATGTCCTACTTTTTAGGCTGAAAACTGCGGTGATTGTGGAGCTTATTAACGAACAGTTTTCGCCTTTTCGGTCCGAACTCGGATCCGTTCACACGATTTTATAGGAAACAAAAAATGACAAACTAAAGTGAACTTCTAGAACTTTCAGTGACAACCAACTGGACGATGGCTTATTTGTGGACAAAACATCCTTCACCCACACTAGTTACAAACGAACACACTTTTTTCCATTTACACTGTAAACAAACAAAAAAGTTCAACAAACCACGAACAAGCTTTATTCATTAGGATGTTACGAAAAAGGCCCTTAATATCAGTTATACAGGAGACACCTGCGCCCTTCTCGCGTAACTAAATATAACTTAATTTAACCAAGAACTCGTTGGTCTCAGCCGCATGTAGCAAAACCCAAATAAAGAACATTTTGGAAAGTTTCGTTGTTTTTCTTTTTGAACAACCGCAAAGTGTACACAATACATATACAGATACACCCACGTATATAAAAAGCTATGAGTTGAGCATTTTTTGGTGTTCGCTTTGCATGTGAAGGAGGGTAATTCGCCCGACAGGACTTATGCTCATCGTACCTATAGTGAATGCACAACGAGATGCTAACTTAACCTGAAGTTGAATTCTAGTATACCTAGAGCACGTAGGGCAAATTGGAAAAGTTTTGCATTAGCGTCGTTATTTTTTTTTTTCTAAGGATAAACAAGGCAAGTGTTCTAGTCGCATCTGAACACGTTTGAATACGCATTAAGGGTAGAGTAGAGTTTAGAGAAAGTAGAACGGGATGTAAATATATTCAATTACTAAATCATTACGTGGGGCGTACTGTAAGAGCTTTACAAGAGTGTGTTGGAAAATTAAATTGGAAACACATTCTCGGCGGGGAGCGCTGCCAAAAAATGTATGCGTTAACTGGGTGTTTTCAGACTTTTGTGTAAAAAGGACCACATAGATTATACGCAAAGGGAAGAGCTACCTAAATGGGTATTTTAAGATCGTAGATAGGTTTTCCATTTCTTCCGGAAAAGATCTGGTATCCGCATGGGTTTATTTTTGTTAAATAAACACGATTTAAAAACGTTCTGTTGACTGTTCTTGTGATGAGATTCTCGATAGATGGAGGAAATCAAACGAAATTCGCAATTATCAATCGAAGTTGACATTTTTATGGTCACACTTTTGACATCATTTTTAAGGACCGTATAGAGTCTTTTTAGTTTTAGAAATGTAACAGTTGAACGAATGCTAGTGAATACATCCCTATAATATAGCCATAGGACTAAACACAACTCCATACTGTCCTTAATAGCGATGAAGGTTTAGGAAGCTTTGATTTGGAATTCTCGAAGGAAATTCAAGTATTGGTGTCTTTATTGGAGGCACAGTGATTTAAAGAACCTGATACCAGGGATCAGATCCTGTAAGGTAAAACGTTTCCGTGCGAACGAATAATTGGCAGAAGTAAATCGTTCGTGCACCCGAAAACGTCTAAAAGTTTCGTCTTACAGAGTGCCCACCAGCAAGTTGTAACTAACCTTAAACATTGTAAGCAAGACAAAAATCAAATCGACTTGAGTATGTGGTTCATAAGAGTACAATTGCAAAATATAACAGCATCTTCTGCCTTCTCAAACCGACTATGTAAAGAGATAACGATGATGTACTTTATATAAATATTCAAAAATACTGTCATACAGCAAAAGTATGACTAATGACTTTTGAACATCTGCGGTAGACAATAAGGAAAGTACTCAACCCAATTCACTCGCCCAGACCTTATCAGTTGTTTCTGTTCAAGCCGCCAATTTGTTTCAAGTGATTTAGAAAATCAACGATGGTGGGACTACGGTATAAACAAATCCCTAACAACGATGAGGTCAGAATGTTGTTATTCGAACAACAATTAACATTATTAATTTGGATCAATGCAAAGTGATAAGAGAGGGCAAACGCCTATCGGTAGTTTCTTTTTGTTGTCTTTTCTTTCTTTTCTGCTATGAAATAGGAGTCCTATATAGGGGTAGCGCTATCCCAATGCGTATAGCAATTACGTTTTGAAAAAAAAAAAAATAAAAATAAAGTGATTGCGGCACTTTGCGTGCTTATAGAATATGGCGTCTTGTTCAATGATTTAGAATTCTAACTGCGAGTTCAAATACTGTGAACGTACCAAAAATGGCGAAATGTTTTCATCAGTAGGAAGAGACCACACGCACATATCACTGTGACGCTACTTGCCCCTGCGATTTCAACGATGTATGTGCGGAGGAAGAGAATCCTTTTCGTTTCTCCTTCATGAAGTTATTGCCTGTAACGTACCATTTAATGGGGCATAGAGTTTAAAAAGTATTAATAATATAATAGCTGCCGGGACTAAAAACAATGTAGTTTAGAAACACGAATTCGTCCCAATAAGTCGGCCAAGGATATTAGATCTGATAGACAAAAGGAAAGTTTCCTAATACCAGATACAATATGCCCTCCTTCCAATGCTTTTAAACAAGAACGTAAATTTAAACAATAAACCTCAGGGCCCCGGCGATGATTTTTCAGAAATATTCTGTTTTCGCTACTTTTACAACATGGTGTGTGCACAGCTGGAGGGTGCCAGCAATCAGTGTTACCTTCGGGACGCTTTATAGAGCCATTTTGACTCCTTTTTGAACGCCCGGAATCCGGACTCATCCTTTAAAAAATCAGTGGATTGCTATAATTCAAACTTGTTAACCTAGTTAGTTGAATTCATTCTAAATTTGGTATTGACATAATGTCATGCATTTGGGGAACGACTTTTTACAAAACGTCCTAAGTTCTACATCTGTGTGAAGTTTCAATAAAAACACGAGAATTGGAAATGAAAACTACTGCTACACTTTTTGTTACTGTGGTTTGACGTTGCTCCTGGATTTGTTGTCGGTTTACCTGGATAGGATATATAATTTTACTTTATTTAAAACTTATCAATTTTAGCAGAAAATTATTTAAGAGTTTTATTAGTACTCGTATTGTTATACCTATATAATAAAATGATCTGATTTTGTTTGTAGTGTTTGAAATTGTATTTTATATGCTTCGCACGCATAAAGTATAAAAAATAAAAGATAATATAAAAATCGGAATGGGACTCCGTTTTTTATAAGAACCCTTTGTATGGACTCTTGCATTAAGCTGGCTCGGAAGGTGCACAACAGGGACCAAATAGGACCGGATCTGTATAAAGAAATTCAGCCGTTTCTTTTTTTATTATCATCAAAATTTCCAAGCCCGGAGTTTCTCCTCAGCCCGTATGGGGATTGCCCCTGATGATCTAGAGGCGGTGGCGGAGGATCGGGAGCTATGGAGGGTCCACTTAGGCATTCTGAACCCGCGACCCTACTAATGGAAGAGCCGTCATTGAAAATGAATGAATGAATAGATTAAAACTTCTACATTTCACCATGGCGGAGTGGCTTAGTGGTTAGTGTGGTGGACTACTAAGCGAGGGGTCGAGGTTCGAATTCCACAAAAACCCAAATTCTAACTTAGGGTTTTTTCCACTGCGCCTCTCGCGATCGCCTGACAAACATCCGAGAGTATAACTGGCTTGAAAAAGCTTCTCAATTAGCCATTTGGAGTCGACATAAAATTGTAGATATCCCTTCCATTCGTTCCATAAATTAAGAAACTCACTAAACGAGGCTAGGCCTAGTGTCCCTGCGGACCTGTTGCGCCAACTATTTATTTTGTTTACATTTCGCCATGATTATCAAAACCTAAATGTCCACAAAATAGAACTCCTAACGTGTTTTTTTATCTAGCTATGATCCACAACGTTTCAATGAACATCGTGTCCAGCAAGATACGTAGATTTCGAGCGAGTATTATAGAAAAGGAAAGGTTAAATTCCCGAAATTGAACTTCAGATTCCGCAGCTTTAACAGTCTGCTAAAGTTTTGCTTTAAAATTTTTAGCACCAACTTAACTGCGCAGGATATAGTTAAGAGATAATTATTTTAGGGTAACTGCAAAAGTAGTTCGTCCATAGCTAGTTAGTATTGTCGGAGGCGATGTCTGCATCTCTGACATTCAAAATATTGATTGGCGGTGCCGTTGGGAGTTAATATTTATATTTAGTCTTAAGTTTAATGAAATGTTTAATATTTAATAAGCTTCTATTAATTAAATTATAAAATTATCCTTTCAAGGTACTGATATATTAAAGACGTATTTCTTACTACCTCAGTAGTGGGACTTGTCTCGACGTTAATAAACTTTTAGCCAAAGATGATCAACTTTTCTATTTTCATAATGAAGTCGCCCAGGAGATTTGAATGTACTTTGAACAAAACTCACAGCAGTGTTGCTACATCGAGGGATCGTGGGATTTGTCCCATTTTGTGTGAATTTCAATGCCATTAATGGAAAAAGCACCAAAATCGTTGATGAAAACTCAATGGAATGGGACAAAAATAAATTCAAACTGTAAGCTTTTGCCAAAAATTTAATCAAAACTACTCCATTTCCTCATGATTTTCAACACCTAAATGTCTATAAAAAGAGCTCATGTAACTAGTCTTTTATTCAAATTTTTTAGTGCCAAAAAATAATTATTTTTATATTAAAGGTTCGTTTATCATTGTTTTCGTGTAATACAAATTTCACTTTTAAAAATTACATTTTTTTTCACAGAAACGTATATAGGGATTTAAAAAGCGTATTTGAGTACGGTGAAAAGGGAAAAAATGAGTTCTACTACTAAATGCCCTTTAGTATATAAAGGTAATCGGTACGCTACAACAGTGATAAGGTAAGAAAAAGCCGACGCTGAGGTTAATAGAAAATGTGTCATTGCCAGGTAGGAAACTTGTAGGTACTTCCGCAGTTCGCCACTTTTTAGTCGGCTGATGGTTGTACTAAGAACTACTATTAACATTTTAAAATTAAAATCAGTGAAGTTCAAGATCGAGAACAATCTAATAAAATCAGACACCACATTATTTTTTTTTATAATTGTTTATAGTCATTCAAGAGTGGAACTCTGATTTCTTTAGAAAGTTATTCTTTTCAATTTAAATATACCTTCACCAGTATTTGAAGACCAAAAATGAAGTTTAATAGATAATTATGTGGCTGTTTAAAATTACTTGAGCTAGGTATCTCGCCCGATGCAAAAATTTTCTTTATTTTTCTGCTGAAGCCCCCTGAAAACTTTATTTCAACGCTAAACAAAACACTAAACAAAAATTATATTCGGCGCTTAATATAATGAAAGAATATATTTGAGCGACTGAAACTCTTGAGAAAAATTATTTAGCTTCTGAACATTCTAACAAAATTTATATTTTCAATAACATAGGTCTAACTAATTAATTCGTATTGTTACTAATAAGCTTCATGAATACCGGTTATAATTTATGATAAGTCTAGTTTTATTCTGTTTATTAGTTACTAGCTGACGCGTGCTTGTGTTTCTTCTCAGAATTGTTAGAAAACTTCTACTGACTCTTCTATAATAAGATTATAGCAAACAAATTTGTAATTTTTCTTTTTTACTTTTCAATAAGGCCCCAAATTCTTGTGTGCCCAAGGGCCCCGGCATACCCTAAGACGGCCGTGTACATAATCTGGCTAAAACATAAGCAACCATAATTTTGCAGCGCAAAATACTTCACACGTTTATGTACGGTCGAGAATGCAGTCTTTTAAAATTAAATTTTACCATCTGAAGGAAGCGTTAGAGAAGATTACACAGAAAGATTCTGTTTCAGCGATTTTGAGTCAGAAACAGGTTGCTGCGGAGTAGCAGCGCACGCGATTAATGGTTCTTCAATGCATTTTCCTATCCATTACTTTCAGAGCTGTTTAATATCGAACTCCCCATAATTTGGGTATCGCAAAAAATAAAAATACGCTGATAAATGTCAAAAGCACAAGACTCTGAGTATACAATGTATACCGAAATAAGTCGATGATAAAAGCAACGTATAAACTTATTCAACCCATACTGGCAATACTTGTTAGTGGTAGTAGACAATTTTGGGGGTTAGGAAAGAGCAAATCAAAAATATCTACATTTTTAAGATGTGGCAAGATTTCCCTTTCAGAACATCAGTCTCTCCTCACTTTCTCTTTTCTTTGTAGCGCACAAGATTGTTGTGAAGCTGTTTTCCTCATCGCAAAATCGGCCAACAACTGTCGCAGTTTCTGCAATTAAATGTACCCAAAAACAGTTCTCAACACTGAAATGTATTTAAACACCCCCCCAAGTCAATATGATGTATAAAAACTATGCAAAGAGTAACTTTAAAAACTTCCATCTGACTTTTCGACGAAAACTTGTGCAAAATTCATCTCAAGCCCGATTCGTAGCGAGTTGCGAAACTACTTGAACCGTGCAAGCACTGCGTCAACACTGTTATCTTTGTTTCATCAACTGCATTTGACAATGCTCGCTTCCAAGAAGACGACATCCCAAATCTGTTGGCCAAAGTTTTATGCCAGAGAAAAATCCAATTACAATCCTAACTAATTAAAACTTAAAAAAAAAACACACACACACACACACAGACGTATCCTTCCGTAGCATAACAAGAATCTCCACAGCTCATTATGAAGGGCAATTCAATTTCGCACAGCCAACAAAAAAGAAATAAAAATTCATTTATAATACTTACTTCCACAGTTTTCCAAGGGACTTGCTCAGCTCGGAATTCTGAAGATGTGGATACTGCTTGGACATTACGCGTCGGGCTGCCTGCGCCCACACCATAAACGCATTCATTGGCCTCTTGATATGGTCTTTTTTTCTATCTGACGTCGATCTGAAATGAAAAGATTATGGTGGTGCAGTCAACATAAATTAACTATCATCATTCCAGTAATATACGCTGAGGCGGGCCGAGAAGGATTTCAATTGCGAACGTCGACCACAGGCACCCGCCAGATAGTGTATCAGATAAACTTCAAATTAAATTCTGGTAAATGCGGTGAACAGCTTGGTTCGTTTTATTCGTCGCGGTAATATGCAAAACTTCCTGTTTGCGATAATTGCATATACCCGCAGTATGGTAAAAGTACACCGTACATCTAAATCTAGAGTTGGTTTACAGATGCTTCCGTATGCTTTTCGTGGTGAGCTCTTTCGACGCTCTGTCATATATAAAGTTTATGGAAATTTGTTAATTCGCAAATTTCCCAGTGAAATCCTGTTTCGAACTTTATCCACAGGAAACAACTTTTCGCTGAATTGGCCCAATTTGGAAGTTGACGGAAAATATGTGAGTAATTATATTTTCATCTGCTTGCATTGGAAGTAGCTTTAACGTTTTCAAAGAAGAAACCTTGCATTGCTGTCTTGTTGACTGATTTCTGTTAATTTTGGAGCTGTATTTTGGAAGTGAATATCATCAACCTGGGATGGCAGTTGGAAATTTATTGGAAGTGCATATTTTCAGATAAATGTAATTAAATTGATTTGGTTGCAGCTGCCATTTGCTTTTGCACGGTACACTTTGATGGGCAATTAAATATGTAAAACGAAAGCTTTCAGTGTTAAAGTGGTGACTTTGATTTGACACTACATAAATAGGTAATAGCCTCTCCTTTTATATCCGCATTGAAAATGAGACCATTTTTTAGGTCTCGTTGGCGCAAAATGAGTGGAACACAGTGGCGTGGTAGCACATTCTCAAATGGGAAGTCGAAACAAAATTATTAATTCCATACAAATATAAAAAAAAAAAACCTCACATCTGTGTACCTTGAAACAAAATCATACATTGAACATTTTGCAAATTTGGTTCACAATACTAAATTCACTTTAAGTCGTGCATTACAATCAGTCAACTGAATTTGTAATGTAAACCAAAACACTACCCCTTACCTACCTCAACATACTACCTCCCAGTACAATGAAATCGAAAATCGAATAACCCGAAGAGAACGCAGTGATACCAACCCTGATTTTCAAAAGTCTGTAGATGAAGAATAAAAATTCTGTAGAATTCTGTATATTTATGCCTGTCGAAATTCTGTAGAAATCCTGACTTTTTTTTAACATACCAAAAGTGCTAAAAATGTAAGTTTTGGATGGCACAATATATTAGTCTTTAATTATATTTATTAAAAAAAAATTTTAATTTGCTCGGAAAATAATTGAAATAATTCATAACAACAATTGCTTTAAAAATTTAAAATTTTTCGGAGTTTACCTCCTTAAGAAACGATTTGAGTTATAGGGCCCGGTACAGAAATTTTATGAGGAATAAAATCAAGTGTAACACTCGAGCTATCGTAACGATAGTTTAACATTTCGATAGTATCGATAGTTTCGGAATAAAACTATCAATACTATCGATAGTATCTAAACTGAGTTTTTGCTCAACCATATATGCGTTTCGATAGTATCGATCATTTTTTTTGAAGCATCGATAGTATCGATAGGTAGTAAAAAACTATCGATAGACTATCGATGAGATAGAAAGACTATAGTACTATTCGTTGGTTTAGACTTTAGAGTTCAGTTGACTGGCGCAGAAACCTCAATGGTGGCGGTTGCAATGGTGTCAGCGCTGGTGGTTGCTATTTTTTAAAGGGCAAACCACATAATTGAATGCGTATGCATTGGCACTGCTGTTTTATGATGCTTTCCCTTTCCGATTTCAGAGCGTGGGTGAGGGGCAGCGTTGCCAAGTCATTCTGGCGTTAGAGCACCGTTTTTAAAATTGTCAGCGTTAATTTTGACCTCTTGGGCACCAAAATTGACTTTTTTTTTTAAATAGCTCCAAAGTAGTGATAACAAAAATAGTAAAAAATCAACAACAATAAAATCTAATAAAACTTATAATAGGTAGGTATCTACTGGTACATACATTTAATTCATTTTTTGAATTGCCCTTGTGATATATGCCAGCAAAGTACCTACCGATTTTGGAAATTACATTTTCAGGAATTCTTATTATTATTTGTTAGTTTATTTTTGTATTAAACTTATTTGTCTGAAAAACATTTCCAGTTTCCATATCGCCATTTGAGTCTGGCAAACATACTAATTCTAAGACCAATTTGCAAATATTTTTGAATGTTTTTTAACCTTAAAAATCTATCGATAAATCTTTTGAAGTTTTTGATTGCCACTTAAAATTTGCTAGGATTCTCCATTCCATTTATCTCCCTTGTAGCTTTTTACTATCACGATTAATTAGTTTCGGCTGTATTCAAAGAAAGAGAAAAAGGCAGTGTGCAGCGGCAGCGTTAAAAAAGCACTAAAATATTTTTTAAAGCACTAAAAAAACGCCCAAGCGCTAGATTTACTTTTTCGGCACTAAACCTAAATGTTGGGCACTAAAATTAACGCTGAAAGCATTGACTTGGTAACGCTGGTGAGGGGTTGGTTTTGTAGTATTCTTTTTCTGCCTTTTTGGTTCGATTTCATAATATATTCCGTTTTTTTTTTTTTTTTTTTGTCTGTTGCTTTTATGAATGAGATGAGCAGGTACCTACTTTGTGTGTAGTTTGGATGTGCATTTCTTTTTTTGTGGAAGAATTTCTGCATTACGATTTGCGAGATTTTTCAATTTTTGTTTGAGCACATTATGAATTAAAAATTTGATTCCTGTCTTCTATGGGCATATGACTGATTTAGTCGGTGTGTTTAATTTGTTGTGGGGGTAGAATTTTGTAGGGAAAAATTGTATAGTAAATTGCAAATTTATTTAAAAATTTACATCTGTTACTGTTGAATACATGTTGCTCTCAGTTATTAGTAATTTATTATTTTGTACTTTATGTAATACGCTTTTTAAGTGCAGAGCAAACATACATCTGCAAGTATCTCGGGGCGCTGTTGAAGCGTTATAGGTTCGCCTTTCCCGGGAGAAGTATATAAAAAAAAAAAAAAAATATATATATATATATCTCAATAATCCGAATAATTACAGATATATGTTTGTTGCTCTTATTATTTTAGAAGATGCGTTCATTTACCCTCTTTTTCTATTTGATATATATCATAATTATCCTTCGTAAGGAGTAAACTCCAGTCGTGCGTCGGAGGTGACACACACATACTTTTTTTTTTTTTGTAGTGTCACTACTCGATTCCTATCCAGTTTTTTTTTTTTTTTTTTAAGTGCATTTCCCCCATACAAACTTTCATAACCTCTTTCATCCCCCTCAAAGTTTTGTTTTCGCGACAAAACTTCACAAAAATCATATATAGACCAATACCAAATATGTGCGAAAGTTTGGTTCAAATCGGTAAATGCGTAAAGGCGTGAATGGGCGACAAACGAACACAATTTTAAGGCTCTCTTTTTATATATATAGATTTTGTACAATTATATAATCCTTATTAACCGCTGGTATCGCTGTAATCGATAATAATCGTCGTAGTGCTGCCCTTGTTAAATCTTGATCATCGATTCCGTTTTTGTCTTCATCCGTCAATTCTAGGTACCTACTGTGGTTTAAGTGTTATGAATATTTTGTCATACAGCGGGAAGAGTTTTGGGTGCTCCGATTGCATTTCCTTGTTTAGGTCAGTGAAATAAATATACCAACGCAAAATTAAGGAATTCAGATTTTTATTTGAATCTGAAATTTCTGTATATTTTAGTTTGAATTCTGTAGGCAAGGTGAACATTTTGTAGATATACAGAAAATTCTGTAGGGTTGGCATCAGTGGAGAAGCGTGTTATCTTGTTCATAGCCACATTCCCAATCACCATTCCCCATACACACACTGTTGCCAGATTGAGCGCTTTGTCGCATTTTGGGGGCTATCTTTTTACTTAAAAAACGACAGAAATTTCTTCCATGAGCGCCCAACAAAATTTTGGGCTAACTATATATCGTTTTACAAATTGTGTGTTAATTTTGTTTGTTTTATTCTTTCACAAAACTAAAAAAAGAAATATTTTCGAACAAACCCGCACTTTTAAAACTTGGCAGCACTCTTACAGTCAAGTAACCTCGAACAGGCCTTTTGATTTGACACAACGACAAAAGCCACAAAATGTCAATTGCAGAAGATCGATAAAACGCGCACTGAAATGGGAAAGTGGGAAAAATAAAAAAAAATACTTAAGGAATGGTCAACGATTTTTGGGCTTCTTTCTGGGCAACGATATTGGGCTACATTTTTTTAAAGTTTAGGCGCTTAAGGCGAAGTTCTGGCAACCCTGCATACACAGTAGTAAGAGAAGAAAAAAAGAGATACAAACAAAATGTTCACTCAAACAAAATCAGCTTAGTGAGACTGAGAATAACTCGAACAAAAGCGTGTTATTTTCTACATAACGAAGTGCAAGTGGGTATTGAATAAAGAGGTTACAAACACTAACACAGTGCTCCTGCTCAATGAAAGAAAAAAGAGATAACAAGTAAATGTTCTCTCAAAACCAGCTGTCCGTGTCCAGTCTCCAGTCAACCAGTGAAAGCTTTAATAATCCGACATTATTGGGGTTACCCTCGCGCTTCGCTTTGTCGTGACGATGACGATGAAAATGGATACACACAATGTTTATTTGATGGCTTACGTGTGCCGTGTGTGTGTATACCATTTTGTGAATATCAAATTCATTTGGTATATTGGAAATTTAAAAAGGGAAGTCGGTAGGAATCGGGTTATATGGACGCCACGCGACTGGCTGGAACAATGTATACTTTATTGAAGGGATGGCTATAGTACTTTTCGATAAATAAATAAATGTTTACAGTTTCACGCATCGGTGTGCATTATTTTTGCAAAAAAAGAAGGGGTCTGCAGCTAGAATTAGCTTATAGAATAAAAATTGACCAGCGTGCAAAAGTATTGTCTGATTAAGGTTTCGGTTCCCAATTGGAAAAAGCGTAATAATTTTTAATATTTCTAGTCAATAGTAAGCCGCATCTATAGGGTGATCAGCTGGACCTAAACCACTTTCGACCTTGAGCCACGTTCCCTAAAAAGTCAGAGGCAGTCCACAAACGAGTAACGATGTCATACGATGGTACGGACTTCAAAAAACTTCCTTGAATCCGCTTTGCGAATATGCGATTAACGTTACCAATTTGTCAAAGAATGGATAACTCCGTTAGGAGAAGTAGTAGCTCGTACCTCATGTATTGTGTTGACATTTGTATGATATCTGAGAGTCATGTAATCAGGAGGGAATCTTATTTCATCATGTCAAACTTTCGGTCAGCACCCAAATGTCAGAAGTTCAAACAAACATTGAATTAAAGACCCATAACTTTACTGTGATCAGAAGCTGGGTCCTGCTGATTCCAGGCAGACCTCGCTTAAACTTTGCACAGCCTGATCTGGCCAGTAAGACTCAGCACTGTCTCCACCATTGGTAACTAGGATGATAATATGGAACTAACTTTTCAGTTTGGGAGTTGTGCATTATATAGTTAGATGAGAGGGTGAGACCCTGTACTTAGTTTTGCAGCACACTAACCTCTGAGCCAATGCGCTCATAAAAACAACATTTGTCTCAATATTGGAAGATAGTTAAGCGATGCAAATTCCGAAACGGCAAGATATACCTACATCTTACAATGGATGACTGGTGGATACGACATATACTATGTAACAGGCATGTGAAGTCCCAAATTAACGGGGCGTATACGCACTTTTTTATTTATTTTTTTATTTTTGTGTCAAATGTGTTGGATACTGTAGTATCCTAGTTATTCTCGAAGGTTTTTTATTTTAATTCGCATACTCCATAAATACTGTGTCTTCATGAGCTGCTGTGTGGAAAGGAATATAGTTTTCGTTGTTAACCAGCAAGCAGCCAGTGGACGTAGTTGGCCATCTACCCGCATAAAATAAATTAACAAATTTACAAAATACAGAATAATATTGTAGGTAACGAATATTAGGTCTAGTTATGTACAAGCGCAAAAGTTTAAGGTTTAGTTTTTGGGGACAGGTGGTATGCAGCTCTCAACTGTGCCAAACTCGTAGCGCAAATGTATTTTCAATCGACTCAATATAGCTAGTAGCCAAAAATATTGTTCGCTGATCGATTTGAAATGAGAACGAAGATTTTATACATTTTATTTGAATGCAAAGCTGCACAGTTGTATCAAACTTTGCACAATTGGATATACAAATTCGTGGTAGGGTACCCTATTTAAAGTTTGTCAACGAAATTGATTTTGGTTTTCTCCTCTTCAACTGAATATCTATTGAAGATTCCTGTTAAATTTTACACAAGTTGATGGTTTCTGGCAAATTCAGTTCTTTTTTTTTTTCGTGAAGAGTTCGCTAATCTACTTTTTGAGGTATAACAGCTACCGAAGGATCGATAGCCAGGGTGTGTATAACCCTCAATTGAAAGCGAAATTGATTCCTATTATATGTTGCTGCATTTGTGGGATAGTTTCTGTTAAAAAATCGGAAGTTGTTGAGACTTTGAAATCAGTTTGAAGTGAATTTAAAAAATGTGATTAGTATCCTTCCTCAAGGTTGGGGTATTACTAAACTAAATGCATGTCAATATGGCATCCCAGCTGGCACTTTATGTCGTTAGACTTACATACCCTTCATGTGCATTTAGTATTTTACTCTAAAACTTTAACAAGTTGATTAATTCATATATAAACAAATAATACTTCAGTTCACCTCGAAATTGTAAGAAAATCGGATATCCTTGCGAAAAATTGCCAATTTTGGCAAGAAAATCATATCGGGGGGATACCCTACATCGGTTATTCTCAAAAAATACCTTCTATTTCGTTTCAATTTACTAAATACCTCCGAAAATATTCACTGATTTGAAATCATCCACAAGACTCCGCTCATCTGTAGAACAAATTTCCGCATAACACACGTGTCTTTTTCCGCTCTAAAAAGCTTAAAAATGCACCTACAGGGGGGGTACTACCATCAAAATGTAGGTAAAATACACTGAATTTTGGTGCAATTGACACTAATTGATTTCCCTCAATAAATAATTGTCTGCCGCTCTCCAAAGCGTAAACATTTTAATTTTCATTTTATTAATAGGCACATTTAAACTATACCATTTTTGAGGGCCCCCTAGGGGGGTATATAGGGTATATCCAAGTTCTAAAGACCAAAATCGTTACCTGTTCATTAGTCAAATTAGCTGTCGTGATCGTGTCTGTTTTGGTTTTCATTTGAATGAACTGGGTCAAAAATGCCGACAAAGAATCGGATTTTTTAAATGAAAATCGGTTAATTGAAAGGCCTTCTTGGTATACCGCTGGATGGCTATAAAATGCACAGTTTTCTATATCTACATAATACTAATAAATAGAATGGTATTTAAGGAAAATATTTGAAAAAAATAAGAATCGTGGCGAACGAATTACGTTTACGAGGCAAATTTTCGTGAACAACTATGAGAAAAATCTGACGATAAACTGTCTAAATAAGAACGTGATAGTCCAGTTTGGACGAGGATTATTCGGGGAGTATACCCATTTGTTGTTATAGTTAATTTTCTTATATATAATTAGGTGTTTGAGATGTTATTTAAATTAGGTTACATTTTCTTACAAACTGTAGAAAGTGTTTTATTCGGAGCGCCTCACTGACATCTCTGAAAGTGGACTCTTGAAATCAAATAAGGAACATTTTCCGGTGAAATCTGTTCTGGCCGTGGATGGTAATATCGCACAAGGAAACAAAAAATATAGATCAGCTACAAATAAAGATCAACAAGAGTTAATTTTTATTTCAATCAAGTCTTATTTAAAGCTTTAGTTCGAATATTAAGGACAGTAGCACTTAAATAGCCTTTCAGTGGTAGATAAGAAAGCGTTGCCACTTACTCGGCAAAAACAATTAAGTCCAAAAAAAGTTCTGCACAAATCCACTTAGAATAAAATTTAGCTTCAAAATTTAAAAGCTAGGTATATGCTTATATATGATACTAGCTGACCCGGCGAACTTTGTTCCGCCCAAATTCGTTAATGTAATGAAAATAATAATTTCGAGCATGCAAAATGACATCATGCTGATTTACATAACGGTCACTTAAAAATCGTTATTCACAACTTGTACTTTTTCAATTGAAATATTTGAAGTACCTATAGTAATGTCGATGTGTTTCATTCAAACCGCAATGGTTGACGTGTTGACCAACCTTCCGCTTTTTCACTAAAGTCCTTTATTGATGGTACATAACGTACAAGGCGGAAGGTTTGCTAACACGTTGCCACGCCACAACAATTGACGATGTGAAAAACATGGGAATTCGAAATTGATGCCATCAATTTCCAGCGAATGGAGATGCACGGGAAATTGAAGACGCTTAAATACCAATGGCAAATCGTTCTGAATAATCGGAATCCGCGAAATGAGAACGTTTGCCTTTCAATTTTCTCCTCATTTGAGATTCTTCACAATCGAATCAAATGCGATCCGTTACAAAGTTTCGGTGCATTGAGGTTGCGCAACATAATTATAACCGAGCCGACTTTCAATTTCGAATTGTGAATTGCGGTTAGCCCGCAACAGCCAAAGAATTCAAAAATTAAAAATTTTAAATTATTTTGTTTGTGTTGGAAGGGAGTTTTCTATCCAGTCTATTTCTTTCTTCTTCTTTTTTTTCTTCTTTTTTTAAATGCTATACAAACTTCTATCCCCAATCTAATACCCATAAAGTTTTATTTTCACGACAGAAAGCAACATATGTGCTTAATTGGGCCAATGCGAATTGAAACCAAAAATCAGAAAAATTGAACGATCCTTTCCCGAGTTATGAGTGCACATACGGACGTCAGTCTTTATTTGTAGCTGTTCCCACCCGACTTTGCCCGTACCTACCTTTCATATTACGTCCTGCTCACATTTCATATTTGTTTAAAATCAACAGTCTAGCTAAAACAAAGCGGTGAACATTGTCAATGTGAAACAATAAATCAAACAAATCTATTTAGGTACCTAAAACACCAATTAAGAAAATTAAATTCAAAAGCGTAAGTCCTAAAGTTCCACTTCCTTACTGTAGGTATCAACGTAGGTATATAACAACCAATAAAACCATGAACTCAGTTAGTATATACACCACCTCCAACATACATTCACCACCACACCACACGTCACCAGCCATCTGCGCATTTCCTCCGAAACACATTGTCGCTGTTTTTTTTTTTTTTTTTTTCATATGAACGTGCTTGTGCGATGTGCGCCACCAAACCACCCCCAAGCAGAACAACGATCAAGAACCGCGGCTGCTGATAATATTCGATTTGAGAAAATAAATTTATTTTTTTTGTGTTAGATTTTAGGTTGTAGCTCAGCTTCTAGAGGGCATAGACAGCTGAACGATGGCTTGAAATAACTATAAAAGTGTTGGCTCTCCTAAGTATTTTTTTTTTTTTTTTTTTTGCATTGATTAAGAATTATTTGAGTAATGGCGAGTGAAAGGCAGTAAAGTCAGAAAAAAAACAGATTTTGGTCAAAAACGCTCTAAAAAAATAGGCTGGTAATGAAAGGAATAGCCTATATGTTGGACAAAATCTTAAGGAACATTTCAAAAAAAGTTTCATCGAAATCTGTGCAGTAGTTTTCACGCCATTAGGTAACAGAAAAATTGCCTAGAGTTTTATTATAAGTATAGATGGGAGGTGCCACAACCAGTTTTCCTATACCGGTTATGTTTTACAAAGTACCACCTATAGGGTCCAAAACCATCCCGTCTTTCAAACTCGAACCAACCATACCCATGCACAAAACTTCAATGAAATCGGTAGAGCTGTTTCGGAAATCGGCGACAGCGTCATCTATCGGGTCGAAAAGTATTCTACCCTTCAAGCGGGAACGAACAATATCCCACTACAAAATTTCACTGAAATCGGCTGAGTAGTGTCGGAGATCGACAACAACGCCACCTATCGGGTCCAAAAGTATCCTATCGTTTAAGATTGCCTCAACCTGAAATACAACAATACGAACAAAACCAAAAAAGAATCATGAAAATCGTCCCAGTGGTTATGGAATTATAACATCATGGAGTTTCACCCCGATAGAATTATATACAGGGTGTCCGCAGGGAAGATTTTTGTTTTGCCGCCAACGCGTTTTATTGGCCTCCACGCTCGCCTGATTTGACTGCTCCGGACTTTTTTTTTTTTTGTGGGGATAGCAAGGTTTATACAAACAAACCAGAAATTCTTGAGCAACTAAAGCTAAATATTTGTCGTGAAATTTATGAAATACCGCATGAAATGTGTGAGAATGTAATGAAAAATGTGCTCAAAAGGGCTCGCATTTGTGAGACTAACAGAGGCGGACATTTACCTGATATTGTATTCCATACATAATTGCCGACATTAGATAAAACATTTTTCAATATAAGATCCATTCTCTTTCATTTAATCAAAAATTATAAACAAACAAAGTAGTATACGTTCCCGGTGGACACCTTGTATATAGAAGATGATTTTATTTTCAAAAATGCAAACAGTCCTAATGGAGGCAATTTATTATGCAATGTATGATCCTGCTTAATCAAAAGAAGTGCACCCTTGGCAACAAATTGTCCGACTATACCCTCTCCTCTACTATAATTCTTCAGAAAATCAGATGGATACAAATATTTACTTGCATTTATGACGAACCACATATTGGGTCAAACTTCACCTTAAGTTGTACCTATCTCTGTTTAGCTTCATCAGCGGATGTAGTTAATCTTGTTGGAGGATAGTTCCGTGTATGGAGATCACAGTCAGCTGATTATCTATCAGCTTTTAATAAATTAAGTTTCGCAGTTTTGTCTTCTTTGTTTTAGACAAAATGTGTTCATCGTAGATATCCTTTCTTATTAGGAACCCCGACTTGAGGTAGCTTTTTCACTGTTTCATAACTCGGATTTAAAAGCTATAAGAATGACGTTTTGACGTTTTAAATAAATTAGTCTATTTCTACGGTTGAAATGATGCTCCTTTTTCTGAAAATCACTATCGATCTGACTTCTCAGAACATCAATTTATTCCGCATAAGTTTCACCTCTGTAGTCGCAGTGGCTTAGTGGTTAGTGTGTTGGACTGCTATGCGGGGGTCCCAGGTTCGAATCCCGCAAAAACCCAATTCCGACTTAGGGGTTTTTTCCGCTGCGCTACCTCTCGCGAACGTCTGACAAACATCCGAGAGTATAAATGTCTTGAAAGAGCTTCTCAATTAGCCGTTTGGAGTCGGCATAAAATTGTAGATCCCTTCCATTCGTTCTTAAAATGAGAAACTCACACAAAACGAATGGTTGTGAGAAGCTAGGCCTAGGGTCTCTCCGGACCTGTTGCGCTAACTATTTTTTTTTTTTTTTTTTAAGTTTCACCTCAGGGACTGCGTAACTGAAGCACAAAAGCAACCAATTCGATGCATATTTTCAATGACATGAGCTATATTCGTAGTGAACATTTTGCGGAAAACAATTCAGGATTTAATGGGTGACTTTCTTGTTGTGATGCTTCCTACTAAATACACATGATCCCGTTTATGTGACCATTAAAATATTGTTGTTATTTTTTTTTTGCCAACAATCGACGACTGAAGCTCTTACTGCCCATTTGTCGTGGTTCATAAAGCTTATACATTTACGAGCAACATCAATAAAATCCCATAACCATGACAAAAAAATCGCATACCCATTGGCACTAAACAACTGCCAGAACGAAACTAGCCAACACGGTTATAGCGAAATCATCAAACCGCAATTCATTCTAGGGACAAAATTCCCTACTATTCTTTTTTTTTTAAAAAAGAAAAGCAAAAAATTCCCGCCTACCATAAAGTGTCGATCAAAACGTAATTCAGCGAAATCGTCAGCTTAAATTTATGAGGCGTTACTTACGGATATTAGTATTTCAAATATGAGCTTTCGCCGTCCAAACTCCGCTAAAACTCTTCCCCCATTGCGTTCCTTTCAGGCACGCACAGGTTTATTTTAAAACAAATCCCTGTTAGTCGTTCTTGCCACCCAATCCTCATACCGAGCAAGGAAAACTTTTCTAACAAATATCAAAAAATTTTAACAGGCTATAAATAACTGCACACGCACAGCAGAAACAAGAAAGGTAAACCAGACCACGACCAGCGAAAGACACTTCTGGTCTCCATCGCCATTTATCGTGTCTACACCGCATACCCACCAAAGAAGAGAGACCAAAGACAAATGTATCCCTTAACCTTTGTAGACCATAAGATACATATCATATCGCCGAAGAGGAAGGAAGCGCCAAAGGAAATTGCAAACCTAAGCAAGTTAAAAGATTTCCCGTAACCCATCTTGGGAATAGGATCCAATGGATGCCCCTTTCCTCGGCTTTGCGATAAATGATTTTTAGCAAATTTCCCGACTTTATAGTGCACCTTCGGGGGTGGGGAGATGGGGTTGTAAAAAATAAAAGATAATTCCGTTGGAAATGCGTGTTCGCCATCTCTTTGTCGCTTGACATCCTCTTTGCTGAGCTATTATTTTTCATTTAAGGAGACGACAGTTTGCCGTTTTTAACAACAAAAATGAAAATTGTCTGATTCTCCGTCTTCTTTTTTGTTTGCCATTTTGTACAACAGGGAGGTCTGTCTGTTGGATGATGAGCGAGGATTTTAATCCGATTTCAGTCGGACGCATATCCGAGTAAATTCAATGTGCAACGCTAATGAATATAGAAGCGAATCGCACATAAAAGCTGATTGAAGTTGTGCAAGGAGAATAGGTCTTGCATAGTTGTACAGCAGTATAATGAAGGTTAGTAGTTGAGGAAATTGCGTAGATTGTCCAACAAACGCAATTTATAGTTGATTGTACTTAAGGGTACTTGGGTGCACATGAGTGTTCAGGCGCACGATAATGAATCGGTTGAAAACACTTTACCCAATGTAAACTAGGAAGGAGTGTTTTAAAGGCTAGGATTATGAAAGGATTGGAATTTTAAAACGATCAGAAGGACAAGTACGTTGTATAGACACTGCTACGAGTTACGCGCTATTTTCGACGCATAAGTCTCTCCTCTCCTTCATATAATGGACGGTGTTATCTTTCATAACTAGGGATCTGGATGGGAAAACGTGGCTCACAGTTTTGACAGCGGACTAATTCAGCACCTAAAATCAGTCTCCTCATATTTAACACGGCTGCTGATATGTACTACTCATAGTGGTTAAAGTTCCACTTAAAATCGTATGCGACAGTTTATGATAATTCGCTATGAGTAGCACCAGCAAATGTTCCTTAATGGCATACCAACCTCGTTCTTTCAGGAAGGTCTGGCCTGGCCACAAGGACGCCCCCTCTACCAATTTGGAAATAACAACTTAGCTCATAGGATGATATTTTTATTGCGATACCAAGGTAAGGTGACACTAAGAACTGCGCACGAATAATTTTTCTTTTTCACTCTTGTCTGTTTTCACGAGATAATCGGAGCTGCCCTTCTTTAGTGGGCTAAGAACCAAATTCAAACACATTTAAGAAGAATCAAAAGCATTTTGAAAGTCGTCGAATTTTTCACAAGGGGCCTTGACGTTGGTTATGCATATAGATTTCGAGAGATATTCGACTCAGGCCACCATTGTCGGATCTCTTTTCATCTCTCTACCACTATAAATCTTCCCCAGAGAGATTCTCTGGATTTCTCCAGAGTTCTTGCCTGAGCTCAACTCCTAGTATTAATGCTAGGATCTGTTCATGGGAGATCTGTTCATTGAGTGGGTCTCGGCCCAATGATGTCCCAATATCCTCATTCTTCTGCCAGCCAACGCCGGACATTGACACAATATATGTGACGCTGTCTCAGATTCCTCCAGGCATAGTTTACAGGTATCATCCTCTCTAAGGACCATCTTGCTTAAGTGATACCCGAAACTACCATGTCCTGTTGACAAAGCCACCACCCATTTCAATGTTCCTCGACTCATGCTCAGAACCCAGGTCGGCTCAGCAGGTCGGCCACTTAATTGCCATTTTAGCCTGTCTATATTGTTCCACGGTTGACCACCTTCTCAGGTGTTCTGCCGTAATCCATTTGCCAATCAACTGTTCAACCATTCCTTTGCCAATTGAAGAGAAAGGTTCTGGTCCCATCAGCAAGTTTTCAGTTGACCCCTGTTTTGCAAGGGAATTTCCTTTGATCGCTATGTGTCCTCGTACCTAAGTCGGTATTACTTCATTTTCAGATGAACACTTATTGAGCTTAAGTACACATTCCAGTGCCAATGATATTGTGATGTTTGTCTGTTTCATGTGTCTGATCACCGCTTGATTGTCTAGTGCTAAAAGGATATTTCTTCCCTCCACTTGACTCTCAAGCAAGTAGTCCAACGCATGCAGCAATGCAATCATCTCAGCCTGGTATACAGAAGTGTAATTCCCGAGGCTAACGTGACGGGCTAGTTCCATCTCTGCTGAATAGATACCGGCACCCGCTCCGTCATCCATCATGGATCCATCCGTGAAAATCACTATTTCACCACTCCTTTTTTCTGGAAGTAATCCGTTCTCAATACGAGTTTTGTGATTCCTTTCCATAATACGCACCCTTGTTATACCATCCATAGGCATGTTCAGTTCCCTAATCTCGTTTTTGACAAGTTCCAGGATCTTCCTATGTCCATAGATGGTACCACGATTGTGCCATTTCGCATCTCGATGCAGACGAAGTGCCGTTAGGGCCGCTGTTTTCTTAATAAATAAGTCTAGCGATATAAGATCCCCACAATCACTTCCAATGCGCATGTTGGCGTTGTCCTTATTGCACCTGTAAGTCCTATACCTATACATGCCAAGCGTTTTGACGTAAGTTAAAGTCACACTCAAACTATGAAGCAACTCAGTCATGTCAGACGTTGTATTTTAGGCCTTTTTGAATAGATCAACATTTTTATTTCAAAAACAAAGTAAAAGTGGTGGAGAAGTCTGAACTACAGATTCTATAACGAAAGGAGGATTTGCCCTTCGAAGTGGCGCAACTTCCCCCACAAAAAAAAAAAAGTAGATGCAATAAACGCTTCTAGTTTCGACTTTAGTAGTGCACAGTGGCTATATTTTCCATATAAATTTCGGAATTCTGAGCTTCCGTAAATTTTAAATAGAGACTTAAATTTGTTATTAGTATACGGCGCGCTGTCGTATATTTAAAAAAAATGTGGATGTATTTGGAGATAACCTCTATTGGGTATTGGGCATTCGTATATATTAACAACATTTTTTTTTTGTACTTCAAGTAGGTATGAACGGACATCCAAAAAATAGTTTCGATGTATCAATCCCTACTGTCACTCACATCAGATGATACTGTTGGGGATGACACCGCGATTTCGTGGATTTTCGGTTTTTTTTCCATCAAATGTTGGTCAATCAATTATTAAGAAAACAAAAAAATGTGTTATACATACTGTGACAAATATTAAATTCGCTGGCTCAGAGCATTAAAAATTTAAGGCGTTGAATCCTATTCCGAGTAACGGAAGGTCGGTATATACACGCGACATCTCTACATTCATATGTTTCTAACCCAAAAGTTGGTTGATTTTGAATAAGTGATTTTTCTGCGAGTGGTAAGTGTGGTGGACCTTCGAGCAAGGTGTC
This sequence comes from Cheilosia urbana, assembly GCA_946477585.1. Classification (NCBI taxonomy): domain Eukaryota; kingdom Metazoa; phylum Arthropoda; class Insecta; order Diptera; family Syrphidae; genus Cheilosia; species Cheilosia urbana. Next base: position 128,068,910 of record OX297853.1, on the reverse strand, counting down.
TCAAAAAAATCAAATTTTAAGCCTCAGAAGAAACAAATTGCACGAGTTATTTTTCCACTAATTTAGAAAAAAGTTTTTTAATTCAGCATTAGATTGTAGATTCCTTTCATGTGTTCATGTGTACCAAAACGAAGGTCCTATTTGGACCTGTTGCTCCAAGTACCTACTTTTTTCATGTTTGGCCACAGAAATGAAAGTGTATTATGCCGATGATAAGACCGAAACCGTTATTGCAGTTTGAAACTATATGCCTTGTGTGTAACAGATCTGGTTTTCAACATCGGAAACACTGAAACTGTGTTGAATGCAAGTTGCAAACGCAGAACTCTGAATGTGCACACAATTTTCCGGGCATTAGCAAATGATCTGATCTGTATACTTATAGTCTCTTATTTTAACAAAAAGTATTCAAACCACCAGTGATCCCAGACTGAAGAGGAAAGCACTTATTGTATTGTTGTAGCTTTTATAATGAAAACGTGGAAAGCGAGAGACAAGCTTAAAAAAAGGGGAGAAAATCTAAAATCTCTGTGGAACTAAAGTTGCTTAAAAAGAAAACTAAAACGGAATTTTGACAAACAAATTTCGAATTAAGAACCAAATGTTTATACTTAATATCAGAGAAAACAATCCATCGTAGTATATTTGTCTACACGATTGCATTCACTTGTTTTAATATATTAATTTTATTGTTAACTAGCGTGCCCGGCGAGCTTCGTCCCGCCAAAAATTGACTTTTTGACTAAAATAATTTTCACTTCCACCTGAAATTAATTTTATTGATCCCAACTAAAACTTTTGACCAATACGATCTCACTGTATACTACGATCAAAATTAAAAAAAAAAAAAAAAAAAAAACTCTCCGTAGAAAATGTATGGAAAATCAATTTTCACAAACTTACCAATTTGCAGTTAAAATTTTCCAATTTTGTCGTCGTATGAACCTTCTTTAGGCGTAGACAAATACATCAAAGACGATTAACGTGTCGACCAACCTTAAGCTTTTTGACTAAAATGGTTTACAGTACACGACGTACAAATCCGTTCTCAATAAGCGGATTCCGTGGAATTGAGAAAGTTTGTCTTTCAATTTTTTCCTCAAAACCGTCGCTTACATGACATCTGATTTAAGATCCTTCACCACCAAATCAAACGCGTTCTGTTACAAAGTCTCGGTGCATTGAGGTTGCGCAGCAAAATTATAAATGAGCCGACTTTCAATTGTATAGATGTAAGCCCGGAACATCCAAAGAATTCAAAAATTCAACTAATCCCCATATAGTTTTGTTTTCACGACAAAAAGTAGCATAAATGTCCTTGCTTGGGCCCATGGGAATTTAAACCAAAAATCATAAAAAATTTAAGGATTGGTTCCCGAGTTATGAGTGCGCACATACGGACGTCAGTCTTTTTTATAATGCTGTACCCACCCGCCTTTGCTCATACCTTTCGTATTAAGTCCTGCTCACATTTCGCAAAGTCCTTTATTTGGACAACGTCCATTAATAACATTAATGCTTCCACAACCCGTTCTGCTATCCCGCTTATTTTTTGCAAAGTACCATCTATTGGGTCCGAAACAATAGTATATTTCAATCTTGAAGCAACCATACCTACCCATCCACAAATTTCAATCAACTCGGTACCTAGAACTGTTTCGGAGATCGGTAAAAGCGCCACCTATCAGGTCCAAAAGTATTCTATCCTTCAACTGCGAACAAAACAAAAGAAGAATCATAAAATTTGGCCCAGTAAGAACATTTTCCTTGGTTATGTTATTTGAAATCGAATGGAAATGTTATTTACCTATTTAAAATTGATTAAAAACTAATTTTTAGTTTTCGTCGAACAATTGTACAGCTAAATGAAATATGAATTACTGAAATGTCAAATTCAAAAAAGTAGATATAGACAACCAACGCCAACTATATTATTACAATGAAATTTAATGTTGTTGATACAATACTGATATGCAGGGAAATCTGACTTTTCGTAAATATCTCCCAGCGCCACCTATTGGGTCCAAATTTTGGCAAAAACTTTTTGAAGTGATAACTTCTTTAGGCGCGTTGGGCACTATTTGGATGGGCAAAAATTAGCAAACTCGCGACACCGACACCGACACCGACACCGATTGCATACTTTTAGTTGTAAACTTTTATACTATTGCTTACTTTTAGGGGTAGGTAATTTATAGCTTAATCTACGATGATTTTTATTTGAATACGTTACTATGGTAATTTATGGTAGCGACAAATTGATTGTCACCAAAATTATTTCAATTACCTGTTTTGTATGGGGAATTCATAACTTAATTTTACCAGGCTTAATTCCGACATTTTATATCCACGATTTTGGGTTTGTGCACATTTACGGCACAGTAGCTTGTGTTATAATTACCGAAACAAGAAATGGAAAACTGTGGTAAACTTGCCACCCTAAGAGTAGGTATACTATATAAATACATAATTGTAATATTCATGAAGCAACGCTAGGTAAAAGAACCGGTTCATGAAATATAGAAAAAGGAATACATAGTGTTAAATAAAATTCACTTTTAGTTTTTAAAAGTTGAAACTCTAAAAACAGACAAAGTGTCGCAAGTTCTTGTTAGAGAGTTATAAACTTTATAAGTTTTTGAGTACGAGAACAAGTAGGAGTAGTAGGAGTTTCTGATTTTTGATCTGTTTGGAATGATTTTCTTTTTGACTAGAATAGATTGATGACGCTGGGTTAAGTTGTCAATAATTGAAAGTATTGTTCGTGATAGATCGATATTTTTGCATATGCGACACTTACATTTAGGGGTAATTGCATTGCATACCTCTGGGTAAATGATTCTCTCTAACGAAAGGAGCGACATCTAGATATCGAAAAAATAAACAGATTCTAATCTACTATGATTTTTATTTAAATATTACATTACTATGGTAATTATCACCAAAATTATTTCAATTACCTGTTTTGTTTGGGGAATTCATAACTTAAATGAAAATGAAAAATGTAACATAATTTTTGTAGTAGTAGTTTATAATACTGATACACTTCCTCAAGTCGAACTCTCAAAATGTAAGAAAAAAAAAATCGAATTATAGAAAATTCGACTTAGAGAAATAAAAACAAAAACTTGATTTTTTTTTATTTGTGACTGTAATGAATAAAAAAAACATTTTATTTAAAAGTACTTCCTGCGCAATAAAATATTTCCTGACGATTCAAAAAATACGCACGTAATTGTTCAAGTTATCACTTCTGTCGGCACTCCCGGAGTGCCTCTAGTTTTTTTTTTTTTTTAAGTGTTATGTGGTCTTAATTTGAGCCAAAATGGTCCATAAATAAGAATTTTCAAAAAAGCGACCCCAGCGCCCCCTATAGGGTCTAAAATAAACATAAACCATCCGGAGCATCACACAAACATATGGTGTGAATATAAGGGGGATTGCTTCAGCGGTTCAGCAGTGATGGTCGGTCATACATACACACGAACGTTTTTTTACAAGGTGGCGCAAAAGTAATCCTCCTATCAGAAAATGCTATAAATTTTGCGATTGGCCCCTAATGTCAGTTCTGTTTTGACATTTGTGTAGTAAACACATGCGAAATACGAAAATGCCATAAAAAGGGCTCAAATGACAATCAACTGTGGCGGCGGCCATTTACATGACATCATATTCTCGACTTGATGTAAAAAAAATTAAAAGACCAAATAAAAATAATCCACAAGAAGAATCAAAGTTTTTCTTTTTTTTATATTGTACCTTGTATGTTAAGATAAATATTTTAAGCTTGTAAAAACGGCTTTCATTTTACAATTTTTTTCATATGAAAATAAATGCAAATTCCACTAGGGGGACAGGAGGAATTTTTTTTCGAACTTAGGGCAAAACTAATGCCAAACAAATGTCGATAATACAAAAGGGGGAAAATATTCTTGAATGTCTGGGAACTCTGAAACCCACAATTTCTGTGCTAGGCTTGTATTTAGCGCAGATAGGAACATATTTATATACCTTTCTATTTTACGTTCAATATCAAATACCAAGGGTAAAAATGATTTATAATTTCCCAGTCGACTTGAATTCCAATCAATATGTAGACACAGTATGTACCACAATCACACATTCATGCCCAGCTTAACGGAGAGAACAATTCCCCCGAATCGTCGATCCAATAACCTCAGTCAATACAAAATTGTAATTAAAATCAGATCAGATGTGCATCCATTTTCAACTCAATTTGTCGGAAATATAGGTCCCCGTCCCCGCATGTCACTGTACGATGGCCGGGACATTAATTATCTCCCGGAGATTTTTATTCACTTTTCCTGGGCAGCGAAAAAAAAACGAAAAAAGAAAACTCAATTCAGAGAATAGTTTTAAATACATATTTGCATTTATATCAGCAACCACCGAAAGCGGTCCTTGGGTCCATATGGATGTTCATCCTTCTTTCATAGAACAGGAGCACTGAAGAGCATACAACGCAATACATAACCGCAAATCACAGGAAATCAACATTCACTTATATAGATAAGGAGTCTCCATCATCCGCAGGCAGATTGTACAAACAAAACAAAAAAATTCATTGAAAAAAACAACGCAACAACCAACATCCCCAGCACAACCAACATTACAGCCGAGATTTTCAACGCAGATAGCATGGAAGTGACATTTCAATTTTCGTCATTTGTGGCGGGTAATAGAGAGATAAAGGTTGTTTGCCACCGAATCTCGGGAATGACCTTTGATGTTTACACAATCCCAATACCTACCTAGCTACATATACTTTCGTTGGTAAACCGCTAACGCTTATGGCGATGACATTGGGTTTGCCGAGATCCAAAAGCTGTCAGAGCTACCGTAAAGTAACTTCAATCCTGGAGCGCAATGGGGTGGGCTCCCTACCTGATGTTTCAACACAATCTGACTTTTACTGTCGATTACCCTTATCGGTAGAAGTTGCTTTTCGGGTAGGTTCTTACGATACCCCACCCATTTCGTGGGTTTGGGTGGAAAAGGTTTTTATTTCCTGTAAACCACCGCAACCGCACAAAGTTTGCAACATATTGGCGGACGTTTTTAACACGAACCTTTCATGTAAGTACACAAGAGCTCTCGTCGCTACTCAGCGGATGTACGTACCTGCACCTTTGACATGTGACAATGATAGTGCGGGATAGTGCTTTAGCTCGAGTCTTTGAAATGTCAATTCTGAAAAGCCCACTCCTGATGTTGTCATTTCCACACCACCTCGAGGTGATGTATCAACTTGAAAGCCGACCAAATTTATTTAAATCTCCTCCGAAACGACTAGCTTACCAGATTTCATCAAAAGAAGTGTGCATGGCTAAGAGCGGGCCATTAGATGACAACATGTTACGGACTAAATCAAAAGGCAATATTCGAGGTGTCATTTTGCTGTGTCTGGCTTTTGTGAACTGTTTTGCATATAAATTAAACACACATGTCGTATGTTGTCGTATACATGAAGGACGGAGCTCCGGTTTACTAGGTACATATTTAGTGAGTGCTGACGGCAGGTGGGCATGTTGTACAGAGCATGTTTTCATGATGCCACTCTGCACCACGTTGGCTTTAGTGTGTGGACAGGGTATGTGCGGTGATTTACTTTTTTTTTAAATTGGTTCTAGGTGCTGGAAAAAAGTTTTTTCCACTAATTTTATTGACATGTTAAAATGGGATCTTGAGCTCATGCCCACTTTGATCTAAACGAAAATATGGAACGGCGATTTGGTGCGACACGTGCCTTGCCTTTGATATAAATTGAGTTTTTAAAAAGGCATAGTGTCAAACAATTGAGTCCAAGGATATGCAGTAGGAAAAAAATGGAGTGGCTAATCATTGTTGATATCTACTTTGATAGAACTTGCTCCGGCTCTGCGTCCTAGAATAAAACTGCAGCTCGGTTGGATATTGAGCTGCGTTCTATTACTGCCCTTCAATGCATGAACAAAAATATAAAGGCAGAAAATGCGTCGGCCAATCCATTCGATGAAGAGTGTTGCCGAAAGTACTCCCATAGGAGTGTTGTATTACTTTCAACACCTCCGTACTCCTCCTTTCACATTTGTACTCCTATTTAAAAAAAAAAAAAAAAAATAGTTGGCGCAACAGGTCCGAAGGGACCCTAGGCCTAGCACAACCATTCGTTTTGTGTGAGTTTTTCATTTCTGGAACGAATGGAAGGGATCTACAATTTTATGCCGACTCCAGGCGGCTAATTGAGAAGCTCTTTCAAGACATTTATACTCTCGGATGTTTGTCAGACGTTCGCGAGAGATAGTGGCAGTGGAAAAAAAAACATAAGTTGGAATTTGGGTTTTTGCGCGATTCGAACCTGAGACCCCTCGCTTAGTACTCCAACACACTAACACCAAGCCACTGCGACTACCTATTTTTGTTAAAGGTCTAAAATATCTTAAACTTGCTGCAAAGTGTATCTAATTTCAACATTGATAAATTTAATTCACTTCAAATTAATGCAATTTGGCAGCACTTTTATCTTCCAAACTGTCGTTAAAAAGGAAATTTACCTCTTTCTAGTTTGTTTTCGTTTTTTATTTGTTTTATGCAATTTTCGTCCGTCAGTTCGGTACTTATTTTATTGTTACCTGGGGTAGTGTTCTTTTTTTTGTGCATTTTTTTGTATCTTTGTTTAATAAAATAAAATTTTTTGCTAAATTATGGAGTCAGTAAAGGCAAAACAGCTATAAATGTGCCTTGTGCTGCTGAAGGTGCTAAAACAAATGAGTCTGCTGCTGTTCTTATGTTTTGTTTTTAACTGAATTTTGTTTATGATTTTTTTTTTTTAATAAAGTTAAAAACAAAATGTTGCCCAAATTTATTTTTGAAGACCAAAAAATGTCTGCTTTACTATTTTTTTTTAAATTCTCCCCTTTTGTGGCTGCAGTACTACCTTATAAAATTTCTCTCCGGCAACACTGAATGAACCTTAGCCGAACTCATCTATGAACGTCCACCAGCATTGACCCCTACGCATACAGCACCAATTTGGGAGATACATAGGTAATCTACATTTACAGAACGTACAGTGCTCTTCACTTGATTAGACGCACAAGTTTTTTTTTACATAAATCTAATTTTTTTGTGAGTATGTGTGACAATTATTGAACAATTGCATATGTTAGAAAGGTTATTAAGTTTTCAACAAAAAAACACAAACAAATGGTAGGTGAGCAGAAGTTAACGGATATTTTTTTTCTTTCTTGCATATGCTGCAAGAAAAAGTGCAGCTTTTTTTTGTTCACATGATTAGACGCACCTGTAAAATGATCGTAAAAATGAAACATAAGCTTTTTAATTTACTTTTTCCTCTTTTATTTTTGATTATTTTTATATTTTCAGTACTTTGTACAACCACCACGTTTTAAAATTACATCAAAAATTCTATTTTTTAATGAATCATACAGTTTCTCTAAATAATTAAAGGATATTGTCTTCCAGGCTTCTTTGATTGCGACAATTAGCTCTTCACAGGTCTCATACTGCTTACCTCCTTCGTAAATTTTACGCGTGAACCATCCCCAAACATTTTCAATTATATTTAGGTCAGGTGAATAAGGTGGCCACGGCAACAATTCCACATTTTCGTTGGCAAGAAAGCTTTTGACTACACGAGCGTTATGGATTGGCGCATTGTCTTGCTGAAAAATCCACTGTAGAGGTTCAAATAATTCTTTCATTGCAGGGAAGGCTGATTCCAAAAGAGATTTGTAGGAAACTCCCGTCATTTTGTTGGAAACGAAAACCAAATCGAACGCCCTATAGTACGAAATGGCTCCCCAAACCATTACTCCTCCTTGCCTCGAATGGTGACGTGTCAAAAACTTTTCCTCTTTTCTTAGATCATGGAAGTAGTGGTTATATCCATCAGGGCCATCCAAGTTAAATTTCTTTTCATCTGAAAAAAACACATTTCGCCAATTTAGCGCACTTCCAAGCTTGGTATCCCACGTCATGTGAAGGCGTGCGAACTCCAACCGCCGTTGTTTTCTTACGGCGTTTAGTGGAGGCTTTTTTTTAGTTTTTTTAATTTTAGGTGTTCTGCGCTCAAAATAGCTCGCCGAACAGTTGATGTGCTGGCATTTATCCCCGCTTTTTCTTTTATTTTGCTGGTGGAGGCAGCTGAATTTGACGCGGTTCTTAGAATCTTTCTTTTCTCCTGAGGTTTTAAAGCGGTTTTTGTCCTTCCCTTGTAATTTTTACCATATGAAGCACTGTTTTTTATATAATTTCTTACGACATGGTCACTTCGGCCTATTTTTTTGGCAATGCTTCTCATGGAAAATCCTTCGGAGTGCAAAGCGTCAATTTTTCCCTTTTCTTCCGCGGTTAAAACTTTTTTTATCCCCATTTTGGATTGAACTCAACATCAAATACTCGTCACTGCTTAAACTCTGTAGCTAACTCACTTCCACGTAACAGATCGCGACCAACTAACTAATTTAACGTATGCGTCTAATCATGTGAACAAAAAAAAGCTGCACTTTTTCTTGCAGCATATGCAAGAAAGAGAAAAAATATCCGTTAACTTCTGCTCACCTACCATTTGTTTGTGTTTTTTTGTTGAAAACTTAATAACCTTTCTAACATATGCAATTGTTCAATAATTGTCACACATACTCACAAAAAAATGAGATTAATGTAAAAAAAAATTTGTGCGTCTAATCAAGTGAAGAGCACAAAAAATAAAACAAGAGAGTGTGCTTGTGACCACACACAATATGTGAAACATCTCACGCTAAATGAGGATATTAAATTGTAGTTGAATTGTATTAATACATTTAATTTAAAAACTAAATCTTTATAATATTAATCTAACGTTTCCTATTTTTAGAGTTTTCTTTGCATTTATTTATCAACTGATTCAGTAGTGACGCCTTAGGTGGCGCGCTCAAGTGGAACGGAACCTCAACCAACTTGGTGTGCGCAACTGGAGGCAGTTAGCCAAAGATCGCGCTAACTGGAGAGGCGTATTGGTTGAGGCCCAGGTCCACCCCGGACTGTAGCGCCACCTTAAGTAAGTAAGATTCAGTAGTAGTAGATAGTCCCCAGGTCCAGCGTGCACTTTCAGAATTAAGTTGAATGAATTGAAAAAATGTTTATATCCTATCATTCAAACTAAAACCATCCATATACAGTATCTCAGAATCTGCCGATCAGATATATCTAATTTTCTGAGGTGTCTACAATGCCCCGTTTGGAAGCCCGTTACGCAAGCTATTTTTTGCTCAAAGGTTTTTGAAGCATTCTTGAGACTGTTTTCGGTTAGTGTTGCTTCAGAAGTTCCTTGGATTGCCTTATGCCCTGGGTGTTGTTCCAGGTTCTAGATCTAGATCTTTGTCTAGTTCTTCTCTGCATTCTTCTTTAATGCTGTGATAGGTCAGAACCTATGAAAGTAACTAATGCTATCCTTTTTTCGCTGGGAAGCCAACTTATGTCGTTTACTTAGTTTCTTAGTTTTTCTCATTATCTAACCCGTTTATCAACAGTTTTCGCATTTTGCACAGTTCGCCCTTTGTTGCAAAGTAAAATACGGTTCTTGAAAAGAACATTTGGAGCTTAAGAGTTTTGTCTTAATAATGTATGAATGCAAAGTAAAATACGGTTCTTGAAAAGAACATTTGGAGCTTAAGAGTTTTGTCTTAATAATGTATGAATCAAGTGTCATCATGGCTCGGAACAAAGTTACTTTAGATTACGGCATCGACTGCGCAGTTGGAGCGCTTATTTTCGAATTGGTCATTTGTTCATAGTGAGGCGTAAAAATGGTAGTCGGTTGAAACATCTCAAAAATTGTTCAACGTCTACTTTTCTCTGATAAGGAGAAGAACGACAAATGTTAAAAAATATGCTAAAAAATATAATTTCGTTAGGTATTTCTGTCTTTTTCAGAATAAAAAATAAAAAAATAATAATAAAAAATTAAGAACATGTATTCTACATGTCGAATCAGACCCAGTAATCTACCTCAAGTAATATACGTAGATAAGATCTACGTAAACTCATTCGAGTAATCTACATGCCAACTAGCGTTGCCAACCAGCGTTGCGGGTGGCCGTGGCGCAGTGATAGAGTGTTCGCTTGTTGAGTGGGAGGTTACGTGTTCAAATCCGAGCCAGTACCACGAAACATTTTTCACAAATAAAAAACTGCGAATAAGTTTAAGTGAATTATAAGCGAACACAAATATCAACAATTCTCCCCTAGCTATTAGGACGCCACTCTTGGAGAATATCCACTGCGCCACAAACTCTTTCATATCCCTCTTTCTCTTCCTAAAAAACTTGAATGCCGCGCTGTGCCCCGCATTATAAGGGTATTCATAACCCCTTGGACCCGGGACTTAAGACAGAATTTCGGTCGTCCTGCCGGGCCAGCTTTTGACTCGCGTTGGGACTAAAATTCACAAATGAAAAAACTAATGCAAACATCTTTCATTATTTACAACATACGCACTGTATTCTAAGTTGGCCTTAAGTTCGTAGGATACTGGAATGTATTTTTTTATTTTTCAGACTTTGAAAATTAAACAGGAGCACTACGAGAAATTACAACGAAAATACCCGATAGGAGTGAGTGCGTATATCAGCTGACAGCTTTTTTTACATTTCAAAATTAGTTGCAAATAAATTCGTTTGAAAATTTGTGGACCTATTACACTTTAGTCTCTTTTGCACGCAGATGTCTTTTCAGCGTGATTTAATGTAAAAAAGTGAGGAAAAAATGAGAAAAATATAATTACGGGCTTAACAAACTCTCGTTAAAATGTTCAATCAAGCACACCTAGCATATAAGAATCTAACCCTGACGCTAATGCTTTGGCCCATTCAGAATATTTTGTTCTATAGATGCAAATACATAGTTCTAACAGTGATGCCATATTACGAGACATATTTCTTTTTGCAAGATTTGACCTCCTAAATATTTACAAGAGTTTTTTGCCCAATTTTATCAAATTTCAAGATATTTCGTGTCAATTTTCTCAAACCAAAAAAATTAAAATAACTTTTTGTATTTAAGAAGAATAATATAAATAATGACGTATAATGTGAATCGAACATAGCCCATGCACAACTTCTGTTTTACTAACATTTCCATCAACTCGAAGGTAAGGAAATTATTTGATAATATTGGGCAGAGACAATACTGAGACCCCCAACTTCGACCGATTAACAGTTATTTGCCTACAAGCTAAATTTTAAGCTCCCAAAAAGTTTAGGTGCGCTAGTATTGTTGCATAGAAATTCGTATTAACAAATGTCAAAAATCCTCTCAACCAACACATTCGCACCTAATCTTTTTACATTTCACTGTGGGCAAAGCAAAACGGATAGGAATTGGCGTACACGGATAGGACAACAAAATGGCGGATTCCTGGCAAAAATTGAAGGGGCCAGCGGCAAGAGGATTGTGAGTTGGGGGTCTCAGTATGATTTGTTTATGATATTGGGGACGTTCGGATACCTAGTTTATGTAAAACGTCAACTAGATTCGTTGTGACTAGGAATCCGAACGCGTTGACTTAGCAACTTAGATTGTTTTTGTATTCTCGCGGTCAGCGTTACCTTTGTTTCATTTTGCCCTTTATTATTCGTAAAAGACCCCTCATGATTTTTTTCAAAAATTTTTATTTTCAAATAAGTACATTTAAAATGTAACACGATTGCCTATCACGACACTATTACACTGTTATGCGAACTATTGGTTGTTAAATATCGTGCGAAAATTCGAAATTTGCAGAGCAGTCTTATAAATGGCACCTTTTTCTCTCACCGGCCCTTTTTTCGACTCTTCAGAATTCTGCCACGGCCACTCTGTTTATTTTAAATCTGACTCTTCGAAATGTCAACTGAGTATGCAGGCAGGTTTTTCTTGACTAGATTTGTCGACTTCCCCTCCATAAACGTCAACTGCAAAAACTAATCACGTGACCACTCTGGGCCAATCAAAACTGAAATACATCTAATCAGACAGCTGTCAGACTTACTAAACTATGAATCCGAACTTCCCCATTTATAACTGATGTAAGCGCTGAGTTTGGCAACAAAGTGCCTTAAATAAGATTTTCTAATAAAATACTAGAAGAACCTTAATCACTGACGCTGGACAAGTTCTCGGACTATCCCTTTGTCATCGAATTTGTTATTCGTAACATGAACAATTTTTACCTCGAGAATAAGTACACCAATTAATTAAGTTTAATTTAAAAGTTTGAGCTTGTGAGCTACTTCAGTTAAATACCTTCTCTCGAAATGGGTGTCATAAGAACACATGCAGTCTACAATTGCCATCAGGTTGAATGTTGAACCTCAAAAATGCCACCGTCGACATTCTATCAGCTACACTTCAGTCTCATTTACATCACATTTCACATAAGTCTTTGTTGTCAAGAGATACTTTTGATGTAGCAAATTTACCCTCGCCTGAAGAAAGTGACACCAAAAATTCGACAGGAATTTTATTAAGTATACCAACGTGTGCGTGCACCTTATAAGGATACATAAAAGCGATAACGCTTGTCTTTATAAAGCACCTGCATTTATACACCCGCCTGGTGTGATTTTCAAACTTTCACGCATGCCTTACCTTGTAACATTCAAATAAACTGTCAACCACTTTATTATCCGAAGCGTAGCTGCGTAAACATTTTGCCATTCCGAACATTCGAAAGCATATCACCACAGTGACTCATACATCAGACATCACTAGCTTCATTTCCAACAGCAAGCAAACATAACCACTTTGCGTATAGAGGCAACTAATTAACGCATTCATAAAGAATAAATAAAATGAACCAAAATGTGCTGTTAAAAGTTTTGTTTTTTTTTTCAAAATTGTATATACAAACTCCCATGGAATCGGCGTGGTAACTTTGGAAGTATTACACACACCCACACCTTGTACTTGGTACATATCGCGTCTCGATGAGACTTGACAAACTGCAATTAGCATCTTTTGTGCCAGTAGCCGTAACCCATTCAGTTATTGTTAACAGTGGGGAAGAGATAGTTTTTGAAAATCTTCTGAAAACATTGCATTTTGTGTGAGAGAGTTGGCATTTCACTCGACAGACACACAGTAAATTGGCTCGGGTTAGGACAGTGCAGGAAAAGTGTCAGAAATGCTTCCGATTACCACTACTGAGGATAAGAAAATTCCCACGGGTATATTAATTGAATGCTACCTGTCATTGTCACACATATATGATATGGGAGCGTGGTGTCAGAGATGCGTGTGGATGAGATATTGCGATGCCGTTTAAGAGGGCTGCCGGTCCGGTCAGCATTTGTTTAGATGCATTTTTTTATTTGGTATTTGGGTGAATTGGATTTCAAAATTGTGAAAATGTGCGTGTAGATAATGATACAAATTCATTCACTGCACTAAGGGGGATCCACAGTGTGAAGGTGTGTGGCAGTTAGGTGGAGGATAAGGTACAGCAATCGCTATTTAGTCAGTCATTAATTTTAATTCCTTTGTGTTTCTTGACATCAGTGTGACTTACTAAGCAAACTTCCTGCTTAATTTAGCAGGAATATTTAAATTTTAGCCTCCTTTTTTTCAAATCATTCAAACATTTTTTAGCAGAATTTTGGTTTAGGCAAATAATGATAGAATTAACATAATAAAATAAGTTCAAAGCAGAAGAACCTTAGTGTGAACTAGTTGTTACAATTCTCATTTGACAGTGAATACAGCCATTCACCGAATTCAGCAAGCTTGCAATTGCAATCAACTTTCCAAACGTACATTAAATAAAGTTGATGTTATTTTAGTGAAATATGTATATCAAAGAAGATATGGCCCACATACGATCAAAATAGAAAAAAAACCTGCTAAACAGAACCCGCCCAGATATCGCCAGAGTCACGGCAATCATCACAGGGCATTGGCTGATTGGAGACCATGCGGCCAAACTTGGGATCCCACATAACTTTCATTGCCGCACTTGCGGGAACATAAATGAGAAAGAAATTCTCTCCCATTTTCTCTGCAAATGTCCGGCAATAGCAAGAGCCAGATTGCGCACGCTTAACCAACCTTTTTTCGACGAACTTGGCGACATTTCGGGTAAAGAGATTTTAAACATAATCCGTTTCCTCAACTCCACAGGTTGGATATAGGCACCGAATGCATCACGCCCTTAACAATCATAACAAACTAGGTCACACGAGTCGTGGTAACAAAAAGGCTTTTCACAATGCTACTTGGGTTCAAAGCTGAACTGCCACTTCTACCTACCTACTATTAATATACCAAGCAGGACAGATGGTGGAGACGCTTAAGCCCTATACATTATATGAAAGGACGCCCACAAGTAGTCTGCAGTCGATTCTCCTGAGAAACAGAAGGAAAGACGCGGACCTTTTGCAAATGTCCGGACGCAGTCGTTTGGTCTATCTACACCCAGCACAGTCACGCCACCGAAACTCGTATTCAAGAGAAACCCAAGTATCAATGATCTAACCGCAGATGCAGGCAGACCCAACTCAGAATCCGGTCCGTCAGTAACCAGCAAGTACGCCTTCTATTCCAAACTCTTTTGCCACGTACTGGTCCTAAGATCTCACGGAGATCTTTGGGATATTTTCGCTTAAACTCAATCTTTTTTAACCGTTCATTCTTCGGCTCAAGCGAAGGCCGGTCCATGTCCGCACAAATAGCGATTGGCAAAAAAATTCTTTTGTCGGTGCTGGTATCACTGCAGGGTTTCATCGCAGGACGGACTATAACTGTCCATTGTGACCTTCTGTCCAATGCACTGATGTAAGAAATACGTTTTTATATACAGCATACAAATATTTATTTTCAATTGCTTTCGTTCACCGTCGCATTAACTGTCGATCGAGCCATCGACTCTAAATTATTTGATTTAATCCACATACGACGCGGGTACGAGAGATGTTGGAATTGATCTAACTACATCATTCTGCGCCTTTGGGGGACGCCTGTCTGATGAGATGGACCAATTCTACTCCATATTTCCCCTTCATCGCTCAATAATACGATCTCGAGGTACTTAACGCTCTCTGCTTGTTTTGAAGGGACCGAACGAACATGCAGAGCACTTACTTACTTACTTACTTAAGGTGGCGCTACAGTCCGGGGTGGACCAGGGCCTCAACCAATACGCCTCTCCAGTTAGCGCGATCTTTGGCTAACTGACTCCAGTTGCGCACTCCAAGTTGGTTGAGGTCCCCTTCCACTTGCGCGCGCCACCTAAGGCGAGGT
This sequence comes from Cheilosia urbana, assembly GCA_946477585.1. Classification (NCBI taxonomy): domain Eukaryota; kingdom Metazoa; phylum Arthropoda; class Insecta; order Diptera; family Syrphidae; genus Cheilosia; species Cheilosia urbana. Next base: position 128,053,634 of record OX297853.1, on the reverse strand, counting down.
CTTCCACTACTGCGTTGTCCCTCCGGGTTGGAATCGAAGACTCTCCGGGCCGGAGCGTTGGTGTCCATTCGCTCTACATGTCCTAACCATCTTAGACGACTAATGCGTACTTTTCTGACCAGGTCGATGTCGCTGTACCACTCGTAGAGTTCGCTGTTAAATCTTCTCCTCCAAAGCCCGTCAACGCAAACGGGACCAAAAATTCAAGTGATTTTTGCGTTCGAAGCGACCAAGAAGATCCTCATCCGTTTTTGCTAGGGTCCATACTTCTGCGCCATAGAGTAGGACTGGGATGATGAGGGTCTTATATAGAGTCTCCTTAGTGCTTCTTGACAAGGCCTTATTTCTCAGTTGCCTTTTTAGGCCAAAGAAACAGCGGTTGGCAAGTGTGATTCTTCGCTTGATTTCTGATTTGATGTCGTTGTCAGAATTTATAGCGGAGTCGAGGTAGACAAAGTCCCTAGCTACCTCAAAGTTATAGCTGTCTATCGTGACGTTCTGTACGATTCGTCGATGGTCTTGTTGACATCATATATTTTGTTTTACCCTCATTCACCACTAAACCCATTTTTGCCGCTTCTGTACTAATACTTGCAAACGCACCAGTGACAGCTCGCTCTGTTCTGCCAACAACGTCAATGTCGTCAGCGTATGCAAGCAGTTGCACAGACTTTTGGAAAATTGTGCCTCTGGTGTTGGCTTGTGAGTTTCGCACAATTTTCTCAAGAATGATGTTGAAGAAGTCGCCTTGTCTTAATCCTTTTTTGACATCAAAGGTCTCGGTGAGATTGTTTCCGACCTTTACGGAGCAGCGAGCGTTTCTCCATCGTCATTCTGCACAATCTGACAAGTTTGACATGGCTCTGTATAGCTCGTCTCTATAAATGCTGTCATATGCGGCCTTAAAATCGATAAAAAGATGGTGAGTATCGATCTGGACTTCTTGGGTTTTCTCCCAGGATCTGCCGTAGTGTGAATATTTGATCGGTCGTGGACTTACCGGGCCTAAAACCGCACTGATAGGGACCTATCAGATCGTTGACGAATGGTTTCAGGCGTTCACACAGTACAGCAGACATGATCTTATACGCAGTTTTCAGGAGACTGATGCCTCTATAGTTGGCGCAGTTTAGAGAGTCTCCTTTCTTGTGGATCGGGCAAACGATGCTGAGGTTCCATTCATCAGGAATACTTTGGTCTGACCAAATCTTGGAGACGAGTTGGTGTATGCTCTCTACTAGGTCATCTCCCGCTGCCTTAAACAGCTCGGCAGTTAAGCCGTCCGGTCCAGCAGCCTTGTTGGATTTAAGCTTAGATATTGCTATTCTCACTTTATTTGGTCAGGTGGACGGAAATCCTGACTTTCATCGTCCAGGTTGAATGGCTCGTTCTGCCTGACAGCAGAGCACAGTGAATAGGAAACAATCATTTCGTGAGATTTACCTATATCCCAGGTAAACAATTTTAAAACCTCATTCGCTTTGTTGAGGACACACCAACTCTCTGTAGAAGATATTTATGAAACATAGCCTCCCCAATGAGCTACGAGTTATTTTCATTCAGTGAATATGTCATTGTCGTAGGGCCACTTGTGCCCCTGTAAGTGCTCACATCCAACTCGCATATTTGCAGGACTATTCATGGGAAGGTCGAAGCCTTTTCCAGTTCAAATATTTGTTCATTGCAATCGCGCTCTTGAAATTACTTACAAACTCCACACAAGTCGTCATTTCCTTGTCAAAATAATTCCCTCTCGACCGTCAGTATTATTCCTTTTAAGGTTCAGATAATGCAAAACAATTTAATCTGCTCGATTGCAAGCGCGCCCATTCTAGATGCCCCCTCTATCGACCGGACTGGACGCAATAAGCGAATGGCAAAACTCATTACTGGTATCTGTTAAGTACATCTTGTCTGTGCAGATGAGCTACACTAATCGCCGATAAGTCAAGAAGCCTCCATCTTGGCAAATAAATGAAAAATTAAAAATCATCGCTTTGGGGTGGCTACGAGATACGACATACAAGTGCGGAGAGCAAAGGATGAGGGCGACCACATCCCAAACAATCCGTTGTTCGCTTCATATAATTTCAAAGAAATGCAAAATTAAAGTAATGTACACGTGCGCTCTGCTCCTCGGAAATTATATAAGCCGTGAGCTACATAAATAAAACCACAACAAGAAAAACAAACCCAACAGCCAACACAAAGAAAAAGAAAAACAAATCAAAAATAATCAACTACCACCCAACTTTATTAAATTTTTAAGATTCCTATGGATTCCGTAAACAGGCAGATACTCGTACAATTGCCAGCCATCACACAGATAAGCATCTGACAATTGATGGGGTGAATTCACCAGATTTCCGCCATTGGCGATGGTGACCCCTATACCCTCAGTTTGTAGCTTGTGCTTCGTGCATCCTCGCAGAATCACAACACAAATTGCTGCGATAAAGTTGTTTCTGATGGCTCGTGGTGTAGTGCTACTTACTAACCTCGAGATTGAAATGTGGTATCATCTTCAACAACAACAACAACAACAAAAACATTTCATTTTACAGAATTTCAAATATTTTCATTTCACTTCTGCACTTGAGATGAGAGTTTCCAATGAAGTTCTGACGAACAGATAACGTGCTCGAATTGCTTCTCCTGCAATCCCGACCGAACGCAAAGTTTAGTTGATTTAGAAGAGGGCGTCCTTCGTTAGAAACAACTGCTTCTGGTATACAACACTTGAAGTTTATTTCTGCAAACAAAAATATTTCATTGTCTGCTAGAACCCTTTCCAACAGCTTTTTACTTATTTACTTACGTAAGTTCGTTCACATTGTTCGTCACGTGTTAAGCCAATTGATTTTTCCAATTAAACCTACCGTAGCCGAAAGTTACGTGTGCTGGAAGGTGTTTTGTTTCATGTCTACCGTCTACAGAGGTATCCAAATTCCGAGAAAAGCTCATTAGATGGACTGAATTCTTCTAAGAAGAAAAATGATTGCAGACTGAAACCAGTGGAAGTTATTTGTGTAACTTATCTGCTTTAAGTGCGATTTGCCTTTTGATTTAACTGAAAAAGGCATCACTTTGAATGGCTCCAAAAGCGAGTAAAACAGATGCACCGGCCTCTTGTTCGCTTAACTTGTCTGAAGTGACTGACGGTCTGGCGAAAGTTGGTGGAGATTTTTCTCTCCTTTAATTCCCCCATTGAAGCCAAAAACGGACCTTGTCTTTGTCTATTTGCTGGTAATCTCTCAATGAAAACATCTCAGACAGCCTTAAACTCGAAGCGATTAAGTGGCAACGTACCTTTTTGGGCAATCGAGACATGTACTCTAAGGCACTTTGATAACTGACTGTTTTTTATGTGGAATCTTTTAAAGTAGATGTTTATCAGGTGAGATTTCGAACTAAAGGGACAAATATAAGAAAATTTCCAAAAAAAAAAGTTACCTCCATTAACCTCATTTGAACAAATTTCTGAAATCCAGTGAATTGGCATCACTTTTAAATGCAGCAGTTCTTAGTCTGCTGAACTACTGGGCGAGGGGTTCGACTTTCGGAATAACGCAAATTACATCTAACGATTTTTTCCACTGCACCACCTCTTACAAACTACTGACAAAAATCCAAGAGTACAATTGTCCTGAAAAAAGTTTCAGGCACTCGAGCGACATATTTTTTTTAAAAACACTGCCGCATGGCTTCATCTACATTGCAAACAGTGTCTATCGATTTGTAGACAACTTTTTTCCCGTCAAAGGGCTTAAGTAAGATGTTGTAAATGAACGCTGCTTGATCCGTCTTTGGAGCCAAAATTCCTCGTTCACAAAACCATTCTATAGGCTTATCCTGAATTTTAGCAATGTTCGGATATATATATGAATTATCAGTTCTTGGACGGTATTCACAAATGTGCACAACTTGTCCGGGACAACAATTTTATATATGTATAAGTAATTGTTTTTATTAAATCTAATAGAACGCAACAAAAAGTAATTAAATAAGAAAACGTAAAAAAATATTGTCTATTGTATATTGTCTATGAGTGCAGAAAACAACGGTCCGTTCATTACGAAAATGGAATATAAGACGTCATATCGTAACGATTTAAATAATGGTTAAGAAACCGAAAGCTCTGCGAAGATACTATACTCTGTCCAAGAAAAATTGTCAGTACAGGGAAGATAGGATGTTTGTCTCTCAGTCTGGTTGCAATGACTTACATAAATCGGTCCCTTTTTAAAGCTCTCACAGGGTTGCCGTAGTGTGTATGATAATTCGCCATAACTCAGAGAGCAATACTGTTAGGGTTACCATCTTCCAATTTAGCCAGGTCTCATCAGTAAAATATATCTTTCTTTTCTCTTCTCTAATTTTTTTTAATTCGCGTAGATATCTTCGTCTCCACGAAATAATGTCACTTTTTTCCAACAACAAATTCTTTAGCTGACGTTTGACGAATTTAAGTCCGAGATCTTTATACTTCCAATAATATCTTGTCTAGCGTTGGAAGGTCATTATCCATAAAAAACTGATGGACTATCCGCCCAATCGCACATTTGTCAAAATCATCCACCTTGCTCTTGATACCTGAATTATTTTTCTTCTTTGGTGGTGAATTGTGGCCTTTGATTGCTTTTTCCCTTAAAAGCCTGTATACAGTTCGTTCCGTAACAGAAAAAACAGTAGCCGCATTTCCTACGGCTTCCGATTTACTTTTAAAAATGCAATAGAATTTTTCAGTTGCATCAACAATTTGTTGTTTCTTTTCTACACTTAGATCCTTTGAAGACTTTGTAGCCATGTTTCTGTTTATTCATATGCAAAATAAAGTTAACCACTTGCTTAGATGCACTATTCGCTATTGAGATAACAACCATTGTTTCCGCCTTATATACACAAACAGGCAATTAGAAAAAATTATATAACCACGACGCAATGTCATATACCTAAACAGGTGGTAAAAGGACTGCACTTGTGCAGCTCCACATAAATTTTTTAATATAGACATATATACCTTGATTACACATTTGTTAAAAAATTACTACCCGTCAATGTAGAACTTCGTGGAAACAGTAGCAAAAAAAGGATCATAAAATCCTTTCAAGGCATTCGCTTTACTGGAGATGGAGAGGAGTGACCGGATGTGGTAAAACCCGACGACCGAAAATATACAGTATAGGTCTACCTGCTTCGTCATTTTAATATTTCAGTGTGAAAAATATGCTCTACAAAGTGAAATATGAATTTATACCTACCAAAACATGCAGAAATATGCCCTAACGAATAAGGCTGAAAATTTGTACTTAGTTTTCTATAATAAAATATTTAATCAAAGTTTATCCCTTAAAATAACATGCTTTTGCATGAATCCGGTTGAGTTGCCCTAGTAATCACTATTAATTTATTGCAATATCTCTATAACGCACATATGATCACTTATTGCGATAGTGAAATGAATGCATTAAAACACCTCACGAATAAACATTATTTCTAAAAGACAACATTCAAAAATATGTTTTAACTGAATATTATTGGATCTTTCAGAAATACAAACAAACTAAGACCGAATGGCAGCACCCCACATAATATGCCGCTCTCAAAAGCTCCAAAAAGCTCCAAAAAGCACCAAAACCGAAAGTTCTTTGACAAAATTCAAAGAAAAACCCTTAATGATATGCTAACATTGCCATATGGTAACACTTCTCTGATGTGCTTCAGTCACTCACACTGCTTATTTAGGTTGATGATAATAGCAAGCGAACACAAGCGATCGTGCTCATTCTGCCTGCAACTGTGTGGCAGACTGGTTGTGGAGGGATGTATGCGAATTTCAGGAAAATTACAACAACAAAATGCTTTGGAATGCCAGTGGCTTCGTTTTTATTTCAGTGGCAAATCTTGTGTTTGAGTGCCGTGAGAGTACTACAGGCACCACTGGTAGAAAAAAGAGCTTCCCATAAGGCCTGTACTGACAATTTTTCTTGGACAGAGTATAGCAGTAAAACATTCTGGCATCGGCTTACCCACCAACAGGAGCATCACAATGGGTCCACATGGACCTAAGTGGGTTACTGCAGGGTTTACTCTGCCGTATCCACCAATAAACCTAACCTAACCTAACCTAAAATATTGTTCATTAAACCTTAAATTAGTTTTAAACAAAAATTAAAAGAAAACTCCATTGACGGTAAGGGTATAGTATATTTGGCGTTATAGGTCAGTTTTGTAAAGTACATAAAATACTAAACAAAAGACCTGAATATAATAAACTAATTTCTAACAGGCTCTACTGTTAGCCTGCTGCCAGACGTAGGCAACGTCTGTGGAGCCTTAGTCGGCGCCCCAGTTGGGTTCGGCTTTGGATCCCACATTATAGAAACATGGTCACAAAAGCGGACTGACGTGGATGTAGAAGATGAAAAGCCAGTAGAAAATCCTGTTCCTGCGAAGCAGAAATGGCGACATAAATTTTTACTTGACGCTTACTTCTCCAACTTCTACGCAGGGCAACATGCCTTTTGGTGTTCACTGGCAGACCTCTAGATCTAGTCTTTCGCAAGGCGATAACAAAATTACTAAGTATTTTTTTTTATATATATATTTCTTAAATATTTCCTTAACGCCTTACAAAATTATACTGCTCTATATCTGATAGATATTCCTTTTTTAATATAACTTAATTTTTTCTGTTCTTAGTCTTAAGATTGTTGCTAGATATAAAACTATTAAAAAATATGTATATACATACTTTTTCATTATAGTATTTTGTATACATCACTACACTAGAATTTAAGTTGTTCTTTTGTTTATTAAAAGTATAAGTTGTTCTTTTCGAAATATGAATACCTATTTACCCTTAAGATTGCTGTTCGATATAGGTAATTATAATTACTAAAAAAAAATATTTTCAATATATTTTGGTACAAAAATGCTACTGAAATTAAAGTTTTTCTCTATTAATTAAAAAATAATTATTTTCCAAAAAATATCTTCTTTTTTTCCAAACACATAATGTAAATACTATTTTGTTTTAAATGTTTTTTTGGTAATTTCAACTAGGTATGTAAACAGAAGTTTGTAAGCATAAAACAATACAGTAGTTACCGTTTAAAGCGAACCCGGTTAAAGCGAACTTTCGGTTATAACGAACCATTTCATGAAGTCCCATTCAATGCCCCATAAGAATTATGAATTTTAATTTCGCATATAGCGAACCCGCCTAAAGCGAACTTTCGCATATAACGAACCCATTCTGCGCGTGAAATTAAGAAAATGTCCGGTTATAATGAACCAAAAATCTGTCGCTTTACATTTTCATCCAGATTTTCCCAACTTTTCGGGACTTCCCGAGAACTGTATAGCTGCGTACGAACCAACATTCTCAAACGTCAACATTTTGTCCTTCAATATAATTTGTTCGGTACCTACTTCCCCGAGTAACCTTATGTTTACAAACCAAAGGTTGAGTGAAGGGACGCGCTTAAAAATCATTTAAGTAAAATGGGAGATTTAGAAACAAATAAAAGAAAATGTTTCACACTAAAAGACAAACGACTTAATAAAGCGTTTAGAACAAGGCGTAAAACAAAGCGATATATGGACTTGCAGACGTCGAATTGTTTTTAAGCGAATTGAAATCTTCTCAAACAAAACAATCTAAAATTCATGACTTTTTTACCCGACTGTACACAGAGAGGGTTATGTGTTTCGCGCGTATCCTATGTACGTTCCTACGTGACGCCCTTAAGCCTGAACGGCTTGACCAATTTTAAAGAGTAAGGTGTCACTAGATTCGTATTCTTCCCCGGAGTGTCATAGGCTAAACAAATAAGTGTAAAAATAAAAATTAAAAAAAAAAAAACAAAAAACAATTGTCACACAAATGTCAGCGAGATCTTTTTTACAGTCAGTCGGGTTTTTTGTTTTTTAAAATATGTACTTATTTTTTATGTATTTTGAACACTTTTTCTTTTCTTTTTTTGATTTTCAAAACAAAACTTGATGAATTTTTTAGCGTATCACTTATAACGAACTTCGGTTATAACGAACCAATTTGGTCGGTCCCTTCGAGTTCGTTATAAGCGGACACTACTGTACTTAAACAGAAAATGTATGAAACTTTGTAAACAAACTTTGCAAACTCCTGAGAAGCAGAATAATACGGTGTTTTTTTTTTTAATAAATAAAAATCTGTCCAACAGGTCCATCGTCCATCTTATGGTAATCATTACCAAACATTCATTCATTTGAATTGGGTTGAATTGTATGCTAAGATGCCGAACGGCTTTCTCAGGATGTTTATCAGACATTTGCAGAAGATCAGGCAGCAGATTTTTTAGGGGCTAAAACTGTGTCCCATTACTCAAAAGCCAAACACACAATCCTTTGAGGCACTACTCCCAAAATACATATAATTCAGCTTTGAGTTTCATATAAACTGTTAATGGTGTGGGTTTCTAAAAGGCTGTTTTCTACGACACTCTAGTTTGACGATGTTTTAAATGAGTGTGAGTGAAAATGCGGCATGAGGTGTCCGTCTTTTTCGAAAAAAAAAAAATGCTCCAGGGCTCTAATCGCGTAAGCACAAAAAGATTGAACGACATCGTCTCGACGATGCTTGTACATCGTATAACAACAAAAAAACGATAATCGTTGAAAAGATTGGACGATCATCGTTTTTTGTTGCTTCACGTTACTATTTCAAACGTCAAATACCCTCTTCGAAACGATTCGATTGAACGATGGCTATTTTGCAATCGTTTCATCATTTTGGTGCATTTTTTTTAAGTTTTAGTTACGTCTGAGAGAAATATAAACAAATATTTAAAGGAAGACACGCACTTATGTTCTCTTTGGATGTGACTCGCTCTTATCCGAGTAGTAAAAGAATTAATTTTTTGCAAAAAAAAAAATGTTTATTGCGCTATTTTATTTCATTTGTTTGTTTCATAAAAAAATAATTCTCAGCTCAATAAATCCAAGATCACTTGCATCGGAAACGTTATTCCGTATCACCAATCCATTTTTGCACAATTCGATGTCAATCAATGACAACAAAGAAAATAAACAAATTCAATACCTAAGAAAAAAAAAAGAAAAACAATTTCCATAAATTTTTTTATTTTTTAGGTGTCAAACTTTGTTTACAGTCATTTTCAAACTTTTCAAAATGAAAACGATGAACGATTCGATTGAACGATACGACGATGATGCTATACGAAGGAAACTAAAAACGAGATCGTTTTGTTCAATCGTTTCGAAGACTATCGTTTCATAAATTACGCGATGAGAGCCCAGGGCTTTTCTTTGCATCCGATGTAAATGGTGCATTAATGTGTTTAATCGAAAGCAATGAATGCATTCATTTTCTTCATTTGACAATTTATTGACGGTGACGCTGACTGGTAAACTCAAAATTGCGTGTTATAACGTGCGTCGAACGAATAAAAATGCCAAACATTCGTCAAAAGTTAGGTATAAATATTATTATTATTTATTTTTGATATTATTTTATATTCAATCCGTTTAATTTCCGGCAATTGTTTGAGACAATGACCCAAAGGTGCTGTTGCGCTCAGTCAGTGCTGGAGAAAGAAACAAGAATCGCTCTGGTTTGATTTTTGGTTCTCCCTTTATACTGCGGTGGTCAGTGAATTTGTGGCTGTAGGCGGTTTGCAGAAGGCTAGTTTTTTTTAGCCACGGTTGGTAATTTTTATTTCCAATTTTGGACTCAAACTTTATTTTCAAGTGGCAGCCGTCTGATATAGGAACTCGATTTCGCCAGATTTTTTTTTACATAGGTATATACCTACTATATAGGTGCATCTAGTAATGTTCATCAACAGTGGCGGCCAGCGTTATACCAGACTTAGCACTTTCCAGGGATTTTCGCACGATTTTTTAGCATTTATGTAAATTTACCACTTTTAAGCAGTTTTAACAAAATTTCATGAAACATTTTGAAAATAACACTTTTAGTTAACATTTATCACAATTTCGTTCATTGCCTATATAAAACATTAACAACATTGAAAATGCCATTTATTATAATTATTATAACTATTGTCAATGCATATTCAATAAAGATAAAAAGTATATTTTCCATGAAGAAATTGATGGTAGTTTTCTTTTAGCATTTTTAACGGCCTTGCTTAGACGGTGTTGCAATTTTTCGCACCGGCTGTAGCATTTAAAAAACTAGTATGGTAAGACTGATGACGCCCACTTTAATGATATCATCTCCAAAAAGAATGAAAAATCACATATATAGGATAACGAAATGTTTATATCACTCTTTAAGGTCGAGTGAAGGAAGGCAAAGTTGCTACTTGACTCCTTCGAGGGAAAAAATCGAATCAGGGGAGTGAAAGCCTCAATAACAAACTCTATTAGCTCTAAAAATATCGGAATATTGCCAAAAGGCAAAACAGCCTGCGATTGGATATTCATGTTCCAGCCAATACCAACAATAAAAAAAACAACCGTCACCAGCCTCATATAGGTAACGTATCAAGGATTTTGTCATTTTCCTAAATTGTTGTCCATTTTCCACCCAGAAGAATACCTGCGGCTACTCAAAGACTATTTTTCAACAAGCTAAGTTAATTGAAGTCTGCCGAAAATGCCAGAAACTGAAGAGAAATAAATAAATGTTATCCAATTACTAATACAACTTGTTTTATCACATAAAAGAGTCAACCGCCCTCGCTAAAATATTCAGCGTACCTACATAAAATGTTCCCATCAATTTACTGCGACACCGACACTCCCATACCTGCCAGTGTACAGATATCCTCGGCAGGATAACGACAACCAACAGAGAATCTCAGTCGACCTCTAATTTTGTTATAATTTAAACCATGGCCCCCAACCAAAATAGAAAACGTGGTGACACAGCGACATCGCTTTGCACACTTTTCTCTGTCACTCATCAACAACCGCATCCCTTACGTCCGCCGCCTTCAACTGTTCCCAGATCAAATAAAACTTCCCAGCCGGCATCGCGGGTAAACATAGACATTAGTGCATCGTAGGAGACCTAGGGACAGGAGTAAACTATACTCTTGGTATATACCTACCGCTACCCACCGTTTATATCCTTGTGCAAATAATGTCGTTTCTTGTCGCGTAAGCGTTAGGGTAGGACTTTTCTTTTTTGAGGAAGTCCCATGATGATATAGAGGGGACAGCATTTGTTTTCTGCATGTGTGTCTTTTTTAACATTTGCCTCCCTTGCGCACATACTTTAATATGAATGAATGTTGTTAATCAGGTAAACAAATTGTTTTACATATCCTACCGACGAGATAAGCGGTAGTTAATCATCTACCATCATACAAAACTAACCAGACAGACTACACACAAACAGCATCCCATCAGAGCAGGTTGCACGCAACCCGCCTTAACAAGACACTAGGTAAACACACAGGGATAGTTATCCCCCATGATGCGTTTCAATCTGTCAAGTGCGGATGCGGTGTGTACTTAGTCAGGCATTTAACACCTTTATGCTAAACAAGTTTGAGGTTCTTTCAATCCCGTTTACTTGTGGTGGATTATAGGAACTAATCTCGCCTGGCTGGGTCCTTTGCGTGAGTATACGACTACGCACCAGTGCTCGATTTTAAACGGTTACGCAGTTAAGTTTCAATCTAGGACTCAAGTACCGAGCTGGGAGGTACGGGTGGCATATGAACATCTCACTGGCGAGAAATGTCCTTGCAGTTAAACGGTTGGCTTACAGATGTCGGTGGCAGTGTTAAACAGGAAAAATATGTGTAATTTCCCTGGGTGGATATAAAATGGTCGACGACGGCTATTAAAGAAGTTGTTCCTTTTGTTATGCAAAACGTCGAGTTTTCAAGGTAAGAGTGAACTGTAAGAACTTTTTGAAATTTATTTTTAGACTCATACTTTAAAATAAAATAAAATAAAAAACGGACTTTGCCATCAAAGGAAAATTACAATTTAAGTTTTAAGTTGATGTCGGTTGAGTTGGACACTTGAAACTGGGCATTCGAATTTTTCAAGATGAGCTGTACCAAGTACAAAGGAATGTTAATGACTTTAAAAAAAATTTCTCTTAACATGTTTGATAGCGCCGCAAAATATCTCACCAAAAAGCTGCTCTCCAGAAAAAACGAGAACAGGGGTTGAATTACCGCAACCGCGATCGAGTGATACGTGACTGAATTTTTTATTATTTTGCTTGTAAAACCCACAAAGTTCAGTGACGTATGTCTCACTCACGGACGCGGTAATTCGGCTTCAGCTCGTAAGCTACACGATACGAGCAAAAGATAAAGAAAGGACCCTTCTCCGAGCGAACAGAAAGAGCATGAGAACCACGCGATTGAGAAAACGGAAATGTGATACTTTAGGAACTGTTACGAAAATTTATCAAGAGGTTAAAAGAACGTGTGAAGGCAAACAGTCCCCAACCGAGACAGGTTGAGACGCAGGAAAATTTATAGTAGAAATATAGTCGGGGGTAGTAACTATTTCTGCAGACTTTTCGAAAATTTAGCAGTATCCAGTTTTAGGACCATAATATCCGATGGTTTACCTACCGAGCTTTTGATAGCAACAGAAGATGACTTGGTAGAGATCACACATCAAGTAATTTTTAAACTTTCTTCTCATGGATGTTGGGCTGTCTAATGGAATTTTGAAATCATTTGGCGGGTCCAAAAGTCAAAAGAAAGCCGTAAACTTAACCTGCACCTGGCAACAGACGCAGAGCTTTCAATTTAAAATGGTTAATAGAGAAAGAGCTCGCGTAGAAACTTAAGGCAGTGTTGCCAGGTCAACATGTTAAAATCCAGTCAAATTTGACTGTTTGACTGGATTTTGTCTCTCCAAAAACATTCAAACATTAAAAAAAAATTGGTGCGACTGTATCCAACAGTCCCGAAATATGTGTACGTGTAAACACAGTGCGTGCGGTATGTGTGTGGCTTGATACACGTCATTGAGAAAAGAGGGAATTGTAATAACCGTATTCTTGATATATTATGAAATAACAAATAACCGTTTGCATTTCCATTCCCGCAAGTTAAATGACATCAACTGTTACACAGTGGTTGGGTGCTGTATGAATAGGGTAGGCACTGATTGGCGTCAACTTGGCGATGCCCAGTCGTTGTAACTGTTCATACACATCAATTGTGCTTATTTTACCTCCGCGTGGTAGCCACCGGGTACTGGTCTTGTCCTTCCGGGCATGACTTGCTAAACTTATAAGCGCGAGTGTTGAACACGAAGAAAATAGCAACACTATAATGCTCTGTCGGAATGACTGCCTGATCGAGTCTCAGAGGTCTTACATGAGCCCCTCAGAAAGAGGACGTACGGCGGATGAATTCACATGGTTGAATCAACGGTGGCGTTAACAGTCAACATGGCAGATACCTCAATGAGCTACTTTGACGTATTTGGAGCTGAGGTCATTGAGGATTTTTCAGCACTAGTCAGGGTGTTGAAATAGAGATGGTGGCGGAAGAGCCCTTAATGGGTCAGCGGCAGCTCTCACATCCCCGCAGCGGGTTACTGACTCCGGAATATTCCGGCTCCTTTTGCCCAAGGGGTTACAGAAAGGGCCTGGTCCTCCAGGTTGGGGGTTGTGCGTGGGGTTAACGACCCTACCACGGAAAAAAAAGAATTGTTGCGAAGCAACCAAAAGCCTCGGATAAGGACGGATTCACTGTTGACGACCCTGCAAAACGAAAAAAGGACAATGACGTTCGGATCTGCACGTGGAATGTTCGAACTCTGAACAGACCGCGTGCAGCCGAACAACTAGCGGAGGCCCTAGACTGCTACAAAGCAGGTATCACCGCCATCCAGGAAGTGCGGTGGGATGGGCCGGGCAAAAGGAGGATGAAAAACTGTGACATTTACTACGGTGACTGCTACAGAGAACAAAAGCAGCGTCTATTTGGATGCGGATTTGTTGTAAGCGGCAGACTTAGGCAAGAAGTCTTGAGCTTTCGACACGTTAGTGAACGCCTTACAACTATCCGCATCAAGGCTAAATTCGCCAACATCAGCCTGATATGCGCTCACGCCCCCACAGAAGATAAAGACGATGCTACCAAAGAGTGTTTCTACGAGCTCCTCGACAAAACATATGAGCAATGTCCTAAGCATGACGTTAAAATCGTCTTGGGTGATTTTAACGCCAAAATAGGAAAGGAGGACATCTTTGGTAGCACAATCGGAAAACACAGCCTACACGACACCACGTCTGGAAACGGACTTAGGCTGATTGATTTTGCTGCGGGACGTAATGTTACCATAGCTAGCTCACGTTTTCCTCACCTCAATATACACAAAGGAACATGGCGGTCACCTGATCATCAAACCGTCAACCAAATTGATCACGTTGCGATCGACGTAAGGCACTCCTCCAGTATTCTAGATGTCCGAACTTTCCGAGCGGCCAACATAGACTCGGACCACTACCTTGTTGTAGCCAAGGTACGGATGCGGATATCCAAGACGCCACAACAACGAGAAAATACTGTGAGGAGATTTAACGTTGGACGACTACAAACGCAACAAACCGCCAGAACCTTTGCTGATCGCGTATCCCTCAACCTCTCGAGAAGTCCTATGCTGCCAGCATCAAGTGCCGAAGACCAGTGGCGCCGATGCCAAGAAGCCATCAAAAACGCCGCAACTGATGTGCTCGGTTTCACCAGTCCACCCCCTCGAAACCCCTGGTTTGACGAAGAGTGCCGGCAAGCACATGCAGCAAAACAAAGTGCCTACGAAGCGTCGCTGCATAGAAGGACGAGAGCAGCTCGTCAGCTCTACGAGCAAAAAAGGAGGGAAGAACATCGGCTTCTCCGGAGAAAAAAGAGAGAGCATGAGAAGCGCGCGATCGAGGATATAGAGAGGTGTTACTCCAGGAACAATGTTCGGAAGTTTTACCAAAAGGTAAAAAGAACGTGCCATGCCAACAAGACCCGAACGGAGACCTGTAGAGACGAGCAAGGAAACCTTGTAGTAGAGGCACAGTCGGTGCTGAGGACATGGAAAAACCATTTCTGCAGACTGCTAAACGGCGAAGACGACACAAATTCCGCTGTTAGGCAGAACGATCCATTCAACCTGGACGATGACAGCCAAGATTTCCGTCCACCTGACCAAAATGAAGTGAGGATAGCAATATCTAAGCTTAAATCCAACAAGGCTGCTGGTCCAGACGGCTTACCTGCCGAGCTCTTCAAGGCAGCCGGAGATGACTTGGTAGAGTGCATACACCAACTCATCTCCAAGATTTGGTTAGAGGAAAGTATGCCTGATGAATGGAACCTCAGCATTGTTTGCCCGATCCACAAGAAAGGAGACCCTCTAAACTGCGCCAACTACAGAGGCATCAGTCTCCTGAACACTGCGTATAAGATCATGTCTGCTGTATTGTGTGAACGCCTGAAACCATTCGTCAACGATCTGATAGGTCCCTATCAGTGCGGTTTTAGGCCCGGTAAGTCCACGACCGATCAAATATTCACACTACGGCAGATCCTGGAAAAAAACCCAAGAATACTAGATCGATACTCACCTTTTTTTTGTCGATTTTAAGGCCGCATATGACAGCGTTTATAGAGACGAGCTATACAGAGCCATGTCTAGTTTTGGCATCCCTGCCAAGCTTGTCAGATTGTGCAGAATGACGATGGAGAACGCTCGCTGCTCCGTAAAGGTCGGAAACAATCTCACCGAGACCTTTGATGTCAAAAAAGGATTTAGACAAGGTGATGCGCTGTCATGTGACTTCTCCAACATCATTCTTGAGAAGATTGTGCGAAACTCACAAGCCAACACCAGAGGCACAATTTTCTATAAGTCTGTGCAACTGCTTGCATACGCTGACGACATTGACATTGTTGGTACAACACAGCGAGCTGTCACTGGTGCGTTTGCAAGTATTAGTGCAGAAGCGGCAAAAATGGGTTTAGTGGTGAATGAGGGTAAAACAAAATATATGCTGTCAACAAGAAGGGACACACGACATCGACGAATCGGGCAGAACGTCACGATAGACAGCTATAACTTTGAGGTAGTTAGGGACTTTGTCTACCTCGGCTCCGCTATAAACTCTGATAACGACATCACATCAGAAATCAAACGAAGAATCACACTTGCCAACCGCTGTTTCTTTGGCCTAAGACGGCAACTGATAAGTAAGGCCTTGTCGAGAAATACTAAGGAAACTCTGTATAAGACCCTCATCATCCCAGTCCTGCTTTATGGTGCAGAAGCATGGGCGCTATCAAAGGCGGATGAAGATCTCCTTGGTCGTTTCGAACGCAAAATTCTTCGAGTGATTTTTGGTCCCGTTTGCGTTGACGGGTTTTGGAGGAGAAGATTTAACAGCGAACTCTACGAGCTGTACAGCGACATCGACCTAGTCAGAAAAGTACGCATCAGTCGTCTAAGATGGCTGGGACATGTAGAGCGAATGGACACCAACGCTCCGGCCCGAAGAGTCTTTGATTCTAACCCGGAGGGACAACGCAGTAGAGGAAGACCTCGCCTTAGGTGGCGCGCGCAAGTGGAAGGGGACCTCAACCAACTTGGAGTGCGCAACTGGAGGCAGTTAGCCAAAGATCGCGCTAACTGGAGAGGCGTATTGGTTGAGGCCCAGGTCCACCCCGGACTGTAGCGCCACCTAAGTAAGTAAGTTACACAGTAAATGAAAGTGTCATTGGGATTTCATTCGGCTTGCATTGCATATTGTAGAGGTGCTGGTCAACGACATTTTTGTTAGTTGTTGTCCAGCTGTGATTTCTGCGTGCCTAGTAATTCACGAAAAATTTGGCACCGAATTTCCTCGAGATATCCGTCACAGGGAAGAAATGTGAGACCATCATATATTAAACATGCTTTACATCAACAAAAAGCTGAAATTAATATGCCCCAGCACATAAATGTATGCAATGATAAAAACGTATGCAATGATAAAATGTATGCAATGATAAAACACAGTGACGCACTTTCTGTAGTTAAATGTGTGGAATTACTCCACCAGATTCAAACAAATTTTGCAATGATAAAACACAGTGACGCATTTCCGTGACGCATTTCCGTCCCCGCAAGTTAAATGTGTGGAATTACTCCACCAGATTCCAATAACGCGCGCTTAGATGTTTACACATCAAAAATCCAGTCATAAAAACTGTCGAAAATGAAAACAGCTATTTGTTTTTAAACAAAATTATTATTAAAAATAAGTCATACTTAATTTGACAGCACTAGATTCTAAATACTATACTTGTTTCTCTTAATTCAGATAGTCAAAAATATTACAAAATGGGTGTGTTCATTGCTCTGCGCTCGTTTACACTAGGTGCACATTGGAGGTGAAATTTATTTTGAGTTTTTTTTTTTTAATTATAGAGTCAAAAACGCTATAACAGTCGGCTTGATTTCCATTTGATAGTACATTTCGGGAACAAAATTTCGAAATCCAATTTTGCGTCCCCACTGAAACTTCAACATTTCAAATGATAGCTACTTTCTGAATTGATTACTGATCGTTTTTTTTTTCTGTTTAGAAATCAGAAGTGGTTCAACCCAACGATTTTTTTTAGCTATATTAATTTAAACATGAATTTAAGGGTGCCGTGATATAACGCCGAGCGAAATAACGCCGAATTTTGGAATTCGGTTTTATTTCACTTCGTGAAAGCGAAATACCGCCGAATTTCCATGTTCGGTCTTATTTCACTTTGCTATAGTGAAATAAAGCCCTGTCGGCCTTATTTAGCTTTGAATTTATAAATACATTTCAAATTTCCCTCTCTTTTACCTCAGCATTTAGAATTTGAGAAAATAAAATGAAAAAAAAAAAGACGAATCTTGAAATACTATTTTCTCAAGTTTCCCCTATAGTTATTGTAGCATTTAGAGTTTGAGAAAATAATAGCTTAAAATTCGCGCGAATTATTTTCTCAAATTTCCCCTCTAGTTATTTTAGCATTTAGAATTTGAGAAAATAATAGTTCAAAATTCGCGAAATTTCACATCTAGCTATTTCAGCATTTAGAATTTAGTTATATATAAAGTAATAGTTACATCTATTTCTGCAAATTTAAAATATACTTTATAATATAGTTCTCGGCAATTCTGAAAACATTTGCTTCGGCCTTATTTCTCAAACAATGTTCGGCTTTATTTCACTTTGTCAATGTGAAATAACACCGAATTCTCCGAGGTTTCGAATTCGGTGTCATTTCGCTCGGCGTTATTTGACGGCACCGAATTTAAGTGCTAATTGAGTCATTTTAAATATATTTCTAACTCATTTTGATTGATTGATTGATTGATATGTTGAAAGCTGTTTTTTTTTTTTTTTTTTTGTAAGCGGGCTGAAAACTTATTAAATGGCGTGCGGAATTTGTAAAGATGTCTGTTAGATTTGACAAACTTACAAATGCAGCGACAAAATTTAACATTTCGTTGAAATTTTACTTTTGGAATTGTTGGAAAATATATGGCGAAATGCTGGATATTTGGAAATGTTAAATTTACCCAAAACGATGAATTTAGGTGCGACGTAAAAGTACTAAAAAGGCAATAAAAAACAGTCGGCTGGATTTAATTTTTTTTTAGTTAAACCGAAAAAATCCAGTCAAATTTGACTGGAAAACAGTCAAACTGGCAACACTGACTATAGGTACGCAACTCGAGGTAGTTGGCTATGGACCCTCTTTTGTTCTTTTGTTAATATCAACATTTCATTTGCAAATATATACCTATTGCTGAATAACGATTCCAAGTTTTGAATCAAATTTCAAAATTCTTTAGTTCAGAACAAAGTTTAAGGCTCTGAATTTGTGTTTCGTTTTCGGCTCAGACCTAGTCAGAGATCAATCTTCCACATAAATTGACAGAGCATGAGATTGACAGTCTGTTTAAAAATCAGAGCACAACATATTTTGACAGCGAACCATACGATTCCTGAATAAGAACATGAACGTTGGTACAGCAAAACAAAATTGATTTTAAAAGTATAGTAGATCGAAAAATACCGCAGCCGACGGTAGAATTACACAAAATATACGGTTCGCATGGTGCGTTGTTTTTCTTATAGTCATTTGACAGCCTGCATTTGACAGAAATGTGATTCATATTTAAACACGCTCGGTTCAGACAATGCCCGAATTACCCGAGCTTGGTACTAGTTTTCTACTCTGAATGTAAAAAGAAAAACGCCTAAGTTCATCGACTATGTTAATTTTTCGTTTATCCCTATAAGTGTTTACTGATGTCACGTCATGTCCTAGCACATGCTCACCAATTAGTGCATTTTCTTGAGGACGAAATAGGCCCCAGGATCGTTCTATTTAAGACCATGCAATATAACTTTTTTTGAGACCTTATTTATGATTCGTTGGGAAGACAAAATTGAGGCATTAACAGAATACGTGTAAAGGGTACTATTAACTACTTAAGATCAAATATCCTGAAACAAGTAACTAACTGTCAAGTGCAATTTGTTCAACCGAGATAAGGTACCTAGCTTTTTTTTAAATCTTTTACGTATATCGAAATAGCTTTATACTTTCCACGCAAATATCGCAATTGTAAGCCTGTGTAGATTTAAAGTGGAGACTTGTTATTTAGACCTTAACCCAAAAGTGTTTTAAGCCCGTTTTTTTATTACTATTCATAGCGATTTAGGTTCTACTTTGCTTAACATATGCTGTTACGTGGAACTTAAATCGCTATCGGCAAACGGGCCTTAAGGGTGGAAACCAATATTAAACCGAAAGGAAAATGAGCTATAGCTTTTGTTCAACGTGGCACAGTGATATTTAAAACTGTGGGGAATAACTTGTTAAATGCCAACTAATTGATGATGTTTTGTCTGCATGATTAGCAAGGTTCGGGACAAGTAATGAGCCTTCAAATATAGGGCAACTTAACCTGTCTGTCATTCACATTCTGCACTATACAATTTGTACAATGACTTTGACTTTCTTTAAAGGTCTTCTTTCAGCCACAAAGGGCTATTAATAATGCGAATGTACACTAAATTAAAAGAACTTATATTCTCCTGCAAGTTTAATATCCATACAACCGTGCAACCGCAATTTTGAGAAAATATTTTTTAATGGCGGATAAGGTACATTCCTCACCTATCCAAGTGGTTCCCCAGGCACCAAATGGGGCTCTCTTAGTACAGGGTGTCCGCCGGGAAGGTATACTACTTTGTTTTGCCGCCATTTCGGTAAACATTAATCTTGACAGTTCATATTTGGCAGTCGTGAAGTAGACACGTGGCAAATTTATTATGGAAAAATATTCGATAATACAACGTGTTTTAAACGTTTAAACATTTTATCAAAATCAATCATCGATTACTGTGACGATGAGGAAGTTACGTGAAATTTTTGGGAAAAACAACGTGCAAATAAAACGCACTATTTATCGTGTAGTGAGTGATTTCGAAGAAAGAGGGTCTGTAGGTGATAGGCCCAAGCATGGACCACAACGTACTGCAAGATCGGCTGAAAACATAACTGCTGCTCAAGGAAGTGTTCAAAACAATCCATCAACCTCAATTCGACGCCGTGCTCAGGAGTTTGGTCTTCAAAGAACAACTTTGGCGACAATTTTGCACAAGGATTTGCATTTGTTTCCATTTAAGATTCAGTTTTCTGAATGCCACATCGCATACAGCCAGGAGATTACAATGGAATTACTGCGAGACCTCTTTCCACAACAAGTTATTTCAAGAAATGGTGATGTTGATTGGCCTCCACGGTCGCCTAATTTGACTGCTCCGGACTTCTTTTTGTGAGGACTTTCTTGAAAAGCAAGATTTATGCAAACAAACCAGAAACGCTTGAGCAACTAAAACAAAATATTCGTGATGAAATTAATGAAATACCGCGTGTAATGTGTGAGAATGCAATGAAAAATGTGCTCAAAAGGGCTCTCGCATTTGTGAGAATAACAGAGGCAGACATTTACCTGATATTGTATTCCATTAATAATTGCCGACATTAGATAAAATATTTTTCAATATAAGATCCATTCTCTTTCGTTTAATCAAAAATTATAATCAAACAAAGTAGTATACCTCCCCGGCGCACACCCTGTAGATGTACATATTTATGAAGGACTAATCTTTAAGCGTGACACTAAAAGTCGTATTCAGTGTACACCTGTACAGGCTAGATTTTATGAATTCACAATGGCCTAAAGGACCTAAAAAATGTTTAGCGTTGAGGTTAGAAATGATTACGATTATTAGTAAGGCCCTGGGTCATTTTATATTCAAAATGTTTCAAAACTCGCCGACGCTTTAAAAAAGTGTCCTAAAAAGAAATTTACCTAATTTAGAAACCCATCCGAATACGAAAACAAAAAACACTGTAGCACCTTCTATTAGCAAACCTAAAATATCAACTCACTTCGTTGTGGCTTGCACTAAATTCCAATCGTATCCCTCCAGCACCTTCATCACGGCGCATGTGATTCTCTCGTCCTCCTTGCGTCCATTGCCAGGCGCATCTTTGGCAGTTCCAGATCCCTTCTTCGCATCCTTTCCGTTAGCATAATTCGCTAACACCAAAGTCTCCACGGGCTTTGTATCTAATTTTGAATTGTTATCCTCTGTATCCATAGTTTACGATTTTTAAAATTCACTTTTAATTTTTTTCAACAACTTTTGATCACTATTATTATTATTTTTTGAATATAAACACTTTCTACTCATTCACCGAATCACACCGAATAATACGTTACACTTAGTAAAGTGTGTTTTGAAATTTTCCCGCGCCCGCTATAACCAACTGATCGTCGAATTCAAAAATCCACTACACCGAGCACTACTTTCTCCAAAAGCATACGAAACCGATCGTCGTCGCCACTCAACATCACATTGAGAACTGTAAATGTTTATGATGATAAAAATCACTTCGGCCACTGCCGATCGTCGACGGCAACATCCGTCTAACATCGCACCAAATCATATTCAGAAGTTACAAATCGCGCTCTACCAAGAGCCGAATAATATACCAACAACAAGACTTTATGGTATATGTGTGACTTTTTTTTGACGGGAGCTCTAGGTCTCTCCAACGATCCAAGAACGTTATGGGTTTGGGGTTCAAAAACGTTCGTTATATGTGTATGAGATGTTGACTCAAAGAGTCAACGGCAATCCCTCTAGACTGCACACATGTATACGCCGGGTACTCCATACTCCACAGCCGGGTAAAAGCATGTGCCGTGTATCGCATAGTATTTTATGAAAATGATCTCGCCTGTGGAGTGGTCTGCTGTCATTCGAAGAAAGACTTAAGTGCTAGTTAGTGGACTGCTAAT
The DNA here is from genome assembly GCA_946477585.1 of Cheilosia urbana. Taxonomy (NCBI): domain Eukaryota; kingdom Metazoa; phylum Arthropoda; class Insecta; order Diptera; family Syrphidae; genus Cheilosia; species Cheilosia urbana. Next base: position 128,031,281 of record OX297853.1, on the reverse strand, counting down.
TATGCGCGCAATACTTAAGCGTTCTCGCATGTGGACGAAAACGCGGACGCGCGCACCCTTACGACGCTCTTTATATTGCTCAACCTCTATAGCTTTAGACATATGTGTACATTGCATATTGTTGTGATGGGCCTGGCCATGGATCACTTGAAATGGAAAGACGATACTGATAACAACATGTTGGTAAATTTTAGATTTGGCATGGACTACGCTGTGCTATGTTATAGATTGGACACTTGGAGGAGCCATAGCCAGTCAGTTTTTGTGCAAATAACTACGAATTTGCAATGGAGTTCGGATCGTAGATATGCTGTGTGCATAGCAAATTGATTTTATCAGCGGGAAAGGATTAAGCACGTACGTATCAGTGTTTTTTTACTGAAATTGCTCAATTTATCAGATCCATATCGCGGTTGTCAAAATATTAGACAACCAACGAGGCTTTATGATTTCAAATCGGTTGCCACTTTTATTTACGGGCTATATCCGCTGCAGTTGCTGTACATACACAGCTGGTCAAAAAAATAGGTGTTAGAACTTTCTTTTTTAAAAACCAATTTTTTTCATATTTTTTCAATTTGTTTTTTGTTTTTACAATTATATTAATAAAATATACATTACTTTCGAATATGGAAAATAGTTATCTGTTTATTTTTCAAATAATTTAACAAAAAAATAACAAAAACGTTTGGAGTTCTGTTTTCAGCTTGGACATAAAAATAGGTCTGTTCCTACATAATCATTAATTATTTTATTATTTTTTTATTTATTATTATTATTAAAATTTCTTTATTTCTTTCCAAAAACTAAACTAAGGGTTACAATAATTATTTTGTTTTTTTACTTACATACAAACTTACTGAAGACAATTTTAGTTTTTAGCAAGAAATAGCATAGTACATTCTGTTGTCAAAATGACAAGAGGCGAAAGTACTTTTATTTTGAAATAAAAGGAAAAGTAATAAACTATTGATGGGGAAACAAATTATATAACTTGAAATTTAAAAAAAATCAAAAAATATACATCGAGTAGACAATAATCATTTATATTCATTTACTATATTATACCATTGGAATCAAGAGAGAATCTATTTGAGAATAATTACAGGAAACAAGTCATGTTTTGATCTTGTTTAAAAATACTGATTTTATTCTCTCACACCTAAGGTTTTCAGGTAGTATATTAAACAAACGAGGCGCGGTTACAAAATAAAAACGAGAGAAGTGTGTTTTGTGGATTGTTGGTACAGTAACGAAATTTCTGCTCGTAAATTATAATTTTCAAGACGTCTAACATCATAATAACCAGAATTATCAAAGAATATTTTTAAAACTTTATAGCAATAAAGATGTCTTAGAGGAAGTATCTCGAGATATTTGAACAATTCAAAAATGGGTGTTCTACGATTAACTTTACAAATAATCCTAATTTCATGCTTTTGTTTGATTAATAGAGGTTTTATTTTACTGAAATAAGTTCCGCCCCAAAACGAAATTCCATATTGCAATTTTGATTTCAATAAACCGTTATAAACCAACTTTAGAATTGGTAAATTGCAGTAGAGGCTGAGATGATATAGCTGCCTTACAACCATATTCAAATATTGCTTTAAGTAAAGCGTATGATTAGACCAGTTGAGTTTATGGTCCAAAATGAAACCTAAATACTTAAAACATTCTAATTATAGGTTTCATTTATTATTATTTTTTTTTTTTTTTTAACATTTTTTTTTTTTTTTTGTATATACTTCTCCCGGGAAAAGCGAACCTATAACGCTTCAACAGCGCCCCGATATGCTTGCAGATGTATGTTTGTTCTGCACTTAAATTGCTGCAAATTGTAGTCTTCTGGAAATATATCCCCAGGAAGCGAGTTCCAAAGTTTGCTTGTCCTGTAACAGAAGGAGTTTTGGAAAGTTGATGTCCTCGCGGTTGTCAAGTGTACTGTATGGTCATGAGCATTAGCAGCCTGTCTGTTGGGCGCCCAAAAGTTGAATTTCGAGGGATAATGTCTTTGAGTTCCTCAGAACATCTACCATGGAAGTACCTATAGAACAAGCATAGGTCAGCGACTTGTCTTCTGTGCACCAACGATTGTAGATTCGATGTGAGTGTAGGGTCTCCAATGAGTCGAACTGCTAGTCTCTGTATGCTATGAAGCAGGTTGAGTGAATGTTTTGGGGCCGAGCTCCATATATGGGAACAATATTCCAAGCCTGGTCTAACCTGTGCTTTGTAGAGAAGGAGAAGTTGCTTGGGGCTAAAGTGCCCCTTTGCTCTAAATAGGTAGCTCAACTTTGCGGACGCCGATCTTGCGATATAGGATATGTGGTTCTGCCTTCTGAAGGTGCATTGAGCCCTTGTGATGGATTGGATGGTCATCCATTTGGATCTGAGGAACTGTTGATGCATTTTTTCTGGAAAATGTTGTGAACTGTGTCTTGTTTGCATTAAATACAACCAAATTGTCCTTTCCCCACTTCAAGATTTTGTCCAGATCATCATTTAGAGAATTAATTTGTTCACATCTCTGATTGTGTGATGTAGCCGTATTCACAGGCCCACTGTTCGAGATGGAGGATATGAGAGTGCTGTCATCTGCAAAGCTGTAGATATTATTATTTGTCGATCCAAGCAAATCGTTGATGTGGAGAAGAAATAGAGTTGGAGAAAGAACAGATCCTTGGGGCACTCCTGCATTTATAGCAAACGAATTGGATGACATACCATCTACAACAACTTGGATCGATCTTCCCAGAAGAAAATTTTGCATCCATCCGCAGAGTTGTTGTGGTAATCCGTAAGACGCTAACTTGCCTAATAGGGCTCTATGCCAGACTCGGTCAAATGCCTTTGATATGTCCAAGGCTACGGCTCTGGATTCGCCGTGTTGTTCAATTGATTGTGTCCATAAGTGCGTTACGTAGCTTAACAGGTCACCAGTGGAACGACGGCTCCGAAATCCGTATTGCCTGTCGCTTATTAATCGATGGCCTTCTAGATATTTGAATATTTCGACATTTATTGCCTTTTCCATTACTTTAGAGAGCATTGCAAGTAACGCTATTGGATGATAGTTTTGTGGCAGACATTTCTTCCCTTTCTTTGGAATAGGATGAATGCGAGCGGTCTTCCAGCAAGAAGGAAACGTCTTCTGGGAGTACGACATGCTAAACAGCTTACAGAGTACAGGTGCAAGTTCTGGTGCACAGTTCTTGAGTAATATAGCCGGGATTCCATCGGGTCCCGTTGCCTTATTGCACTTTGTGTGGTGCGGAGTTCTCCACGCCAACCCACATACCTAACGGTATAAGGGACAACGATGCATCGTAAGACAAAAAGTATTGTCGCATCACATCCAACCGCAGTTCCGCGAAGAATAGACAAAGTCATCAAAACAAAGCAGATGGTCGGCTAAATACTTGCGAACGCAGACGTATTCGAACTGTTGCGTCAACGCCACTTGGAAGTTTGCAATATTCGGCGTGAATCAATTCATTTTGTACCGTTGCGATTGTATAGGTACAGTATTTTGTATCTGCAGCTTTACATATCAAAGAACGGACGCTTAGTTGAAATGCGATTTCAAAAATATTTTACACAAATTAATTAGCGGAATTAAGTTTGCAATCATCAATTATTACGCCTTGCAAAGAAAAATTTCCTTTTCACGTAAGTGATGGCATAAAATGATAATTTGTTATGCAGAAAAGGCAAAATTTTATAATGTTGTGATACTCGATGTAAACGAACAGCAATTAGTCAAAGTCCAATTCTTCTTTGCCTACCCTAATTAAAAATTCACAATTGAAATGGTGCCCTACAACTACAAGTTCTCGACTCTTTAGCGAAGAGTATTCAAAAGCAGGAGAACATTTGTTACGTCCTTTTTCGTTTAGCAATTTTTTGCAAAAAAAAAGAAAAAAAGAAAAAAAGAAGAAGTTATTTTGTCAACAGGAGGTTAATATTATTTCACATTTAACAAATAATTCACTGTGATTAAATTAATTTGGATTATTTTTTAAGAAATGTAAAAAGAATTATCCATGGAAAGGATAATTTTATGTAATCAAAGGATCCACTTGCCACTTTGGCGGCGTATTGTTTGCTAAGTGGATGCGGAAGGGGATGGGAAGACGGTTTATGAGATGGTGGTAGGGCCCAGACCAGAACATGCTATTTATGTGTTTTTATTTTCTGAGTTATTTTCGGGCACGGACTTTTATCTAATATATAACTAGGCGAAGGGAAATAATTAAGAACCACTTTCACTGCCTTAAACAGAACATATTCGCTTGGTTTTTGTTGTTGGGAATATTGGGCAGAGACGCAATGTTCTGTGTACTTTTGGTTGCAATATGTTGTGTATGAGCCAAGTTTCTTAATGGTAGAATTTCTACCACTGGGCGAACTCTAGTGAGTATAACTAGTATAGGTATGTAAAAGACAAAATAATATTTTTAAAAAAAACCTGATATAAACACATTTTATTTGGTTTAAGCCCATATGACACTACATTTTTTTTTCTAATTTTTATCACATTAATACTTGTTGAAAAGTCAGATGTGAATAAAAGAGACTTAAAGTGTATTTCGAAAGAGGAAGCAATTGTTTGCAAAGAAAGGACAAATTTTAAAACGAATTTATTTTCAAATAATCTTGAAATGTCAAAAGAAAAAGATGCCAGCAGATGAAAAATGTAAATGAATACATTTGTAATGTATTGACATCTCTACATTAATAATAAGTTTGGTGTGTACGCGCTCACTCCAATCGGGAATTTGCGTTCTTATTTTCCTTACTGCTCTTGTTTCATTTTAAAAGCAAAAAAAAAATGGAAAAAAATAAAGTGTTTCATTAACTTTATAACACACCTAAACGTACAGTTTTTTTCTGCATTTCATTTGACATTTCTCAATTTCAGACTAACTCAATGTGAACCATGGAAAGATACACAATCGAGCAACGCGTTAAAATTATTCAGGCTTATTATAAAAATGGGCGTTCAAATCAAAATGCATATCGTGCACTTCGTGATTTTTTCGGTCAATTTAGTCGTCCAAATGTGCGTACAATCGAAAAAATCGTGCAATAACTTGAGCAAACCGGGTCTGTAGGAGATGTGAAAATACCAGTGCACAGGGTTACCGTTAACTAAAAAAAAAAGTCACTAACTCGAACCTAAAAATCCACCAGATATGCTATAATTTTTAAAAAGGTCACTAGAAAAAAATGTTGACTACCAATGACAAAAAAATAATATTCAATTTTAACAACATTCGTATATTTAACAATTAGTCAAAAACTTACAATATGTAAATAGATTTATGTTAACTTATAAAAAAAATCAATTTCAGTCTCAAAGTTACAATAAAAAAACATAAAAATAGTTTTTAAAATCACTACAATACAAATCAGAAATAATTAGATCGATTTCATCTTCATCACTTTCATTTTTTATCTCAATATCTCAATATCGGAGGCATTTTTAATTTTTTTTCGTATTCATGACAACTTTTTTTTTTGTGTTTTTAGTTGATTTCTGATGAGAATTAATTTTTGTTTTTTCTCCGAGGTAGATTGAAATCTTCTAGAAGACATTATAAGGACACTCGGCGCATGCTCATAGTAGTGTGAGATTTTTACTCACTAAAACCACCTCCTACAAATTTCTTTTGTCCTGCAACTAAGTTATGACTTATCAAGCAATTTTTTTAATCACGAAGTTTTACACGTTTGGCAGGCAACATTCCTTCAAAAGTTGTTGCTCGTTCCGCAATTTTAACGCGGTTGATAATTATCGGGCTAAGTCCGAAGGTTTAGTTCGTTGTAGACCCCGCAATAAATTTGTTTCATCGAGAATTTCACGGACCGAGCTTTCGAGGGCATATTTTCGTTTCGTCCTTAACGGTTGGGATTCCGAGGTCTCTATTGAGATCTTCAATTCTAATGTACCATGGTGCACTGAAGAATGATCTTAGCACTTTATTTTGAAATACAGGCTTCACACTTGCTTATATAATAAAAGCTTGTTCTCGAGGGTAAGCTTAAAATATTTTCCGAGTCACCAATAAAGTTCTCTATATTTGATTTTAAGTTCTTCGCATTTTTTCTTTACATGCGGTTTCCATTTCAATTTTGTGTCAAGACTCAAGAGTCATTCCGACTGACTCTTGATGAGCATTATTGAATTCAAAGATTTCATTGATATTTTATTTCTCAACTTGTTTTTAACTATGACCATCATATTAAAAATGCGTTCGACTTCGGCATTTGAATGTGGAAGCAAAAAGTCAAATAGAATATTGCAATTTGCAAGTGTCAAACGCGAATACCAGGGATGTAACATCACCAGATGCTTAATAATTTAGAAAAACATGTTTTTCCAAAAAGTCACCAGAAAAGTAACTAGAATTTTCTAGTGACAAAAAATAAATTGGAAGATACGGATGTGGACGATACGTGGTTTCAACAGGACGGTGCCACTTGCCACACAGCTAACGAAACAATGGCTCTTTTGCGCGACAAATTCAATGGCCGTGTTATCTCACGTGGTGGCGATGTCAATTGGCCGCCAAGATCATGTGATTTGACACCGTTGGACTTCTTTCTTTGGGGCTATTTGAAAGAAAAGGTGTACGTCGATAAGCCAGCAACAATTCAAGAGCTAAAGGATGAGATAATTCGGCACATTAACGGCATAGAACCTCAATTATGAGTCAGCGTCATCGAAAATTTGGACCATCGGATAGAGGTGTGCCGCCGAAGTCGCGGCGGCTATTTGTCCGCTATTTTGTTCCATATATAATTGAACCATACCAATATTTTCATAATAATGGCAATAATTTCCTAAATAATTTGTGTTTTATTCAAAATCTACATCGGCCCTTAAAACTTAACCACCCTTTATATCAGTTTTCGTTGGTCTAGAGTGGTCACTTGTATAGTTTTTGCAGGTGACTTTTATGGACGGGAAGCCGAAAAATCTAGTCATGAAAATCCTGCCTGCATACCTACTCAGTTCACATTTCGAAGAATCAAATTTATATTAAATAGAGTGACCGCTGCAGAATTCTGAAGAGTCAAAAAAATGGCCAGAGACAGAAAAAGGTGGCATTCTGAAGCGTGCTACATTTTATACGTAAAAGGCTTTTCTAAATAAAGGCAAAATCCAACAAAGATAAAGCTGACCGCGAGAATGCAAAAAAAATTTCAAGTGCCTAGTCAACGCGTTCGGACACCTACCTAGTCACGACAAATCTAGTTGACGTTTTACACAAACTACGTATCCGAACGTCCCCAATTTGCAGTATAAATATGGGTACCCATTCAAAGCCACATTAAGGCTGCTAACCGTGTTTTTAGTTTTCAAAGATAAAGATATAATATGTATGTAGTTAAATATATAACAAAACAGAATGTATGACCACGAATAATCCCGCATTACATTTTTTTTCTAAAAAAATTATCAGTCATTTCATCAGATTAATTAATTACCTTCCTACAAGTTGTGTAAATTGCCAGCGACAAGCCGATTGGCCAACACAACCATGTCAATCAATTAGCGGAACATAACAAGTCCGCCCGTCGACTCATCTCATTGGTCAAAAATATTACCCCCATCAATGAAGATCTCCCCAGAATGCACATCTTTAACAACACCAACGAGAAAAATTGAATCAATTAGCAAGTGGCGTTCAAGTAGGAGCGATCATCAACAACAAAAACTGTCTCTACAAGGTGCTAATGGGTCCGTACGTGATCGTTTCCCACCCTAATTTACGCACGCAAAGCCTCTATCCACACATTCGGTGTAGTAAATACGCGGTGTGAATTTTAGCACATTCGCAACTAGAAATCACATTAGCCATCTGCACATTGACAAATACCAACTATACACCACGACAATGGACTCGACAACAAAAGCGGAGCGTTTTTGCCGTCTGCCTTTTGTTTTGACAGCGTCACAAACTACTGTCGGAGTGTCGGCCCCCAACGATGTCATTTGTCATGAGAATTTTACCCTGCAAGATTTATGGGAGACATGTATTGCTCAAAAACTGTGAAGAAAAGTGTTCCTCGAAAGCAGCAAAACGAAAAAAAGAAAACATCGCATTTGGTGATATACCAATACCATATACGCGATAGAAGATCGAATTGGAAGCATTTGACATTCCTATGGCCTTTTTGCATGGTCCGCGGCACGATTGCCTTCCCACACATGCGTACATGCACTATCACACTTTGAATTGAGAGTGGTCGTGGTCCAGCTTTCGCGTAGTGCACAAGCGTTTCCGATGACTTCCGTCCGCGCCAGCCGTTCGCGTACCGCGCTAACGTTTGAGTTTGAGAGGATTTGCGTGCGATATGATGATGAGTTGTGCCGCGCTAACCATTTGGTTTCATTTAATTAGAGAGATGATCCAATTTCTCATAGTGCGGCGGCCGGCTTAGATCAAAGCGTCCGATTCTGGCCATTTGTTATGCATTTAAAGTCGGTTTAATGGTTTAGATGCAACGGCTTTGATGATGGTGTCGGTGGTAGGCGCTTTTCATCATCGTTCTTGAAACTCTTGTTTTTTTTTTTTGCGATTTTTCGCAAAAAAAAAAACAAGTACATAAAGTAGTAGGTCGCTCTAGTTTGATTACACGCTGATATTGATAAATGTTTCAATATGTTTTCGAATTCGCATTTTTTTATTTGCAAATGGTATTGCTTTCAAGTGCCGCAGCAGCGACTATTGGTAGGATAGGAACGTAAAACCGAATGTGTTTGAAACTGACTTGGAACGGGAATTATTCAACCAAAGGCTTTAAGCGGGGATGAAAAATCTAGACTGGCTCTGTATATTTTAGTGTAAAGTATACCCTGCCTTAGGCCCTGGTTATAGCAATACTTAAAACTTTTTTTGACCACTTAAACTTGATGGTTGAACTCAATTTTGGTATTAAAATGTTGCTTATGAATTATAAAGTTAGATTATCAAAACAAAATATGCAAATGATCTTTAAATTTTCTAGAAAAATAATTGATTCATTTTTAAGTACGAAAAACTTTTTCTGATCAACTTCTCAGTCAATTCCACAGAAGAAAACCAAATCATTCCACTGAAATATTTCATTTCTTCACTGTTCCATCTGTCAGGATTTTTTTTTTTTTTTTTTTTTTTTTTTCTGATGGAATTCAATCAGTCGGGGTTGGTTTTTTTTAATTGTTTTCGTACGGAAACATTTTTCTGACCGATTTTTCGCTATGACCGCCTAAACGAAAAAAAAAAAACTCATTTTCATACTGTTTTGCCATACGCAAAATGCAACCGAAAAAGTTGGAATAGTATGAAAATTAAATTTTTTTTTTTTAGGTGGCTATAGTATTTAGTATTTAATATTTATTTAGATCTACGACAGAAATACATCAACAGATCGAGAAAGAAAGAAAAATACAACAATAAATAGTAATCATCTTAAAGCTAACAATACGAATTCCTTAAATCTAGGTCTAGGTAAAGCAATATCAAGTTGATCGTATACAAGATTAAATAACCTACAACTATACGTAACAGGCTCATTGGCCCCGTAAAATGGAGTGATTCACTTCGAATAACAATTGTCTGACTCTAAGAACCCTTTGGCGGGCATAAATACGAATTAGGGAAAGTAAGTTACTACAGTCAGTAGAGGAACAGAGTAAATCTCTAACAAATATAACACAATGCATTTTACGGCGAACTTCGAGGGAATCAAAATCCAACAGCAAACATTTAGAGCGGTAAGAATAGTGAACATTGTCATTTGGAAAGAAACGACGTAGAGCATATCGCAAAAAGTTTTTTTGAACTTTTTCGATTCTATTAATATTTTTCAAAGAATACGGGTTCCAAACAACAGTACAATATTCCAGACATGGACGAACAATGCTTATATAAATGGCTTTGAGATTATAAGGATCCTTGAAATCAGATGAATTTCTTTTCAGAAATCCTAGAGCCGAGTTAGATTTTGACAATAATTTGTTAATTTGTGGATCAAAGGTAAGTTTACTATCGAAAACAACACCAAGATCTTTAAATTCCACTACAACATTAATTGTTTGGTCTCCAAAACGATAATCGGGAATTAGCGTATTATGTGTCCTGTTATAAGACATGGTGGCACATTTGTCCATATTAAGATGCAGATCATTCAGTTTACACCATTCAAAAAATAGCGAAAAGTCTGTCAGAAAAATGTTTTCCTACGAAAGCAATTACAACAAACCAATCCCCACTAATGGGCTTCCATCAGTAAAAAAAAAATCCTGGTAGTTGGAACAGTAAAGAACTGAAATATTTCAGTGGAATGATTCGGTTTTCTTTTTTGGAATTGACTGAGAAGAAGTGCACTTTTTTAAAACGAGAACAGTGCAAATCCAAACAAAAATGAGTCAATTTGGCCATTTAACTAAACGCAAAAAGATTCAAATCAAATCAAGCATAACATTGACTTTTTTCAATTAAAAAATAAATATTTGCAGAATGCACATTATAAAGGGTGTCCGCCAAAGAATTTTCGACTTTGAATTTGAATAAACGGCGAGCGGGGTATCGGCGGAGGGGGGAGGCGTATTCATTACACTTACGCGTCGTGCGGATTTTAGTAGCCATGGATCATTGGTCGGCGGAGCATCGTGCGTTTGCTGTAGAGGCATATTTTAAAAATAACGATTTTCCCGTGGCTATTCGCAAGACATTTCAATATTCGGCGTATACGGGATTGTCCTAGTACGCAACTTATTGGCAAGTGGGTGCGAAGTTTTCGTGAACAAGGACCTGTAGTGGGACACGGGCCAGGTGTATCGCGAACTGTGAGAACTGACGAAACAATTGAAGCAGTTCGTCGTGATGTTATTGCAAATCCACGTCTTTCACTAAGAAAAAAAATTCCCAAACCTATTCGTCTATGTTGGAAAACTTTTTGGAACCTGAGTTGGAGAACAATGAATGGGTAAACGGATCGACATGGTTTCAACAGGATGGTGCTACACCACACACTTCGCGAGCATCAATGAACATTGTAAGGCGCATTTTCCCCGAAAAAGTCATAAGTCGTTATGGTGATATCCCATGGCCCCCCAGATCGCCAGACTTAACACCTGCGGACTTTTTTTTATGGGGATTTCTTAAATCTAAAGTCTACGTTAACAAACCGCGAAATTTATTGCAACTGAAAAGAAATATTCGCAACGAAATCAGAGGAATTTCGCAAGAAACTTGCAAAAAAGTTTTCACAAATATGGTGTTTCGTTTAAATGAGTGTGTTCGTCTCCGTGGTAAACATTTAACTTCAATTATTTTCAAAACATAAATCCGCATTTGTATGTTTTATTTTAAAATAAAAACGATTATATAAAAACCTGTGAATCTTTTATTATTTAATTTTAAATTCGAAAATTGTTTCGCGAACACCCTTTACAATACACATCACCCCACCGCCACAAAGTGTATGCATAAATGTTATAAATGTTAATAAGCATTCAACGATGAAACACTTAAAAACTTTTTTAAGAAACTCTACCGGTGAAGATCGACTTACTGGTTTAGTCTAGTATCCTGCTCGCACTAAATTTTATCTCCCATAGTCCCATGTCCCATACAAAAATATCTACATCTGCCTTTAGCGAGGCAGTTTAGCAAAGCAGTATCCTGTTCGCACGCTAAATTCATAACTTCATATACCTATGTAGATGGGCCGATCAAAAGTCTCCACTCATTTAGCTCGCGAAATAAATGTGCGGTACATTAAATCGAAGATAAATTTTGAAGTAAAAAACGGTGGAGGAAGTTTGTGTTGTGTTTACTACGGATTTTTTTGAGAAAACCAAAGAGAAAATTTTGTAGGCGCAGTGGTTAGTGTGTTGGACTACTAAGCGAGGGGTCGAGGTTCGAATCCCGCAAAAACCCAAATTCCAACTTAGGGTTTTTTTTCCGCTGTGCCCCCTCTCGCGAACGTCTGACAAACATCCGAGAGTATGACTGTCTTGAAAGAGCTTCTCAATTAGCCGTTTGGAGTCGGCATAAAATTGTAGATCCCTTCCATTCGTTCCAAAAATGAAAAACTCACACAAAACTAATGGCTAGGCCTAGGGTCCCTCCGGACCTGTTGCGCCAACTACTTTTTTTTTTTTTTTTTTAAGGGAAAACTTGCGTGAGAAAGAAAAGAAAATGCAAATCCGAAAGACCTTTTTCATACGATGAAAATAAAAGAACTTACGTGGCTTGAATTGGCTTGTTGCACATGCGAGATATCAATATCATTTTTTATTTACACATACCCTACCACAATAGCGAATAGCTATTTTTCAGGAGGACTTATGCTTTCATTTGGCCTCGAGTATATTTTGGGTAGGTAATAAGTGTTCCACCATGGTAAGGAGATTTTGAAAAGTCAAATCTGACGTCTTTGAAATTTGAAATTCGAAAATTCTATTTACGCGAATAATTAAAATTGGGTTTACTGATATCTGTCATGTACATTTGGCTTTTGTCCCATCTGTATCATGTTTAATAATAGTTTAGCGACCATTTATCATTGGCGTGGAGAAACGAAGTGGAGACCAGGGATGCTAAAATTTAACGCGAGCAGGATACTAGACCTTGACGTCAATTCATCGGGAAAGGAATAAATGCTGACGAAGTAATTGATGTACTTGTAGCAAAGAAGGCGGCGATTAAACTTAGTTTTTATAAAATAATTCTTCACTTTGTTATGTTGAACATAGCAATTTTTTTTTAAACTATTCCTACTTTTGTTATAATGACTTTCCCGTCTCAGAAAATAGTTTATTTTTGTATCTAAATTCCTTTACAGTAACTACATTCAATCGACTGAAAGTAACCTAAAGAATAGCCCAACATGTTTTTGGAAGTTTATCAACAATGAACGAAAAAGTACTGGTTTCCCAACAGGGATGGACTTAAATGGCATACAATCTAGTGACCCTAAAAATATTGCGGATATGTTCGCTGATTATTTCCAAAGTATTTACAATTCCACCTCCTCAGCTTCTTATAATTCTGAATACATTCATTCCCTTCCATCTTTGTTTGACTGTTCCTCGTACTCATTTGACGTGAATGATGTTAAAAAGGCCTTAATCTGTTTAAAACCAATAAAAAAACCTGAAATTTTGGGACTTATTCCTATTGTTTTACGCTACTGTGCTAGAACACTTTGTTTTCCCTTGTTAGAATTGTTTAATGAGTCCCTTGGTAAGGGAATCTTTCTCGAGGAATGGAAGGTGTCAACCATAGACCCAATCTATAAGTCGGGCACTAAACATCTTGTTCCAAATTATAGGCCAATTATTAAATTGTCGGTTATTCCAAATCTTTTGGGTAAACTTGTTTAAGATAAACTTGCCTTTACAATCAAGCAATATGTCAGCAAATACCAACATGGTTTCTGGAAGGGCAGGTCTACTGTCTCTAATTTAGTCGAATTTTCAAATTTCTGTATAGAGTCCTTAGAATGTCATAAAGAAGTCCATGTGATTTATACTGACATCGTCAAAGCATTCAGTAGAATTAACTCTATGATTCTCTTAAAAAAGCTAAAGGCGTATGGCTTTTACGGTTCATTGCTGCAATGGTTTAACTCTTATTTGCACGCAAGGACACAATATGTCGTCATTGGGGACTATTTTTCCAAGGAAATATTAGTTACTTCTGGAGTTCCAGAAGGGAGTCATATAGGACCTCTGCTGTTTTTACTTTTTACTAACAATCTACCAGAATTACTGAAATATTGCTCTTGCCTTATGTATGCAGACGATATAAAGCTTTTTAAAAAAATTATCGACAGTAAATGATTGCTTACAGTTACAGACAGACTTAATTGCTTTCTGTTCAGTGCAGTTCAAACGATTTATCGTTAAATCTGGACAAATGTGCCTGCATGCACTTTAATAGAACTTTTCACTCCATCTTTCCTCAATATTCCATAAATAATGTTCAAATAAAAGTAGTTGATGACTTTAAAGATCTTGGTATAATTTTTTATACCAAGTTAACTATTTACACATCAACTCAATTGTTTCCAGAGGGAATTCACTTTTAGAGTTCATTAAAAGGAATCCTGCAGACTTTAAAGATCCTTACACTCTTAAGACATTATTTTGCAGTATTGTGCGCCCTGTCATGGAATATGGTAGCATTCTCTGGGGGTCTACTACTGCATTGAATGTGCGCAGAATTGAAAGCGTTCAAAAGAAATTTTTAAGATTTGCTCTATGTCACATATTCTGCAACAATGACACTAACGTTCATCACTCCTACCACTCAAAATGTCTTTTACTTGGGATTCAAACTCTTGAGATGATGAGAAAAATGTATAACGTAATGCTAATTCGTGATATTTTATCTGGAAGCATCGATAGTGAGAATCTTCTTTCGTGTTTGAATTTGTATGCTCCATCTAGATATCTTCGATCGAGACCACTTTTATTTGAAAGTTGCCACTCTACATTGTATGGTCAGCGTGAACCTGTCTCTGTGTGTATTAAAACGTTTAATTTGTTCTACCCAGAATTGGATATTTCTTTGCCTAGAACTAATTTTAAAAATATGTTAATATCTCTTATCACATTTTGAATTGTATTTCTGACTTATTTATAACACTAAACTATGTATTTCAAAATCTGTTGATGTTAATCGTAGATTGAATAAATTAAATGAAATGAAATGAAATGAAATGAAAAAAAATTTGAAATTTAAGATTATTTTATTTTCCTCAATCGCTTCCAACCTTTAAAATAAAAAGTTGTATTTTAAAGATCATATCATTATAAGTAATTTATATTTACTGTACATCAAACCCAGTGGTGCAAATCAGCTGGATGGATAGACCAAATTTTGTAATTCAGTCCATCAACCATTATAACCAAGGAGCAAAAGGAAAACCGGAAATTATGTCTTCTCGGTTACCTACCCTCATATTTTTACATACCTATACCAGCTGACAGCGAACAATACTCGCACAAAACCTTCTTTGGAGGACTATTGCCCTTCACTTGACACTTGAAAAACATTCAACTTTAACGTCTCACTCTTCCTCCAGGGAATCAGAAATGTGAATGTGAAATTCCTTTAAGAAAAATTACAAAATATCCTTGGCATCATAAGAATTTAAAATTACAAAAAGGGTTTTACATTTTTCTTTACAACAAGTTTGATCCTTAAGTAAACACAAAATAAAAATCTATCCGTTCGACAGTATCATTAGGATGGTTGTCTTATCCATCAAAAAATATGACAGGACTTAACCCTTGTCCTAAGACATGAGTATTAACTATGGATATCCCTCTGGTAACGATGATGCTAATGCTGACCCCAAGTGTTTCCTCTCATTGAAGAAATTCTTTACACATATGGAAATATGTACTCAAGTCTTACTCCCATAACATTTATGTACTATTAACTTGTAGGTATTATATACAACTATTTCTCAGTCAAACTGAGGAGAAAGAGCATTCGTGTTCCACTTCATTGCTTTTCAAATTAAATTTCTTATTTTGATGTGTTCTGTGCATAACGTTACACATGCTTATGGAATGTTTTTGAGATGATGGTCACAAAGATTTTATTGCTATTTTATTTGATTTTTTTATTACTTCAAACCCTTATCAGGATTAATGACCCTTTAAGTTGCATTAGTAGCTAGCTAATAGGGATGAACAGGAACACAAATACCTACATCATATTGAAACATAACTATAATACAGATATAAATATTTATGTATAAGGGCTGTCTTGGTGCTTACTTTTTATGAAATTTTTTGTGTAGGTACATTTGGTAGGTATGAGAACTTAAAGTAGGTTTAAGGTTTTAAAGTATATTTCATACCACTAGGTGATTAGAGTGTGCCTATTCAGGATTTGTTTTTTTTTTTTTTTTTCTACTTTTCTGAGGAACTTTTTTTGTATTTTCTTTAGATTTGGCATCAACAAATACCTATAACCCTAAATTTTCACTCTCCTACCCCCAAACTCCATTTCTTAATCGCGATTTTAGTATTTTTGTATGAACAATATCCACACAATTTAACCGCCGTTAGTTTTTCAAACAGACCAAAATTATGTATATTGTTGAATGACAGATGGCGCTACGTACGCCTCACTGAACTTTCATCCACACATGCGCAAGTCATTGGAGATTTGGAGTTGCTCAAGTATCTAGTTTAGTAAGTTTGACAGCTGTCTGACTAAATGTAGGTATCTCGGTTCTAATTGGCTGAAATCATATAAGAAGACGTTTCAGTTTCAAGTCTTACGACGTTTCAGTTGACGTTTAAGGTGGGGTAGCCGACAAAGAAATTTGTGACTGCGTACTAAGTTGACAGTTCGTGTATGTGGCTGACGTAAAAAATGGTACATTCCCGGCCAATCTAGTTTTTACGTTCAGGTAACATCTTCCAGACCAATCTAGTTGTTGGAAACGCCGAATAATCTACTACGGTAGGCACCTGCCTTAGTACTAGAGTGCGCTAGACCGTAGGGCCTCCTTCTCTAACTTAACTTCTCACTTTATTCTATCTACAAAAAAAAAAAAAAAAAAACAACAACAATCAAAACTTCAGTTCTTGGTAGGGTTGCCATATGTTACTCGCAGCTCGACGGGACAAATCGCATGAATATGGAAAAAACACGGGATTTCTAAATTTTTCCCGGGACAAAAATAAAAAATATTTTTTATTCATTTGAATGAAAGCTGTCAATTTGAAAAAAATACATTGGGGACGTTCGGATTCTAGTTTAGTAAGTCTGACACCTGACTGACTAGATGGATTTGAGTTTTAATCGGCCCAGAGTGGTCACGTTTATAGTTTTTGCAGTTGACATTATTATGGAGGGGAAGCCGACGAATCGGGTCAACAAAATCCTGGCCGCTTTCGGATACCTATACCTAGTCCCGACATATCTAGTCGACGATTTACAGAAACTAGGAATCCGAACGTCCCTGTTCCTGTATGGTAGATGTGCTTGGTTGAAAATGTTAATGAGAATTTGTTAAGCCCGTATCATAGATAAATTAATATACAGATGTCTCATCCTAATGTAAAAGAATGCTCTACTTTTTGCGATCGTCCAACAAAGATCGTCCAACAAATGGAAGGTGAAAACCAAAACCCACCATACCTCATTTCAGAAGGATTGATTTTCTGTTTAGATGAATTCTACGTTCAGTTGAATTATAACCACAGGCCGGAATGTATGTATGCAGTGTGCTGCCGTATGGGGTATTGGTGGCAGGTAAATTTCCTTGCACACTGATCAGTGGGTTAAAGGGTAAGGAGACAAGGTAATAAGGAAAGCGGAAAGAAAAAAAATCGCCTTTATTTCTTTAATCTTTCTTTCTTTCTTTGGTATTGTCAATGCCTTATGATTGTACGCCGGCGGGGGTGTGTGCCGTGAGGAGATCTTCGGTTATGTAATGCATGATGGTTTTTGTTGGGAAGAGCCGCCAAATTACTTTTGGATTTGTTTTGCTGAAAAAAGTATCTCTTTGCGATATGAACAATTTATTGCATTTTGGCGATACAATTTTAATGTTGTTTGGGTAGGTGCATTCGCATTAATTTTACGGTTTTCATTGTTCGATACAAATGTATGTCAAATTTTATACTTTTATAATTTTCTTTTGAAATTAATTAGGTTATTCATTAATAGGTACCCTATTATAGGTAGGTATCAACAATAATATTTAAACTAAAAACTGTTCTATATATCACTTATCTACTTATCTTATTTTTCAAAGATATGCTGTTGGGTTTTCTTCTCTGTTAATAAATAAAGAGGGATAACGAGACAAGAATTCAAACTTTTCAAGTTACTTTTATAGGTAATAGATATCTACGCAAGATTGGCTTGATATATGACATACCCAAAAGAATTACATTTATGATTTTTAAACGTTAGGTACCTACCTTATGTCGTTTTCGATTTACCTTTTCAGATTTTGATCCGAGATTTCAGATATCTGCTGCCAAATCGATAAAATCTGAATGGCAGTATGTATTAAATAATAGTGTAAGTTTTTAAAAATTGAAGCTCTCAGTAACAGGCAATTGTCGCAAGTTCTCGTTAGAGAGTTATAAGCGCTTACTGAATTATTTTATAACTCTCACATTTTACCAGTTTTTGAGGATGAGGAAAATCGTAATAGGAATTTCTGTTTTTTTATCATGCATGATTTTATTTTTGGCTGAAATAGATTTGTGATGATCGTCTATGATTACACAAATCAGAGATTTCTTTTTTGAATTTGCATTAGCAGTTATAAACTGAATATCCCGATGGGGTGCAAATAAAGTAAGATTTTCTGGCTGGTTGGTATTATTTAAGGTGCATATTGAATATGCTTGAAAGAAAGAAGAACTTGCTAATATCGTTAGAGCTGTTTTTGTAAAATTTGGCAGACCAAATATTGCAATGTTTAGTTTGAAAAATGATATTGCTTAACAATTTTGCTGAAAAGGTATTGTTCGGGATGTAAGCATTACCTACTTGGTTTTTAAAGTTTTTTTTTTTTTAATCGAAATTGGGGTTTTCGAAATATGAGTTTTTCTATTAATAGGGACACAATAATTTTGAAAACATCAATTTTACTCTAAGTATGCATTTTGGTAAAAATCGTTAAGTATCGGCGTTTTCCGGTAAACTAAAGAAAACCAAATTTAAAAAAAGCGTATTTTTTCAAAAATCTATTGTATGAGTTTTCTATTAAGTTAGAAATGATTACATGTATTACAATGTATACAATCGTATCTACCGTTTTCGAGATACATATGTTCAAATTTCAAAAGTATGGTTATTAAATTATTTTAGTATGATAAAAACGGCCCCGAACTTAAACTTTAAATCTAAAGCAAAATTATGGCAGCTACTTAGGCCTTAGGCCTCGGGAGCGTACGCACAGACAGGCAAGCAGACAGATAGACATACGGACAGCATTTTACGACCCAATTCTTTGAGTTCATCTATCATCGTAATTGATTAACATCTCGAGTTCGAAATTTTGTATAAATTTTCTCTTCCTAAGTACCTACCTACCTAATCGAGAAATCTAAACTACTGATTGTTTTATTATTAATGTTAAAATGTATTCATAATACAAAGTCTGATCCAGTCAACTCAGAGCGTTTTGACAGACATGTAAATTTGAAAAGTTTGAATTCTTGTCTCGTTATCCCTCTTTATTTATTAACAGAGAAGAAAACCCAACAGCATGTCTTTGAAAAATAAGATAAGTAGATAAGTGATATATAGAACAGTTTTTAGTTTAAATATTATTGTTGATACCTACCTATAATAGGGTACCTATTAATGAATAACCTAATTAATTTCAAAAGAAAATTATAAAAGTATAAAATTTGACATACATTTGTATCGAACAATGAAAACCGTAAAATTAATGCGAATGCACCTACCCAAACAACATTAAAATTGTATCGCCAAAATGCAATAAATTGTTCATATCGCAAAGAGATACTTTTTTCAGCAAAACAAATCCAAAAGTAATTTGGCGGCTCTTCCCAACAAAAGCCATCATGCATTACATAACCGAAGATCTCCTCACGGCACACACCCCCGCCGGCGTACAATCATAAGGCATTGACAATAAAAAAGAAAGAAAGAAAGATTAAAGAAATAAAGGCGATTTTTTTCTTTCCGCTTTCCTTATTACCTTGTCTCCTTACCCTTTAACCCACTGATCAGTGTGCAAGGAAATTTACCTGCCACAAATACCCCATACGGCAGCACACTGCATACATACATTCCGGCCTGTGGTCATAATTCAACTGAAAGTAGAATTCATCTAAACAGAAAATCAATCCTTCTCAAATGAGGTATGGTGGGTTTTGGTTTTCACCTTCCATTTGTTGGACGATCTTTGTTGGACGATCGCAAAAAGTAGAGCATTCTTTTACATTAGGATGAGACATCTGTATA
Source organism: Cheilosia urbana (assembly GCA_946477585.1). Taxonomy (NCBI): domain Eukaryota; kingdom Metazoa; phylum Arthropoda; class Insecta; order Diptera; family Syrphidae; genus Cheilosia; species Cheilosia urbana. Next base: position 128,011,296 of record OX297853.1, on the reverse strand, counting down.
TTAATTTATCTATGCCCGTATGATACGAAATTTTCAAACGAATTTATTTTCAATGCTTGAAATGTCAACAAAAAAAAAACTGCCAGCTGATATGTTTACGTTAATAAGGTTGGGGTGCACGCACTAGCTCCATATCGGGAATTTTTGTTGTCGTTTCTCGTACTGCTCCAGTTTAATTTTAAAAGTCTGAAAAATGTAATAAAATATGTTTGCAGTAGTTTTTTTGTGTATGAGTTTTAATCGCAACCCGGGACAAAAGCTGTCCCGGCGGGACAGCCAAAATTCTGTCTTAAATCCGGGATGTCCCGGGTAAACCGGGACGTCTGGCAACGCTAGCTTCTTGGTCCATAAATTAAAAGGGACTATTTTATCGAATCGGATTTTATCATCAAATCTTTTTCTGCGATTTGATAATTTTAATTTGGATTCGTAGTGATCCAGGTGAAGCCACTAAACAGCCGAAAATTGAATATTGTAGTGAGAGCCACCCTTCGTGCAAATGATGATTAAGAAACGGAATCTTATGTGGTAAGTATTCGATTGGGCTTCTTCAGATTCGCTCTCAGATTTCTGATTTCGTGTGTCTAATCGAGCATAAAAACGTCACTTGCTGTTTTTTGTGTTCATATTCGTGGGATTCGAATATATTTAAGCCTTTAACACTTTTTCCGTTCACTGCATAAATTTTTTATTAAAACATTATAAATATTTGTACATAAATAATTTACAATTATAGATTAACCCGATGCAATGCCTTTCTTTGCAGTAGAAAAAATTCACGAAAATGTAAACAAACTCCACCAGCTGTCAAACTCAAACGCACTTGGATTGGTAAATCTGATGCAAATCTGAAAAAAAAATCTAGATTCGCAAAAAATCTCTGAAATCAGAAAAGACTGTTTTTTTTTTTTTGTACCAAATGAACATAAAAGGGCTCCGAGATCAGTGGAAGTGCGCTGAGAGCGCCCAATCGAATACCACAATACTCGACGTGAAGATCGAAAGAACACACGTTGCAACACCTTTCAATTTAAATCGAACTGCGTTTCGCAATCGAATACAATTTTCTTCGGTGCTTTCATATTGGGCCACTGAATGTCGTCTGTCAGTAATGCAATGCATTGAAGCTCTCAATGGAAACGCTTGGGTTGTGCTGTGCATGAGAAAAAGTCAAACTACAAGTTTTGGCATCCACACCGCCATAATTGCGATCGCTTCTGCATAAAGTTCAACCGCAATCACGGCATTTCCTCGCATACACCTAACAACGCAACGACTGCTTCCAAATGACGTCATATGTGGATCAATTGTCACATTCCCCCTTCCACTATTCATATCCAAGATCAAATCAACCATATAGCAGGAGATCATAAGTTCCTTTAGTTTCGGAAGATTGAAAATTCTCACAGCTCATATGTAGCAAGCCCGAGGGATATGCGCAGGATTCAATGGCATAATATGTACGGACACCCCGACTCATTCATCACGTTCAAGTGCAATCCGAAACAGGCAGAGATTACACAGCTCTTAATTCGTGGGCAAACTTCGAGCAACCGCCAAGGCATTGGTAGATTGAGAAAATCTGACCGGACCAAGTCTATTCAACCATTATCGCTGAAATAGGTACCCGAGAAGCCCGAAATCTATGAAGTCCCAGTCCCAACTATGCATTGGTTCAATTTAATTCAAAAAGAGTACCTATCATTCTTTCAATAGAGCGGCTTGATTTTCTAAAGGGATATTAATAATTAAATCAATATTAAGCGGCACGAAGTTCGCCATCTAGCAAGGCTACAAATATCTCTATTAGAAACGACATACAAATTTCTTAAACGGAGTTTACTTGGAATAATTTCAATAATTGTAATCAACATCTTAAATAAACACGCACGTGTGAAAATTCCACCTCACCCAGTTTGAATTTGAATTACATTTTATGCTTCACGTCCACCTGGAGGAACTGATAACTGATTAAAAGAATATGTACATAATGTACATAAAAGTACGGCAAAATATGATATTATAGGTAGTTAATAGTTATCACTGAATGAGTTTGCCCTAATTATGTAAATAGCGCGGATTAAACCAAAAAAATAAGATCGACACATATAAAGAAATGATTTCTTGAATAGGTATCGGATGCATAATGTATTTATGGTATGCCTATTATTATGAATGAGCTTAGAAGATACAGGTATAAGTTAGGTAGATATTTACCAATTAATTAATTATTCTGATCTATTAAAACATCTGGTTTTTCAAAACAAGCTCCAAACCTCCAATTCAAACATTTATTTTAGAAAAAAATACCCAAGCATATATTTAACGAGACGCAAACGTCCAATTGAGGCCCGAAATTTTTAACAAAGGAAAATAGGAGACCACAAATGTCAAAAATAGGACGACAATGTTAATATAGAGTAAGTTCGGGTAATGTGGACTATGGAGTACCTACCCTTTTTCTTTCCTGAAATATTTCGGAAATTGAAACTGATTTTATTAAGAGGGGCCATTTTTATTATTCATTGGAATATTGTTGTCAACATTTACTTTGCTAATAGCTTAATTTTTCATAAACAAAAACAATATTTTCAAAAGTTTAGAAAAGTTTCAAAAATTGTCATTTTCAAAAGTGTCGGGTAATGTGAACCCATCTATGCGGGTATATTGTGGTGTACTACTTCGCACCACCAGAAATAAATGGATCAAGACAAGGATACATTTTAATAACTTTATGCAATATTTTATAAATAAATAATGAACATTAACTTCAATTAGATATGCAAACAAAAATTGAAATTAACATCACAATGAACAGTATATACTTCTATACTTCATTAGCTCCTGTGTACTCCACATTTCCCGCAATGGTTCTATTTTAAAGAAAACAAAATGAAAAATAAATATTAAACAGAACTGTGAAACTGGCCTAAAATACTAAAAGAGCCTTATATAAAGTCTCAGAATAATAAAACAGCCAACGGAATGCAACTAAAATGCATTATTCGCACGATTCGCACAAAACACGATTTATTCGCAGTCAAAATAATTAACGACCTCACTAAAAAGCAACAAATACCATATTGCGCAAAAAATAAAGCTTAAGAGAAGACTATAGGACAGGAATTGGTTGTCTGTATAAGTTAACTACAGTTTAGTAACAGATATATCTAGTCCACTCTTAAGAGAAAAAGTGTTCCACATTACCCGCCTACTCCACATTACCCGATCTTACTCTACCACTTGAATCTAAACAAAACTGTTTCTAGTCGATTCTAGTCTAGACAATATCTAATGGCGCAACGCGAAATGTCAAAAAATGTAACTTTTCTCAAGCTTAACGCCACCGCCATCCAGGCGAAAAAAGACTGACGTCTATCATTATTGACTAGACACAGTGGCTCATTGGTTAGTGTGCTGGAGCTATTGAGCCAAAGGTTACAGGTTCGATCCACGGGGATACACAAATTACATCGAAAGTGCAACTGCCATGAAAGAGCTTAATTAGCTATTCGGTTTCGGCATAAATTTGTAGGTCCCTTTCGAAAGCTTACAAAAAACGAATGCTTGTTAGAAGCTATCCGTAGGGTACTAAATCTGTTGTGCTACCTAATTTTTTAGGTCTTATCATTATTGAGCCCACAGACAAAATCAACATCACTTTCAATTTGCTGCTTCTCAATCCCATGTCAAATTCGTCGACGAATATGCATTCCTATTCAATCTTATTCTCATCGTATCATAAAAGTACCGTTTTCTGATCTGCGCCATTTCGCTCTGACCAGTAAAAAAAGAACGTAATGTAATAAATTTATCTGTTTTATTTATCGATTTGATTTGCATTATATTTAACACGATTTATTAGCAGTCAAAATAATTAACGACTAAAAAACAACAAATAGCATATTGCGCAAAAAATAAAGCTTAAGAGAAGACTATAGGACAGGAATTGGTTGTCTGCATAAGTTAACTTCAGTTTAGTAACAGATTACCCGATCTTACTCTACCACTTGGAAATAACAAAACTGTTTCTAGTCGATTCTAGTCTAGACAATATTCATGTCGATTACAGAATCCGCAAAAATGTATTCCCGGGGAGTTGACTCGATCCACAGCCTATTCACATCCGCTATAAATATAATTATCAATTCCACCGGACTTTTATTTCAAATTTTACAAACCGCCCGAAGAACAACATTGCCGACCCAATTTTGTAGATCACATTAGTTCATTTTTTGTAGTACAGTTAAGTAACCCGGACAATTTGACACAGAATCGGGCCCTAAGGACACGATTCATGAGATTTCTCCCCAAATTGAGATAAAAAAAAGCAAAACAGAGATATCTTACTAGCACTTGTCAAACGCTTGCATATTGTCAGACTGACTTGGAGGAGGTTGACACTAGTTGTTGTACTTTACTTTCGCTGAGATAGGATGTTTGTTTTAAGTCCTACAACAAAAATGGACCAATCTTCAGAATTTTATATTTCTGTCGGTGTAGCAGGTAGAATCTTTATTTTTGCATGGACCGAAGTGGAAAAACCGGGGCGTCCAATAAAAATAAAAGAAGAAAAAAAAACTCCGGATTGACGTAAGTTTTACCGTGTTCTCCAGGAAAATGGTGAAAACCCTAGCGAATCGGGACCTTATTGATACTTTGTGAATTGATAAAAATATAATGGGGCATTTACACGGTCACACATTCCTATCACGGAAAATTAAAGGGATGCCCAATACTAAACAGCCGTCTGACTGAAAGGGACAGCATTACCTAACACGCAAAAAAACGTGATACGTTTTTTGGTCGGCCATCTTGTTTGCGTGGTAGGAATTATGGGAAAGCTATGCATGTTGATATTTTTATAGCGATGGCTTACGAAATTTCGTTTTCCTATAAAACAAAATGGCTTCCGGAAGGGATGAAGGTACATTTATTTATTAATTTCGTATAAATGATTGATGAATTGTTGGTTTAATTTACTGAAACTAATTAGCACTCTCATTTCACATATTTTAAATCGGAAATAGAAATGTTTCACGTATCACGTTTTTTTGCGTGTTAGGTAATGCTGTCCCTTTCAGTCAGACGGCTGTTTAGTATTGGGCATCCCTTTAATTTTCCGTGATAGGAATGTGTGACCGTGTAAATGCCCCATAAAGCTGTGAACATTGCCGATAACACTTATGTGGTATTCGTTTGGGCGCTCTCAGATCACTTTTTTTGCTCTCAGATCACTTTTTATGTTCGTTTGGTACAAAAAAAAGCAATCTTTTTCAGATTTCAGAGCACTTTTGCGAATCTAGATATTTTCTCAGATTTACCAACACAAGTGCGTTTGAGTTTGACAACTCGTGGAGGGCGTTTAGGTTTTCGTGAATTTGTTCTACTGCAAAGAAAGGCATTGCATGGGGTGAATCTATTTTTGTTAATTGGTTATGTATAGGAATATTTAAAAATCAATCGAGACGCAAATTTCTAATGTTTTAATTTGAAATTTAACCAGTGAATGGAAAACGGTTTGAAAAGTATTGAAGGCTACACATATTCGAATCGCACGAATATTATGACAAAAAAGAGCAAGTGAGGTTTTTATGTTCGATTAGCCACACGAAATCTGAAATCTGAGAGCAAATCTGAAGAAGCCCAAACGAATACCACATTACTTATCATTTTCGATATCTTATCGATGTTGTTAGTTTTTGGCATTTAGGGCGGTATTCATCGACCAATATTAAACTAAGGGCGGTATTCATCGACCAATATTATACTAATGTTGCGTCGATTGATTTTTAAATATTTATACATAAATAATTCACACAAATAGATTCACCCGATGCAATGCCTCTCTTTGCTTTAGAACAAATTCACGAAAACTAAACGCTCTCCACCAGTTGTCAAACTCAAGCGCACTTGTATTGGTAAATCTGAGAAAATTTATCTAGATTCGCAAAAGTGCTCTGAAATCTGAAAAATATAGCTTTTTTTTGTACCAAACGAACATAAAAACAGCTCTGAGAGCAAAAAAAAAGTGCTCTGAGAGCGCCCAATCGAATACCACATAATAATCGATTTAAGAGCGCTTGATAAATACCGCCCTTAATGCCAAAAAAAAATCAAACAATTTAGAATTGTTAACAAAATAGAGCAAAAGGGTATTAAAGTAAATACAATTTTAAACGAAATAAGAAATAGAAAAATAATGGATTCAATTTCCTTTCATTAAGTTGCTCGAGAGCATTTTTGTAGGGGAACGGGTGAAGGGACAATGTTCGAGTTTTCATTTTCGGCATCGAATTCATCCAAAATGTCCATTTCAATAGTTTCATGTAACACATCTCCAGAACAGGCGGGTGAGGCAGGTCTTTTTTTTTAAATGTCTACCAAATTTAGATTGTGAATCACCAAATTTTTTTATTGCCATTTTCTTGATCGATTCTTTTTTTTTCGATATCATGTTTTCACTGAAAAAAAAAAAACAAGACGAAACAACAATTATTTATGAATGCAAACGCATATAGCGTTGCCGTTTGGCCCCTTTTCTGTGCCGCAACACCCGTTGGACCACTTTTTTAAAATGAACGAAATTGACCTTTTTCAGTTTAAGAAAGAATTTATGCTTTGATGCGCGAAAAAGAAAGCAAAACTATTAAAAAAAAAGTTTGTCGTAAAGTATACCTACATTTATTTGTTTATTTTCGTTATTTTATTTTTTTACTACCCTTTTTGAAATTGTTCAGCGGCAACGATGAACGTAGGTACCTATCCTATATGCAGCCGTATTTTCTTTTTGCTGTGTTTAAAAAAATTAATAAATAAATTAAAAAAAATTTGTTGCAAATTTTGCTGCAGAAAAAAACTGGGCAAACAAGAAAATCTTTTATAATTATGGTTCCAACTTCGAAGTGTCAACTTTAAAATATTTTTTGAAAATAATAAATATCTTCATTTTTACACTACATTTTCGCAGTCTCAAAAACTATTCTTACATACTTTCGTTATTAATTTTATGTGTACAAACAGCGAAAATGAGACACATAAGTCTCAAAATTTGTTTGATGCTCTGGAACGAAACTCCAGATGAACGTAAGTTTCTTCACCAGTCTTCACCAGCAAAATGGTGAAAACCCTGGCGGAACGGGCCCCTGCTATTATCACTCGGCCTTATTTTTCACCTACCACTATCTTTTTATTTTGCTTAGCGCCACTACATTCCTTAGCGGTCACCACTAGAACAACTCAAACTCACCGAAAACAAGAAAATTCCACACATCATCACCATTTTGTACTCACACAAGTTCAAGCTTCCCCCATTCATATACGTAGAGATGTCATTTGCCCAATACCTATCATTGTGTATGTGTGCCACTGAAGAAAATCCATTTCAGAATGTCAAATAACATTTTTTTTGTCAAAATGGCGATTGTAGAATTAATTATAATTTTCTGATTCGTTTTCTCAATGCCCAAATAGACTAGAAATCGCCATATAAATAAATAAAAATTAACTTCAAATCTAATACGCTAGAATTTCATACCTTTTTCTAACTGAAAACGAATAATCAGAGCAAGCGAAAGAGAAATAAAAAGTCGAATTCCTCGCATGTGTTTTCCGTGTGTGGTGGCACAATCCCTATCATCACCATCATCATCATCATCATCATTGTTCATAGCAGCACCGAAATTACAAAAATTCAACCCGAAGTTCAGTTAAAAAGCAAATAAAAACGAAAGAAAATCACAAATGTAAGTGAACTTTGTCATCCAGTTTGAAACTCGCTCAGTGAAGAGAATAATATCCATAATAGTTTTTGGAATTTGTGTGTTTTGCAGCAAAATGCAAATCGGGACCTGCGATTCAGCTGTAGCGTCTTTCCTCATTGTTTCGCTCTAGTGATCGGTCCCAATTTTGTTAATTTTGTGAAATTCTCGATTGGGACATAAATACAGAGGGAGACTCCACAATTCCAACAAGTACAAAAAGGTGCATAGCGGAAGAAAGAAAGCGAAAAAAAGTGAAACAACTGTTGTTATTGGGAAGGCGCTGTTCAAGATACGTGTGTGACCTATAAGAAAACTGAACGGGAAAAGACCAACATTTCAATTGTCCTGCAAAGAATATCGACTTCTTTTTTTATTTATCATTACAAAAGGTCCGGCAACCAGATAAAATACCAAGGACTGTATATTTTGCAAGAGTTCTTCACTGGCGTTTTGGAGATACACAGCTTGAAAGTGGAGGTAAGTCATTAGTTTGTTGTATGATACTGCCGATATTGTGTATCAATTTGTTTTTATTTTTAGCATTAAATCAATTTAATAGTAGAGAACATGAGGGTTGTGTTTATCTGATTCTTTCTGTTGCTACAAAAGCTCTACGTCCATATTGTGTAGATTATGCTTATCCATAGAAAAGGTTTCCTGTGTTTCTATAGTAACTCTTGGAACAATTCATTTGTGTTTAGGAATTTTGACAGATTACGTATTTTTCAAGTTGTTCGAAATATCTTTTATAACCTTTAAATCGATGTAAAGCGCAGGGTGGCTGCAATATCGTCCATCGTGTTCTCAAAGATGATGCTCTGTTTTTTTTTTTTCTTTTTTTGTAAGTTAAAAATACTCTAGTGATTTCATTGTTTCACTTGTTTCTGATTGGAAAACGTATTTGACCATGTTCATTGAATGGATACTCAGTGTGTCGATATCCCCTGCTGCAAGTTTTTGTTTGCTATTAAGAACAAAAAAATGGATTTATGTAGAATGCAAATATGTTAGGGGTTAGACATCCTATCTGTAAAGAAATTTTTGGAAAAAACGTATGTAGTTACCTACTTGTTTTGAACGAATTCTCTGGTTACCATCAGGCATTACCGATTGGCGCCAAAATTACAAGATTCTTTCAGAATAGAATACATAAAGCCAATTGAGTTAGTAATTCTCGCCCGTGTTGATAATAAGAACGACGTGGCTATTCGCACGCTAGATTTTCATACCGTGGCTAATCGCACATCGGTAGGGACTCGGCTTTGGTCGACGGCTTATGTATTTTCATTAAAAATTGTGTTTTACGAAATAAGTTGTGCCTTAAAATGTACAGGCTCGTGCCCGAAAATGTAATACTGAAGTTAAGAGCCCTTTTTGCGAGCGAGGCGAGTCCTTATACCACTGTTTTAGGCGATTGGCATTTCGTAACGTTGTCGTGCCGATAGCCGTCGACCTAAGCCGAGTCCATAACGACGTGCGAATAGCATCAGTCTAATAAGAAACTGCACATGCCGACCACGTCCCTGTAGTTTATCCTAAAAGTCCGTTAACACATTCATGATGAGCAATATTTACGTTTTCATATTAAACGTGTTTTTTTTTTTAAGAATAAGTGTGAGGTATACATTTAAATGGCCAACTATAAACATGATGCTATCCATGTCTCTCTTAGTGTTATTTTTATACCTTATAATGCAGTTTTGAAATATGTAGTACACTTGAGAACATGTTATCTATAGCGATTGTCATTGGAACAGAGAATCTGCTCTATTGCTCAAACTTGCCACGCGAAAAACATACATGAAACTGTCTTCCAGGCGGTTCGGTTTCTGTGCAATTTCATCTAACGATGTGATGAGCAACATCTCTCAAACATTTCGAGTCAGAAAACTCATAACCTGTTCAATGAAACAGCAATTGAAATCACCCTGGGCGCCATTATAGCGATATGGTTAAAGTTTGCCTCCTTGGTTAGCCGTTCCTCTTCATCCATTGTCGAGGTGATTTCATTTATATTATATACTGTAGCGTACTGTGGCGATTGTAGGTCGGTAGAGCAGAAGGAGCGAGTGGACGTTTGATTCAAATACCCCGTTGATCTCGTGCGTTACACCTCTCTTGGTGCAATGAAACAGTTGAGTGGTATTTTCTGGGTTTTTTATTCAAAAAGAATTCAACTCTTACGAAACTAACAATAATTCTCAAAAATAAAGAAAAGAAAGTTACAACAAAAAAAATCCTTCTTGTGATCTCCACCCACAAGTATGCTGTCCGGAGACTGCAGTACCTGCTGAAGTTTCGATACGCCAAAAGGTCAGCCAAGGGGCAACAAAATCAGCCAAGGGGCAAAAGGGGCAATAAATGCACAAGTGTGCTGCGATTCCCAGGAGGCAGTAGAATACTGACCGAAATGGTACTCGCATCAAACTTGTATGTAAAATTAAAATTTATTAAATTTATCCGCGCAAAGAGTGTGGTGCGTTTTACTCAAAAGGCAGTTGTAAACCGTCCGAATTTCGTGAAACACGTCAAACTCTTGAAAGACCCAGAGTGAAAGGCAAGTGGTTGTGATCGATGCCGTCCTTTTATACCCATGTAGGCAGAGCTTTCTACTTTCTCAGCTAGAAGAGCTTTTTCTATTGACAAAATTGCTTAGAAGAGCTTTTGCTAGAACTATGCAGCTGGAGGAGCTTTTACATGAATAAAAAGATAAGTACACTAATGATGGAAATTTAAGTAAAATTATATAATCCAAAATAATATTAAAAGAAAAAAAAATATTTTTAGTGTTGTAGTTGTTTGGGGTGTTACAGTCTCCCCCTCTGCCGCTGAGATCGTCTCGATGAAGTGGCAGGAGTAGTGGTTGTAGTCTTCTTAGGTCTTCCTCGTCTTTGTAGGGTTCGCACTGGTTCTTCGGGGATGTCTTCTTTTGTTGACTTGTATTTTGTCAATGAGGATACGTGGTATGTCCCCAGTGGAATGGTTACATCATCTTTGGAGGCGACTTGGTATGTGGAGGTTCCAAGTTGGTTAATTAAAACATATGGTCCGTCTCTCTTTGGTACAAATTTGGATGTGACGTTTTTCGAAGCTTTGCTAAGTACATGGGTCGTAACTAGTACAAAATCTCCGATTTGAAAATTAGGTCGTTTTTCGTCGTTTCTTATCCGCATGTTTCTTGTTGTGGTCTTGAGATTTTTCTGCGGTTTCTCGAACATCTTGAATAACTTCGGCCAATCGCAATAGTTTTGGAGTAATTTGGGGGATGAAATTCTCTGCTTGTGTTATAGCGCTTAGGTCATGTTTAACGTCGTCGATGGTTCGGGGTTCTCGTCCAAACGTGAGAAAAGAAGCTGTATAACCCGTGCTTTGGCATTTGGCGGTGTTCATTGCAAATCGTATGGAGGGTAAATCATCAGCCCATGTTGTGTGATTATTACCTACTAAGATGGCGAGTTGGGTTTTCATATCCCGGTTCTTGCGTTCAACTGGGTTTGCTTCAGGGTGATAAACTGGAGTTAGTGTTTGTTCGATCCCTAGGCAATGCGTTAGCTGCTGCATTAATGCGGATATGAACTGTGTGCCGTTGTCAGTTAATAATCTTCGGGGAGTACCATAACGAAGAAATACTTCATTTAGTAGAGTTACGGCACAATTTGCTGCTGTGGCTTCAATGAGCGGAAATATTTCCACCCATCTGCTGGCAAGGTCCTCAGCTATAAGAATCCATTTATATCCATCTGTTGTGGCGGGTAAGGGTCCAAATAGATCTACTGCCAATATTTCGAACCTTTGATTGCTTGACACAGTTTTAAGTAAGCCGATAGGTTTTTGGTTGCTGGGTTTGTATCTCAAGCATTGAAGACAATTACCTATATGTTTGGCTATATCATTACGCATTCCAGGCCAATAGTATCGAGACGCAATCCTATGGATAGTACGATCAATACCATAATGACCTGCAGTCGCAATATTGTGGTAGTTATTAAGAATAGATTCGCGCTCATGGGATGGTACAACTAGTTGGGCGTTTTCAGCATCCGATTCTGGTGAAAATCTGTATAATATCCCGTCGTTTAGTAAGTAGCCGCGCGAAGTCCATCTAGAGAGATCTTCAGTGTTATTTTCAAATGATGCAATTATTAACTTAATCTGATCGTCCTTGAGTTGTTCTTCTCTAATTCCTTTGGGATTTCTCGCCGGAATGTCCACTTGGAAGGCGCAGAGTTTACAATCGGATTCGGTGTGCTCAGGGTCATTGCATGGTGGTCGTGATAACATGTCAGCGACTGTATTGGTTCTACCTGGTGTATACTTTATTTGAAAATTATAGGGTTGTAACTGTAGGGCCCATCTGGCGAGTCTACCAGTCGGTGATTTTAGGCTCATTAGCCATTTCAGCGGCTGATGATCAGTTACTAGGGTTACTTCCCCTCCTTCGATGTAGCCACGAAATTTGTTTACTGCCCAGACTATGGCCAATGCTTCGCGCTCAGTGGTGGAGTAATTTCGTTCAGCGGCGGTTAAGAGTCTGGAAGCATACTCAATTGGGTGTTCATCGGCTTTCTCCCCCTGGACTAGTACAGCTCCGATCGCATAATTGCTAGCATCGGTTTTCAGGTAGTACGGTTTATCGTCACAAGCTTGTTGTAATATTGGTGCACTTATGAGTAAGGATTTCAGAGTGTTGAATGAAGTCTGCTCCTCCTTTCCCCATTTCCACGGTGCATTCTTCTTCATAAGATTGCTTAATGGCTTTGATACATCAGCAAAATCTTTAATAAAACGGCGGTACCATGAGCAAGTTTGTAGGAAAGATATCACCTGCTTAGCGTTCTTTGGCTCTGCTCGATTTATGATGGCAGCAGTTTTATCTGGATCTACTTGTATGCCTTCATTTGTGATTAAGTGTCCAAGGTATTTAACTTCTTTGCAACAGAATTTCGATTTTTTTCGATTCACTTTAAGGTTAAATGTGTTAAGCCTTGTGAATAATCGTTTTAAGTCATCACAATGCTCTTCAAAATTGTTGGAGCAAATAATCAGGTCGTCAAGGTAGGTCAGCAGGAACATGTCAGCAAGTCCATTTCGAAATCTGTCGATCAATCTCTGGAACGTTGCGGGTGCGTTCCGTAAACCAAAAGGCATTCGTTTAAAGCGAAACATACCAAATGGTGTTATGAATGCAGTTTTGTCTCTGTCTTCTTCAGCGACTTGTATTTGGTAGTATCCTGACTGTAAGTCAAGAGTACTTTTAAAGAGTGTTCTCTTCGTCGAGTGAAGGAGGTCGTCGATTCTTGGTAATGGATATCTGTCGGGTACTGTAATGTTATTTAACAGGCGGTAGTCAATGCAGACTCGTATACCTTCATCCTTTTTTGGCACCAGCACAACAGGTGCAGCCCAAGGAGATTCGCATTCTTCGATGATGTCTCCTTCCAACATTTTTGTGAGCTCTGTCTTGAGTTGAGCTCTTCTAGTTGCTGACAGCCGGTATGGTGTTGTCGCAATTGGACTGTGCTCACCGGTGTTTATGGTATGGATTGCAAATGGTGTTGGCTTGGATAGGGCATCGAACACGCTTTCTTCATTTTTGAGTAATTCATCTAACCGCTGTCTCTCAAGGGAATTTAGCTCGACTCCTTCATCGCTACGAAGTCCAACATCAATGGCAAGAATTTCCATAAAGAACGGTTCTAACACAACTTCATCTTCTTTCACTTGGACTAAGGCCGGGAAAAGATTTTCTTTATCTTTCTTCCGCTCTGGAGTCACTTCGTCGCTTCTAAGTGAATCTTGAAATATGTGTTGAATAGAATGAGGTGAGTATTCATTCCTCTTAGATTTGCCAGTTTTTCTTTTTTGAGGTATTCGAGGTCCAAGATACTCTTTTTGTTTTGGAGTAGCAGCAAGCGGTGAAATTGTTTTTAGGTTTTCTGACCATTCCAGGAACGCGGAAATTCGGTCTGTAAGCTCCTTTTCACTTGAGTCTGCTGTACTGGTATGATCTGTAGGCTCTGTACATTTTCTTTTTGGTGTTAACAAGGTTTGTTGAATGACTAACGGTGTATTATCGATGAGTGTAGGGTTCACTACATTTGAGGAAATCAAGACGTCTTGAGGCGCTTTAGCAATCTTTGTGTGTGTCGTGTCATAAAAGTCGAATACCTTTTCTTTTTGATCGGCAAAGTACCACAACCTTTGGCCTAGGTCTAGGACGATTCCATTTTGTTCAAGGAAGTCAATCCCAATCAGCGTTCTGTTGTCAGTTGCTTTTGGTAGCACGATGAATTTTATTGGCCTGAGTCGATTTCCTATGATAATGTTAGTATCACCAATATAGATTTCTTGGGATTTTGCGTCTCCGTCAGCAAGTGTGACGTCAGCATTAATTTTCGAAAACGTTGTTCCATTTTTTAGAAGGTGTAGGAACAATTCCCTTCCAGCCACACTGGTCCGAGCAGCTGTATCCAAATACGCCATTCCCGTTTTTCCATGGGAGGCAATTGGTATCGTTGGCAAGTCTGTGGATAATGTGGTTTTTATTGAGTTGAAGGAAACCGTTGATGGCCCCTTTGGTAACTCCTTACAAGTAGGACAGTTGGATCGAACAAATCCAGGTGCCTTGCACTTATAGCAGTGTACTTTTGGCTCAGTGTTGACCGATTGCCTTGGAATTTTTTCGTCTCTTTCCTTTTTGCGACACTCGTTCACTGTATGACCTTTATAGGAACAGTAGTTGCATCGTTTTTTTGACAACGTTTCCATTTTAGGAGCATGTTGGGCGGATCTTTCAGCTATGGAAAGTTCTACCGCTCTAGCTTTATTGAGAAGTTCTTTGAAGCTTGTAATGCCGTCACGTGGAACTCCGTCACGTATGTGGATGCTCAATAGCCCATAGATCATGTCGATCATCATTTTCTCCGTTGGGACTGGATCACTCAATTGGGAAAGCAGTGCCCGTTTTGTGGAAATGAAGTCGTCTGTTGATTCCTTTGGCTTTTGTTTTTGCTCGAATATTTCCATGAAAATTCTATATGATGGCTTAGCAGGGGCGTAGGCGTTGCGTAATAGAGAAAGAACATTATTCCATGTCGTAGCTTCACTTTGTACGCCTTGCCACCAGGCAACGGCGCTGTCTTGTAAAAGAAGCGGGAACCCTTTAATTGCATCAGCATCAGAAATTCGTTCGATATCTTTGTATATATTTATTGTGGCTATGAAACTTTCTACCACCACTGGATCCCTTTCTCCGTTAAAACGCTCCGTGCAGTGGCTGAAGCTGCCTTTGCTCGTTGTTTGCGTTGTCATAGCGGCGATTAGTTCTCTCAGTTGTTCAGCTGATAGATGAGCCATTTCGTCAACTGTTTCTCTCGCACTCTGAGCAGAGATGCGTTCACTTCTTCTTAAATTGTCCGTTTTACTGTATGAGGTATCGAATCGGGCCTCTAGTTGGGTGCCAATGTAGCGTACTGTGGCGATTGTAGGTCGGTAGAGCAGAAGGAGCGAGTGGACGTTTGATTCAAATACCCCGTTGATCTCGTGCGTTACACCTCTCTTGGTGCAATGAAACAGTTGAGTGGTATTTTCTGGGTTTTTTATTCAAAAAGAATTCAACTCTTACGAAACTAACAATAATTCTCAAAAATAAAGAAAAGAAAGTTACAACAAAAAAAATCCTTCTTGTGATCTCCACCCACAAGTATGCTGTCCGGAGACTGCAGTACCTGCTGAAGTTTCGATACGCCAAAAGGTCAGCCAAGGGGCAACAAAATCAGCCAAGGGGCAAAAGGGGCAATAAATGCACAAGTGTGCTGCGATTCCCAGGAGGCAGTAGAATACTGACCGAAATGGTACTCGCATCAAACTTGTATGTAAAATTAAAATTTATTAAATTTATCCGCGCAAAGAGTGTGGTGCGTTTTACTCAAAAGGCAGTTGTAAACCGTCCGAATTTCGTGAAACACGTCAAACTCTTGAAAGACCCAGAGTGAAAGGCAAGTGGTTGTGATCGATGCCGTCCTTTTATACCCATGTAGGCAGAGCTTTCTACTTTCTCAGCTAGAAGAGCTTTTTCTATTGACAAAATTGCTTAGAAGAGCTTTTGCTAGAACTATGCAGCTGGAGGAGCTTTTACATGAATAAAAAGATAAGTACACTAATGATGGAAATTTAAGTAAAATTATATAATCCAAAATAATATTAAAAGAAAAAAAAATATTTTTAGTGTTGTAGTTGTTTGGGGTGTTACAATACTGGATACATTTTTGTATTGGCGCATTATTCACGTTACCTGTATCATTGAAAAAAAAAAACAGCTGACGTATTCCCTAACTCTACATTAAAATGGTTATGTTCCGTAATCTTGTGTCTATTTTGTATACTTTGCACACATCGACTATGGCTTTCGCCATTCACGCCACACAGTCTTGCAGAGTTCCCCTTATCAGATTTGTGTCTATTTTAAGACATACCTCATCATCAGTACATCTCTCGCTGACCAGATTCTATTTAAACTCTATATACATTATATTCTCTTATACTGTATTGTCTATTGTTTTTTTTGTTCGATTTTTATCAACAATCTACTTATTTTGCTCGCCCCTCTGCCGCGCGCCATTTTCATAACTTCACTTTTTATTTGAAATAGGAAAAGTAATAAACGTTTGTTGACCTTAAGTGCATTGTTCTCGTCGTTCCTCTTGCTTTCATTGTCGCTGCAATGGCTTTTAGAAATTGAAATTTACAAATGTCTTTGAGTAGTTTTTGATATGGACTTCGAGATCCAATAGGCGATTTATTTCTAATTGCAAAGTAGCTATAGCGATGATCCATTCGTCTGGTTCACCAGCTGTTTGAGCGTAGTTGTTATCATTGGTTGTGTGTCTCATTCAATGTAAAAAATTTGTTGCTGGTGGAAATTGTTGTGGGTAGAAATTGTCTTGTAGTTTGATAACTACTTTAGATGACAGCATTGCTATTTTTCCTTGCCTCAAGTGTAAATTTCTTCATAAATCCATTTAATATGCGATTTACGGATGTTATTTTCGCCTTTTAAAACGATTGTGGCACATACAAAAATTCACATTTGCCGATGGATGCGATGAGTAAATTTAGTGTTTATGTTCGAACTACGATATGTTTTGTGACCGGTTTGGATATGCTAAAATTTCTTTGTCTTTGGAGGAGCGACTGAGTCATTGCAATATGAATTAATTTGGTTGAAATTGAAATATTGTAAACTGTGATAGAGCGGTCTGGAAATCAGTATGTAGTCACTAAAGTGTGGTTTTATGAGTGGCGTTACCTTAGCTAGTTAAGGAACTATCCCCCAACAAAAAACTGTTTCCAACGAGCGGTTCAATTCGCTCATAAATATTAGCGTGCAAGTTGGTCACTTTCATTTGGAACTTTTCATTTTATGTTTTATGGCTTACCATTTTTGTTTGTGGTTTTTTCGTTGACCTATTAACAAAACAACTACGAATGTGTTTTTTTTTTTTTATTGTCAGCCGCACGTGCTCTTTAGTTAGTTTTTGAACCCACGTTTACTAAATGCACATTCCATTAAAAGAGGCACTTCTGTTGACAGAGACACAGTAAACGCGTCTAAATGAGGCATTTTATATATTACTCTGAATTTCAGGCAATGCAATTATTGAAGTCTTCCCTCCCTCCGCTGGGATACGTAAAGAGAGAGATCCTCCTACACTTCAGCTCGGGGCACTGCCCTAATTTGAGTGATGCCTTTATTGTGGGCATCACCAAATTAAACAGTGCAAGAGGAAATAGGTGTTGAGTTATCTTGCTTTCGCTAGTAATATGGAATTCAAGATGCTCTGTTCACCTGAAGTTTTCGAATGAAACTCACCAATGCTCGGACTGGGTTAGACAGTCCAATTGGGTAGTAACTTTCGGGTTACGAAAGCTCGACCATTAGATATAAAATGGTACAGGACAGCGTCTGTGTCGAATCTGGTGCAGCCCCATCATTTGAGGTTGGATTAGTGGGGGCTGTTGTTTATTCCAAGTGCGGAGACTATTAGCGTTCTATCAGGACGAAGAGGTTTCATGATAGGCCTCCCCCATACCAATAGGTCGATGGACTCTTGCCTACCAAACAGCCACGGAAATTGCACTAGGGTCAGTACTTATTTAGGCCCTGGGCGTTTATTCAACGTCTTTCTCCAGGACTCTTATGTGGGTATGCCCATCGTGAAATGTAGCCGTCAAGGCAGGTGTTCACGTTAAGCATGCTTTTTCATTTCTGCACTTCACCTCAAGTAGTCGCAGTAGCTTAGTGATTAGTGTGTTGGACTGCTATGCGGGAGTCCAAGGTTCGAATCCCGCAAAAACCCAATTCCGACTCAGGGTTTTTTTCCGCTGCGCTACCTCTCGCGAACGTCTGACAAACATCCGAGAGTATAAATGTCTTGAAAGAGCTTCTCAATTAGCCGTTTGGAGTCGGCATAAAATTGTAGATCCCTTCCATTCGTTCCAAAAATGAGAAACTCACACAAAACGAATGGTTGTGAGAAGCTAGGCCTAGGGTCTCTCCAGACCTGTTGCGCCAACTATTTATTTATTTACTTCACCTCAAGAGCTGAGACTTGATGAATGAACCTGACGAACTGTGTCATTTCAAGGAAGATCTGGCCAGCCTTCGATGAAGCCAGAACAAATAACCTCTTTGCCAGATCGCGTGTAGATGTCGCCAGACTAAAGGCAATTAGTAACCATAACACCCACTGCCGTAGCTGCGCCGACACAAACAAGAGTGAAACAGTGTTTCATCTTCTTCGTGAGTATCCGGCTGTAGCCAAAACCAGACGTAATGCACTATGTCACCCTTTTTATTATGACCCTAAGGCCATCCAAAGTATCCATTTTAAGACATACTAGAAAGAAAAGGATCGGCATCTACCTTCATGATGCCAAGACCATTTTGTGGATTTCCCCTTAGCACCGCTAAATTTCACATTAAAACCTGGCTGAAAAACAAGGCAAATCATTACTGGACCAACACTGAAGGTAACAGACAAGCTAAAATGTTCATGCCAACTACTTCCCGTTCAAGAACAAAACAACTCCCAAACCTAACAAGGAGTCAGATTCGTACAGTCACAGGGTTCCTCACTGGACATTGTCAAGTCAAAAAACATCTCATGACTATGGGAATAATACAAAACAACACTTGCAGACACTAGGCAACGTGGACGAAGAATCAGCAGAACACATACTGTGTCACTGTGAATGTCTAGTCAGATTAAGTTAACACCATCTAGGAGGACCTTACCTTGGGGAAGAGGACACATCTGACAGCACACTCAAAGATCTACTAGGATTCATAACTAAGTCCGGTATCACGAGCGAGCTCTAATTGGAGGAAATCACAATAGGCCCACTCGTGGCCGCAGTGATATGGCAACTTGATTCCACCTCCCACAAACAATCTAATCTAGTCTAATCTATTTCAACAAGATCATAAAATTGCTCAACTCCACTGGCTGGTTTTGAGCTCTCTTAACTTCCTTCTCCTCTGTTTTCTTCAGGTGCCGTTAGTTGTAGTCGCAAAATGGCGCTCAATGTGTTACTTGTGTTTT
Source organism: Cheilosia urbana (assembly GCA_946477585.1). Lineage (NCBI taxonomy): Eukaryota > Metazoa > Arthropoda > Insecta > Diptera > Syrphidae > Cheilosia > Cheilosia urbana. The sequence continues at coordinate 127,991,930 of OX297853.1, read as the reverse complement.
TTCCTTCGTCCGAAGTCCGGGAAATCCAATATGCGAAGTCAGATTCGCTTCCAATAAACAGCCTCTTCAATGTTTTGGCAAATGCGGCTCATAGATATAACCAATTCCTGTATCGCATGTACTTATTTATTTCTGTATGATGATTCAACAAGGATTTGCGATATAATCGTAGGTCCCTTCTACTTTTCTCAAAAGGAAGGCAAACACAAACGAATAGATGTGGGAGGTGCGCCTACTTATAGTTTATTTTATCAATCAACTGTTTTATAAACAATAGGCTAACCAAATGTACATTCAAAAAACTTTTTTTTTATTTCAGATTAAGGCAAAGCGGAGGAGCTACCAACAAGCATTTATTGTATTAAAACTAGCACTGTACACAAAACACTGATACCACTTAAGGTTTGTTCCTTAAAATTTATTATTATGTAATTTTCAATTGTTTCCATTTGCAGAAAAACAAAACAACTTTCGTTTACTTGACAAATAACCAACATAATTTAGGAGCACATACACACATACACACAAACGCCCGAAATGGAGTTACGCGTTGGCAATAAATACAGATTAGGCCGCAAAATTGGTTCCGGTTCATTCGGCGATATCTACCTTGGCACAACAATTAACACGGGCGAAGAAGTCGCCATCAAATTAGAATGCATTCGAACAAAACACCCACAGCTGCATATTGAAAGTAAATTCTACAAAATGATGCAAGGCGGTATTGGTATACCGCGCATAATATGGTGTGGCTCTGAGGGCGATTACAACGTCATGGTAATGGAACTGCTGGGCCCATCGCTAGAGGACTTGTTTAATTTTTGTGCAAGACGCTTCTCCCTGAAAACTGTACTCCTGCTGGCCGATCAAATGATATCACGCATCGATTACATACATTCGCGGGACTTTATCCACCGGGACATCAAGCCAGACAACTTCCTAATGGGCCTAGGGAAAAAGGGTAACCTAGTATATATCATAGACTTTGGTTTAGCGAAAAAATTCCGTGATACGCGAACCCTACGGCATATACCGTATCGAGAAAACAAAAATCTAACCGGTACCGCTCGTTATGCCTCCATTAATACCCACTTAGGAATTGAACAATCACGTCGTGACGATCTAGAATCATTAGGCTATGTACTCATGTATTTCAATTTAGGCGCACTCCCCTGGCAGGGCCTCAAGGCCGCGAACAAACGGCAAAAATACGAGCGTATTTCGGAAAAGAAACTCTCCACAACGATACTGTCCCTGTGCAAGGGTTTCCCCAGCGAATTTGTGAACTATTTGAATTTCTGCCGTCAAATGCATTTCGAACAACGTCCAGACTATTGTTATTTGCGCAAATTGTTCCGCAATCTGTTCCATCGTCTGGGCTTCACCTATGACTATGTTTTTGACTGGAATCTCCTGAAATTTGGCGGACCACGAAATCCAGCCGTTCAACAACAGCAAGAGGATGGCACTGGTGATGCGAATGCAGCGAGCAAACAGAATCCACAGATTGTTAGCAGTCATACAGCAGTGGTGCCCAGTTCTGGTGGCGGTGCTGGCGGCTTAGTTAGCAATTCCAGTGCTGTTGTGGGCAGCGTGCCAATGGTTGGAGCAAGCGGTGCCGGCAGTGCTGCTGTTGGTGTTATCGACGACTCAATGGGCGTGGCTACAAATTCGTCAAGGCCTTACGATACGCCCGAGCGGCGCCCCTCAATTAGAATGCGAGGCGGTCCAGCGGTCGTTGTAAGTGACAGTAGAAACAATAAATAATACATTGTCTAAGGAAGGTGGTAATACACTCACACACTCACATACACTTTGGGTGGTGTTTAAATGAATGCTTCTAAAGATACAAAAACAAACAAAAAGTAATGAAAAAAACAAAAACAAAAATAGAATTTTTAAAAGAAATGTTTTTCAACGTGCAAACACGATCGTCGCACGATTAATTTCGTCGGAGGAGAGTTTCTTTACCTACACACAACACAATACAAGACGGAACAGACTTGTGCATTTCGTTTGCTACGTTCCTCTTCGTTTCCCCCTCCTTAACGTCCGCTTAGCCATATACTCCCTCATTTTACATTTATAAACAAATCAGATTCCAAAAGAAAAAACACGAACATGTGAATTAGAAACAGCTCATCTGTGAAATAACCGCGATTCGCTTCTAGCAAACTAAAAAAATAACACGAAAAGCCTCTCATCATCAACAACAACAACAACAACCAGAAAAAAACAAAACACAACAAAACGGACAACGGAACGTCCCTGTTTAAAAAATAAACGTTTTGCTATCAAAATGAAAATTCTCTTATTATTTCTTAATTTTCTTAGCTATAAATATACAAAATAAAAAGCAAAAACAAATCGTAATTGATTAAAGTGAATATCGTAATGAGATAGGAATACATTATTCAATTCATTAAATAAAAAAAGAAAAAAAAAAAACAATTTCATTTAATTCATTCATAGAATTAATCACAAGAAAAAGAAAAGATATAACAATACTACATTATAATTAACTGAAGCATTTTTGTTGTAAAAAAAAAAGAATTAATATTAATAAAAGGAAAACAAGAAGGAAAAGAAACAAATCTTTTGTACAAGTGTAGTTTTCAGTTTAAGTTTCTGTTTTTTTTCTTCTCTCTGGTTTAGTTTCAATCAAATTTGTGTTATTTTTTAGGATATTATAATTTTTTTTTTTTAAGAAAGTGCTTGCTTTCATTATTGTTTAGTTATTATATATATATTATAGAAGTGAATATATAAAAACAAATTAACAAATTATGAGAAAGCAAAAATACGCCTATAAGTTCGAGATGATTTGAATAAACAAGAAATATGATGCACGAGTAAATAGAATTATTAAAATATCGTTTCTTTTTTGTTTCGTTTCATTTAGTTTATCTATGGTCATTTTTTGATGGGGGTCTCTGTTACATTTATTGCTATCACTTTTGCTATATGTGTTCGTACGTACGGGAATGTCGGCTTTGATTGTAGTATACTTTTTATAATAAACAATCCCCAAAGGGTTATGAAGATGCAAATTGCATTTAAATGTCAGTAAGTAATGACCAGGAGGACAATCGGATTTTGGTGAAACATTTCGCATTCTTTTTGTACGAATGATTGCGTTCCTGACATGAATGCTGCCTCCTATTTCGCTTGAAAAACCTTGTTTAAAACGGAACATATTATGTACGACACTTGAAAGGATTTAAAAAAAGAAATAGGTTATGTTCGTGCATCTGTTTAGTTTTAAAGCAGAATTTTAAATATATAATTTTATAATTTTTTTTTTCTGTCGGAGGTTGTTACTATCCGATGCAGCACTCAGACACAACTACTGGTCCATTGTACTGCCAAACAGACACCTTACATTTATGTACTTAGTTTTCCCGTCTTTCGAAGAAAGATGAGAAGGAGCTTCAGTGATGAAGAGCTTAGATGTTCGGCACTCACCACGTCAGCCCCAAAGATCCGCCACCTGATGCGAGCAAAGGCAGGACAGCTACAGAGGAAGTGCTCCGCTGTATCGTCATCCTCTCCACAGGCAGGACAGATGGTGGAGACGCTCCAGCCCAAAACATTTAAGTGTTTGGCAAAAGCTTGGTGGCCCGAAAGGACGCCTACAAGCAGTCTACAGTCGCTTCTTCTGAGAGACAGAAGGAAGGCCGCCGACCTTTTGCAGATGTCCGGACGCAGTCGTTTGGTCTGTACACACCCAGCACAGCCACGCCACCGACACTCGTGTTCGCGAGAAACCCAAGTATCAATGGATGACTTAACCACCGATGAAGGCAGACCCAACGCAGGTTCAGGTCCTAAGAATTCTTCCTCTGAACCCAGCCTGGCAAGCTCATCAGCTATCTCATTTCCAAGGATACCAGTGTGACCTGGGACCCAAACAAGATACACTGTATTTAGCCTTCCGACCAAGTTCAGAGAAAACTTGAGTTTGAGCACTAATTAAGACGAGGTAAGAGGGTTAAGCAACGCTTTTAAATATCAAAGATTGGGAGTTGCGAAAGTTATGCATTCTTATTTAAGATTATGATGAAAACTGTCATCAGTTTACAAACACCGGCGTAATCAATAATGTTTCTGGAATAATCATGAGCACACTCGTGTCCTGTTGTAAGGAGTGGGCCAATAAGAGTTTAAGAGTGAGATTAGTAAAAATCACCTCTGTCGAGGTATCCGTTTGGAACGGAATTTTCTCCGATCTGTACGAAATCGGAGAAATTCTATTCGGGATATCTGTTCCGATACAACTTTCGGAAAAATTCTCCGATGACATCTAGCGCACCTCGTTGCATTGCGTGGAACCGCGTAATACCCGTTTTACCACTTACTTTTGACAGCCACACGCACATTTTTTCCGACGCTCTGCGACAACTAATTGCTGCGGAATATTTTTAAGTGAAATGCATCATTTATTTTGTTCCAAAACGGATGGTAGGGAAATGGGTGCTTTTGTGGTGGTTGCCACAGCTTCACTTAGACCATCAGTTGGGTCCATTGCGTCCATCCGAAACGGATACTTCGAACGCAATTTGAGTTCCGATCAGATTTGTGAATATGAAGCTATCTATCATCGTATAATGCGAGAAACAGATTAACACAGCAACAGCAACATAATACTACCATTCAGTAACAGCGATACTGGCATCTGGCACTTTCAGCAGCAATGTGAATTCACATTTGCTCTTTAATTTTGTGGACCAAATTTAAAATCGCACGCTCAGCAAGGCATTGGTTTTTTCTATCCCGAATTCCGACCGGCTAAATTAAGCACGTTTCTCAGACAGTTATATTTGTCAAACCTTGGAAAGATGTGGCGGAGTGAAACACTAATGTGAAATTCGCGATTTTCATTGGGTTGAAGTTGAAACCCTTTTACTGGTCGAGCCTTATAGCTCCTTCGTCAGTATTACAGGTTTTCCAATACATTTTGTATTATGGTATGTACAAGTACGTAAAAATGTTTTTGAAAATTACCCTACCTTGCGGTAACTAAAGCAGAAATCTGCCGTCATGTCGCTATAAAAATGGCGCCCAGCAGCATCCCGATAGGTTTGTATTTTTCGTTGATTGAACCTGCAACTCTTTGCTCGCTAAAAGTAGTCGAGCAATATAAGTACCTAAGCGATAATACTTCCACTGTTTATTTGTCTATTATAACAAAATATAGAGGTAGTGCCAAAATGACACTTTAAAAAGATGCTGAATGCATCAAGATCTGCACTTGAGAACGATGAAATATAATTAAGTAATAGAAAAAAGAGAACACGGCGACGGCATTTGAGACAGCCCGATTGAAAAACTGTCTGAATTTTTGGAAATTAACATTTAAGGCACTGACGAACAGTACGCGTATTGGGATGTGAAATATTTTTTACTGCTAGCTCACAGCAAAGGTGTGTGTAAGCTTGAAAGGCCTGTATTATGTGATAACCTTTTAATACTAAACTCAAACCTTGTGTGTCGCTTGAACTTAAACCAGCCAGAAATTGACATTTAGGAACGTATCTGTGTAAATTGTTCTGGGCCTTACCAAAAACATTTTTAGTTTCGACTCTAAATTTTATGTCGATTTCCATTGGGACAGAAAATTGGGACAGTTTTTCTGCTCTCGAAATCAGCTGGCTGTCAGATTTCATGTTCCATTGGGCGCAAAAAAAGTACTTTTTTTGAGCGAGATTCACACCTATTTGCACTAACACCAAAATATTTGTCGTTTGTCAAACTTTGAAGTGTGTTTGCTTACGTTTTTAGACGAGAAGTCTGTGAAAAATAGAAAAAAAAATTTCATATGGCCGCTGCAATATTTATTATAATAAATTGAATGGATTTTTATTTACACAAATTACAATTTAAGAACAGGTGACTTTTAAAACACGCACCACCACAGATGCAAAAGAAGAAAAATCTTGTTTTATGTTCCATTGGGCACGAAAAATCTGAAATCTGAGAGCAAAATCTGAAAATCCCAATGGAAAACGACATTAATAATTCATAGTGGCTTTATTTTGCATACAAATTTCGCAATTGTGAGCTTCCGTGAATTTAAAGTCGGGACTAAAAATTAAATTTTAATTTATTAACACCAACAATTTGCAACAATTATTTGGTCCAAGTGTGCAAATTGGTCATTGGAGCATTTGAGTTGAGCCTATTACACTGGGGGACCATGTATTGACAGCTAGAACCGACCACTTGGCATGCAGTCTAATCCTACGTTTAGTAAGAAATTCGAAAGAAAGGTAGCTATAGGTACAATTTAAAGGGTAGAATTTCATTATTTACAGTCACTGAATTTAATGTCATAGTTGAGATGCCAAATCGTACCTTACCGCACTGCCATAGTGAAATTGTGCATTTAAAGCACTAATTTTTTTAATTTATTAAGTTGATCCTTATTTTATTTTTGAGGGGTCAATTTAACGTCAATTTGTTTCATTGAAATAGAAAAGCTGCCTGATTATAGACGAATAACACCCTTGTACATTTACATGGTAAAATAAACCTAAACTCGATAATATTCATACGGTGTCAATCACAGTCATGTAGCTTATGTAAAAAAAAAGATGTTTATTATTTGCTCAAATTATAATTCTTCTTAGACCACATAAACGTCCCCGCAAAAAAATTCGAGCAATTCTGAAAATTTGTGCGTGTGAATTATATATTATATTTTGTTTCTTTTTAAAAACTTTTTAAATAGCTTTATTCTGACGGAAGCAGGAAAAATTATTCACTGTTTATTTTAATAATAAGTTTATAACTCTAAGGGCGGTTTTATTCACTCGAAGTTGAACACAACTTGGGGATTTTTATCATAAACCTCAGGAATTGCTTTTATTCACTCAAAGTTGACTCTCTCAACTTATGATATTCAAAAGTTGAGAAAACTCAAAGTTGGTCAACTTTTGATTTCTCAACTCCCCGAAATAGTAGAGTTATCCAAGCAAACTTGGGGTTTTGTTTAATTTCTGTTTATTCAGTTGTTGACAGTTCGCTCTTGACTTCGGATGTCGAAAATAATTGTTTTATCAAAAATTAAAATTAATATTTGCATCTGTTCAAAAGATGAAGCTATTTCCCGTCTAGCATATTGCAGTGCTGATTCGTTGGCTGATAAATGGTCGCTATCCCCGGATATTGCAGCAAGACCCAATGTAGAAGGCGTCAAAAGCACCGCCAATTGCTGCATTGGTTCGCTCAATGCAGGTAGTTCCTTTTTGGGTGGACCACCACCGGTCTTTTTGGCGTCCTTTAAAAAGTAAAACGCACGATCCTTCAATGTCTGCTTAATTTTCGCATACTTTTCACGCAGTGACTTCAGTGCTCTTTCCTACGGACAGAAGGAATGGAATAAAATGAACAGAATAAAGTACAATTTAAAGCAACTACCTGGCCAGGCGGCGCAAAATTGAATGCGGTTGCAATTTTCTCCCACGCATTGTCTTTGTCCCGATTCGTCGCACCATCCGTCTTCTTATTTTCAATTATGGAGCTGTACTCCAAAGCATTCGATACGAGCCAATCTTCCTCCTTCGCTGTATACACTATTTTTGGCATTCTTTTTTTTGTATTTTTTTCCATTGTTTAGGTATCTTTTTTCACTTTAGGTTTTCTTCACTATTTCGATATTTTTTTTTTTTGAAAACGTAACACTTTTGAAATAACAGTCCGCAATGATAAATGTCAAATCCAAAGTTGAGACTGACATTATTTCTGTCATCGGTCACAAATATCCCAGGGATATTTCTGAAACAGCAAGTAGGCCAACTTTTGAATTTCAACTGCGGAGTTCAGAATTAAAGTAGTGAATAAAAGCAATTTTCAACTTGCCGCTCAACTCTCTCTTTCAAATCAACTCCGAAGTTGGTCAACCTCGGAGTTATCGGGAAGTTGAACAATAGTGAATAAAACGGCCCTAAAGGGTCACGTATCGATTTATTGTACAAAGATTAATGACCAAATTAGAAAAAAAAAAAACGAAACCAATTTCTTTCAATAGCAACATTATCAAATAGTTCATCATAATAGGTACCTACCTATTATATCTTTTTGTAAATTATCAAGCAATTATAAACATATTTAAACAAAAAACGTATTAAACATAACATTATATAAAACGCATGGAATCCATTATTTCATAAGAAAAACACAAGCAAAACAAAATCCTGTATAGGTATGTAAATTTATTGTAATCATAAGTATAACAAAATTTATAGTAAAGGCGTCATAAAAAGTGCAACATTAGCAATAGTTACCTACTAAAACCAACAAAATTGCCCTAGATGATACCAAACAGATAAAACAAAATATTGAAAGTTTTCTTTTATTTTTCATATTTAATTCAATGATTTTAAGGGTTTAAGTTTAGATTTCTGCGGTGCTCTAATTTAAAATCCTTCAGAAAAATAATTGTATAGGTCACGTTAATTCAACTTAAGTTAAGCCCCAGTTATAGCTATACGTAAAACGAGACCTTAAAAATGTTTTTTTGCTTTTTTTGACAACTTCACTTGATGATGACCAAGATTGAGTATAACCATCAAGTTTATGTGGTCAAAAAAGCAATAGAAAATGTTTACGGTTTCGTTTTACGTAGGTATAGATATAACTGGGGCTTTAACTTATAAATTGAAACAAAAAGATGTTGCGATAAACAAGATTTCTTCATAATTCCGTTCTAAAATAATAATCACAAAGTGTGTCATTCCTGAGTTTTAAATCATCACGGGAAGTTATAAGGCCTGACTTAACTATTCACCATTCAAAATTGAAAGTTCTTTTACGACGAGGTACATTTCAGCCCATTACGCATTATTTGCTTACAAGTTACAAAAGAAATGATTTTTTCATGCTAAGTGTGAAAAATCATTGCTACTCTTAGGTAAATAATAAAATAATAAAAGATGTGTAATAAACTAAAAATAAAGTTATAATAACAAATTAATGAGTTAACAATTTGTTTATTTGTACATATCTAACTACAACCATTACAATTTTATTTAGTCTATAATTTACAGCAATTGGACATTATTTTTTGTTGGCACATTATTTAAAAAATACTAGTACGCTTGTGTACGAAAATCGACCATAACATTTAAAGTATTTAATACTATGTAAAAAAAGGACCACAATTTTCGATATTTACGGTTTTTCTTTTATAAACGACAAAGCGACATATCTATATCGAAAAAATACGTCCTGTGAAAATAAGTTTTACCTTGTTTTACTCATAACTTACATTTTAATACGTCACTATGAAAATTTAGAGCAAAATATTTATTTTGAAAAATATTTTCCATTTGTAAATTGGAACAGTTGCCTATTTTTAGGGAGAGGTAAATTTCATTCCTTCGAAAATAGATTCTATTCCAAGATGATTTTTATTCGAATACGTTACTATGGTAACACGGCGGCGAAAAATTGCATGTCAACAATATGCTTTCATTTAACTGATAAGCATTTTGAATAGGGAATATTTAACTTCATTTTACCAGTGCACATTTATGGCACAGTACCTCGCGAATGATATAAGTTTTTATCTTCTCATTTTATATAATATAATAAATACTTAAAAATTGTACGGAAACTTTTGATGTTCACGTTTTAATCAGATCGGAATTTTGAAATTCGTATAAAGTGGTATCACTGAATATACCACGTTATACGAATTTCGAAAGCAAAAAATGTGATAGTTCTTTCGGGGTTCGTGTAGCAAAATTCCGAATACGACGGATTCTGTGATAGACCCGAATATAATGATGATGATAGGTCTGTTCCTTTACTTTTGTAGTAAGAATGGAAAAGACTGTCAAAATGGCAGTGGTGGGGATAAATTCTCTCACAGAGAGAGACGCTTACGAAAAAGTTAAGGAACGCTTTTGTAGTAATTTATGAAAAATGACAGATACATAAATCAAACATTCAAAAAAATGTACGAAAAGTCGTTAAAAGTCTGATAAAGTCGGGGAATTTGTTAATATACTAAGAAAATTAGTTCCATCATTTATTTTTAACTTTATTTTGATGAATCTGAGTATGTGGAAGAGTTTGTACAGATTGAACTAAAAGCATTCGAGAAGAGGAAAAAGCGACACTGCATTAAGAATTACATGGAAGAGATTGTACCTTGTTACAGTAAGGACGAATTTCGACGCCAATATCGAAAAGAATCTTAAGGAGAACATTCAATTTTATTTTGCCGCCTGTTGATACCGTTTTAATAAGCAAGAAGTCAAAAAATAATCAACGCATATGCCAAATGGGACAACAAATTTCAAATCAGCTGTTAGTTGTAAGGTGACTGACAGCTTTTTCACTTCTTACACCAAGAAATTTGTTGAGTAAAAATTCGTAAGATTCTCAGTGGAGGGGTAATATCTTGCTCTCTCGATGACGCTCTCTTTTACGAATTTTTTGAGTTAAGGAACGGCATTGAGTAAAAATTCGTAAGAATTCGTAAGAATTAGTAAAAATTCGTAAGATTTAAAAGTAAAGGAACAGACCTGATATGTAGTTCAGTAGGTATGTTTTATGGTTATGGGGATAAACAAGAGTCAAAAGACAGCATTTCAAGCCTATACCGTTTATTTCGATATCGCAACCATTCTTATTTGCTTTAGAATATTGAATAAAATAATAATTGATATAATTATGATAACTCATGTTTGTCAGGCGATCCAGGGGTTGAACCTACATAAAACTCTCGTCCACTAAACACTGAGCCCATAAGTGCGACCTCTAGTCGAAAGATATCCGGTCCATACCATATAATCATAATTGCCGACTGAAGGCAACAGAGATTGTCGGCCGAAGTACCTACATTGCGAATTTAGAAAACAAGTTCGGTAATATTTGAAGCAAATGATGAGCATATTATAATTAGAGATGTAACGAATAGTAATTTAGCCGACCGGATACCGGATATTCTGTATGTAAAAAGGCTGGATAGCCGGATATTCGGCGACCGGAAATCTGGCCAAAGAAATGAATACAGTCGAACCCGCATAATATCACATCAAACGGGCGACAAAATAATGTGACTTTAAGCGGGCTGTGACTGCGGGTTGTTACTTTTATACATTCAGGTATTTTTAAAATAAGAAAAAAATACTAATACAACGGTTTTATTGTTTTAAAAACGTTTATTTAGTTAAACAATAGAAAATTGGTCAGCAAAACTTAAAAGTATGCATTCATTGCACATTAATTAAAAAAACAGTAATACATACAATACAGAGTTACTTTGAGATTCGATATCATTCGAAAGTGATTAAGACAATCGACAAAAGAAAATGTACATACACACCCCATTTTTGCATTGAAGACGACTTCCATACATATTACGTATGGACTGTGAAATGTGACTATAAGCGGGCAAAATTGCATGCAGCTTTTCTTTGTAAGCATATTTTTTGTGTGATTTTAAGCGAGTTGTGATATTAAGCGATGTGCTTACTTAGGTGGCGCTACAGTCCGGGGTGGACCTGGGCCTCAACCAATACGCCTCTCCAGTTAGCGCGATCTTTGGCTAACTGCCTCCAGTTGCGCACTCCAAGTTGGTTGAGGTCCCCTTCCACTTGCGCGCGCCACCTAAGGCGAGGTCTTCCTCTACTGCGTTGTCCCTCCGGGTTAGAATCGAAGACTCTTCGGGCCGGAGCGTTGGTGTCCATTCGCTCTACATGTCCCAGCCATCTTAGACGACTGATGCGTACTTTTCTGACTAGGTCGATGTCGCTGTACAGCTCGTAGAGTTCGCTGTTAAATCTTCTCCTCCAAAACCCGTCAACGCAAACGGGACCAAAAATCACTCGAAGAATTTTGCGTTCGAAACGACCAAGGAGATCTTCATCCGCCTTTGATAGCGCCCATGCTTCTGCACCATAAAGCAGGACTGGGATGATGAGGGTCTTATACAGAGTTTCCTTAGTATTTCTCGACAAGGCCTTACTTATCAGTTGCCGTCTTAGGCCAAAGAAACAGCGGTTGGCAAGTGTGATTCTTCGTTTGATTTCTGATGTGATGTCGTTATCAGAGTTTATAGCGGAGCCGAGGTAGACAAAGTCCCTAACTACCTCAAAGTTATAGCTGTCTATCGTGACGTTCTGCCCGATTCGTCGATGTCGTGTGTCCCTTCTTGTTGACAGCATATATTTTGTTTTATGTGGTTTTCCATTGGGACAAAAAATCAATCTTTTTTTTGATCTAAATCACTTTTTGCGTTCCATTGGGACGAAAAATCAATCTTTTTTTCGATTCGGATCACTTTTCGCAGATCTCGATATTTTTTCAGATTTACGCATACCAATATACTTTGTACAGCTGTTTAACGTCAGTTTAAGAAGTTTCATTTCGAGGCAAATGCGCAAAGTTTCGTGAAAACCAAAATAACAAAATACATAAATAGCTATGGATACGATTTCGGAGGAATTATTATCTTCATTATCTCCCTCGTCATCTGAAGACTACAAACCACCAATAATACTTCATTTGTATCTGCAAGAAGGAAAACATTTTTGAGGGCGATATCCATTTGTGATTTAGCCAAAAACGAATGCCATTTGAACAGCTGATATTGTTGTCAATTAACGCACTAATCCATTTACAAAAGCAGATCAATCTCGTTGAGCGTTCCATGAGCACAGTAAAATCTGAGATCTGAAAAAGATTTCTGGTGGTCTCAATGGAAAACCACATTACCCTCATTCACCACTAAACCCATTTTTTCCGCTTCTGTACTAATACTTGCAAACGCACCAGTGACAGCTCGCTGTGTTGTACCAACAATGTCAATGTCGTCAGCGTATGCAAGCAGTTGCACAGACTTATAGAAAATTGTGCCTCTGGTGTTGGCTTGTGAGTTTCGCACAATCTTCTCAAGAATGATGTTGAAGAAGTCACATGACAGCGCATCACCTTGTCTAAATCCTTTTTTGACATCAAAGGTCTCGGTGAGATTGTTTCCGACCTTTACGGAGCAGCGAGCGTTCTCCATCGTCATTCTGCACAATCTGACAAGTTTGGCAGGGATGCCAAAACTAGACATGGCTCTGTATAGCTCGTCTCTATAAACGCTGTCATATGCGGCCTTAAAATCGACAAAAAGATGGTGAGTATCGATCTGGTATTCTTGGGTTTTTTCCAGGATCTGCCGTAGTGTGAATATTTGATCGGTCGTGGACTTACCGGGCCTAAAACCGCACTGATAGGGACCTATCAGATCGTTGACGAATGGTTTCAGGCGTTCACACAATACAGCAGACATGATCTTATACGCAGTGTTCAGGAGACTGATGCCTCTATAGTTGGCGCAGTTTAGAGGGTCTCCTTTCTTGTGGATCGGGCAAACAATGCTGAGGTTCCATTCATCAGGCATACTTTCCTCTAACCAAATCTTGGAGATGAGTTGGTGTATGCACTCTACCAAGTCATCTCCGGCTGCCTTGAAGAGCTCGGCAGGTAAGCCGTCTGGACCAGCAGCCTTGTTGGATTTAAGCTTAGATATTGCTATCCTCACTTCATTTTGGTCAGGTGGACGGAAATCTTGGCTGTCATCGTCCAGGTTGAATGGATCGTTCTGCCTAACAGCGGAATTTGTGTCGTCTTCGCCGTTTAGCAGTCTGCAGAAATGGTTTTTCCATGTCCTCAGCACCGACTGTGACTCTACTACAAGGTTTCCTTGCTCGTCTCTACAGGTCTCCGTTCGGGTCTTGTTGCCATGACACGTTCTTTTTACCTTTTGGTAAAACTTCCGAACATTGTTCCTGGAGTAACACCTCTCTATATCCTCGATCGCGCGCTTCTCATGCTCTCTCTTTTTTCTCCGGAGAAGCCGATGTTCTTCCCTCCTTTTTTGCTCGTAGAGCTGACGAGCTGCTCTCGTCCTTCTATGCAGCGACGCTTCGTAGGCACTTTGTTTTGCTGCATGTGCTTGCCGGCACTCTTCGTCAAACCAGGGGTTTCGGGGGGGTGGACTGGTGAAACCGAGCACATCAGTTGCGGCGTTTTTGATGGCTTCTTGGCATCGGCGCCACTGGTCTTCGGCACTTGATGCTGGCAGCATAGGACTTCTCGAGAGGTTGAGGGATACGCGATCGGCAAAGGTTCTGGCGGTTTGTTGCGTTTGTAGTCGTCCAACGTTAAATCTCCTCACAGTATTTTCTCGTTGTTGTGGCGTCTTGGATATCCGCATCCGTACCTTGGCTACAACAAGGTAGTGGTCCGAGTCTATGTTGGCCGCTCGGAAAGTTCGGACATCTAGAATACTGGAGGAGTGCCTTGCGTCGATCGCAACGTGATCAATTTGGTTGACGGTTTGATGATCAGGTGTCCGCCATGTTCCTTTGTGTATATTGAGGTGAGGAAACCGTGAGCTAGCTATGGTAACATTACGTCCCGCAGCAAAATCAATCAGCCTAAGTCCGTTTCCAGACGTGGTGTCGTGTAGGCTGTGTTTTCCGATTGTGCTACCAAAGATGTCCTCCTTTCCTATTTTGGCGTTAAAATCACCCAAGACGATTTTAACGTCATGCTTAGGACATTGCTCATATGTTTTGTCGAGGAGCTCGTAGAAACACTCTTTGGTAGCATCGTCTTTATCTTCTGTGGGGGCGTGAGCGCATATCAGGCTGATGTTGGCGAATTTAGCCTTGATGCGGATAGTTGTAAGGCGTTCACTAACGTGTCGAAAGCTCAAGACTTCTTGCCTAAGTCTGCCGCTTACAACAAATCCGCATCCAAATAGACGCTGCTTTTGTTCTCTGTAGCAGTCACCGTAGTAAATGTCACAGTTTTTCATCCTCCTTTTGCCCGGCCCATCCCACCGCACTTCCTGGATGGCGGTGATACCTGCTTTGTAGCAGTCTAGGGCCTCCGCTAGTTGTTCGGCTGCACGCGGTCTGTTCAGAGTTCGAACATTCCACGTGCAGATCCGAACGTCATTGTCCTTTTTTCGTTTTGCAGGGTCGTCAACAGTGAATCCGTCCTTATCCGAGGCTTTTGGTTGCTTCGCAACAATTCTTTTTTTTCCGTGGTAGGGTCGTTAACCCCACGCACAACCCCCAACCTGGAGGACCAGGCCCTTTCTGTAACCCCTTGGGCAAAAGGAGCCGGAATATTCCGGAGTCAGTAACCCGCTGCGGGGATGTGAGAGCTGCCGTTGACCCATTAAGGGCTCTTCCGCCACCATCTCTATTTCAACACCCTGACTAGTGCTGAAAAATCCTCAATGACCTCAGCTCCAAATACGTCAAAGTAGCTCATTGAGGTATCTGCCATGTTGACTGTTGACGCCACCGTTGATTCAACCATGTGAATTCATCCGCCGTACGTCCTCTTTCTGAGGGGCTCATGTAAGACCTCTGAGACTCGATCAGGCAGTCATTCCGACAGAGCATTATAGTGTTGCTATTTTCTTCGTGTTCAACACTCGCGCTTATAAGTTTAGCAAGTCATGCCCGGAAGGACAAGACCAGTACCCGGTGGCTACCACGCGGAGGTAAAATAAGCACAATTGATGTGTATGAACAGTTACAACGACTGGGCATCGCCAAGTTGACGCCAATCGGTGCCTACCCTATTCATACAGCACCCAACCACCAAGCGATGTGCTAATAAAAGGTTTTTTGCCAGTACAAATCGTACAAAAAAGACAACTGGCTTCGCATTAGTGTGATATTAAACGAGTTGTGCTATTAAGCGATGTGACATTATCCGGGTTCGACTGTATTACGGCGCATATATTCATGCAGAAAAACTTGTTTTTTATGTGAGGAATGGACAATTCTTTATTTATTTCGTATACCTAACTGATTCACATATTTTCAAGTAACTGCAGAAATGTTGGTCACCGGAAATTGTGTTTATTTCCGTTTTACGTGCGTATCCATGACACTTCAGGCGTCTGATTTGTGATCGCATTCTTACGCCTTTATTAGCATTGACTGCGGACTGCGGTGTAAATGCAGTATTAAGATCTCGAAATAAAAAAATGTCCGATGCTTTAAATCGAAGATAAATTTTGATATAAAAAACTGAGGAACAAGTTTGTGTTGTGTTTACTTTGGATTTTTTGGAGGAAATCATACATAACGTTTGCGTGATATATGAAATACTTGTATAGGACAAATCCGACTGCAAATAGGGAATTATGCGAAAGAAACGAAAATGTCGTGTTCTACTAGCTACTGCAAAATTAATTTCAGCTACTGCAGCAATGATAATAATCTCGTTTAACTTTTCTTGTACCTAGCCATTTGTTTTGGAGATATTGGAATTTTGCGATGTCTATGAAGCCTGCAATTCGAAAACTCTAGTTACGCATATTATTAAAATTAGGTCTACTTACACCTGCCATATACCTACCACACGAGTCTATCCGTCTATGACGGATAGCAGAAAAGTAGCCGAATAGGCCGGATAACGGATCTAACTAGATACCAGCTCCTAAGGACTTTTTTTCGGACTTTACTAAAGGTCGAAGGACTCAATGCTGCATTTATATGAAAATTATGAAAGTGTAGCCGTTAGCCGTCACTTTGCCATGTGTCTGTATTCATTTCCATGCATTGTGAACATTATTCAGTGACTTAGGAAATCACATACAATCATATTAATTAACGACTCAGTTATTTTCGTTTTAAGCGAGGAGTTTATTAAAAAATATAAATAGTAGATACGTAAACGCATTAAGAAAAAAGATTCAATATTAGTCATGTGTATAATTTGTTGGAATTCCACTTAGTCCTTTTTGAATTTTTGCGGGCTCGGTGCATCCCAACTCGGGATCTAAGCCTTTCCACGTACGATCCTCAAATGTTAGACCATTGCTGGTTTCCATAAGATGCATTTTACCCATTTGCGATACCGTTTGGGTATTATTAAGGGCATCATCCGCATCAAGCAAAACATCGACACTACGAATACGACCACTCACTAAACTAACGTCGTTTTCAGTAACATCAGCGGACTTGAATTCCAAATAATTACTTCCTTCTGGGAGGATTTGCTTAAAATCAGTCACATATGCTTCTGGGTATTTCATGTGCCATGCGGGATTGAGTGCCATTTCAGCTTCGAATACCGAAACAATAGGTTTGTAAAAATCCTTTGAAGTATACATGTTATTGAAAGGACATCCGATCATCACGAAGCAATCGATTTCAAGGAAGTTTGCTAATTTCGCCGGATTAATGCGTCCAACCGAAATAATTTGTGTTTTTATATTGTGACTCTTGGCCATGTCTTGAATCCGGCTGACTACATTTAAATAACCATCGGAAGTAAGCGTAGCTACTATTAGTCCAAGCATTTGAGCGTCCTTGCATTTTTCAATATAAAAGTAACGACGCCGAATGTAGCTAGCAATGAGTGGATTCTTCTCTTCGAAGGAATTTTTTTCAGGCGTGTAGATGTACCAACGTGCAGCTGGAAACAGACAAATTGGATTTACAAATCATAATAAACAGCGGAACGAAGCATTTTGTGAAATTACCTTTCGATGTAACCGACAAATTAAAGAATCGATTATTATCCGAGCCAACAAAAATACAAATCTTCTCCTCCGAAGTATTGTGTTCCATTTTAGCGTCATCGTCAAATGGATAGTTTTCAATAGAAATCTGAACGCCTGGCAATGTTTCTCTAACTTTCCCGATGAAATTATCATCGACATCATCCAAAACATAATGGTATCCAATATCTAAATAGATCGATACTGCTTTTCCTCCGTCCTTGAGTTTTTCCAATTGTTTTAGAAAGTCTGCAACTGTAAAAGGCAGCTCTGGAAACATATACAGCACAGACAGACGAGAAACTTTGCTGCGACACGCATTACCGAAATGAATGAGACTGTCGGCTTCGACATGAGCTGCAGCTATCTGAAAATACACAAACATAAATTAAAAAAATATGACAGAAATTTCACTATTTACCTCATCGACACAGCAGCTTCCATAGGACGTGTCAGCCAGGACAAAGACATTTATATTGCACTCAGACTTTAGGCTGTCCGAGATTTTAACACTATGCGGCAGATAGCTGTCGGGAAATTGAAGACATACCTACAAAATATAAAGGCTCTGAAATGGTAACTTATATTTAACTCCAGCAAAACAAACATTTTTATAGCTATTTTGTTTTATCCAGCCGCTGCACACTTTTAGATGTTTATCGGACCAAATTTGTTCGTATGATATTTCGGTGTCGTCTGTTTCCGCTTGACGTTCAAGTGATACGCTCTCTGAAGTTGAAAAAGCTGATGCGGTCATAATAAATTGAATTACTTATATTTTTTATTTAATTATTTTTATTGGCAGGTATATGAACTTTGTTAATAAAAAATTACACTGAGAAACGAAAAACAGAAGAAAAACACCTTGGTAAATTTGACGTTTAAAAAAACAACAGAACTTAAGCTGGTAGTAGAATCAAACATAACATTATGCAACGTTTCCACCGGAGTTTAGCTGAGAGATTGTTTTATGAGAAAGTTGGATCTCGTATTATTGATGTAGGTAAACCATTTAATAAACCAATGATCTATATAGATCATGTGGGCTTAAAAAAAGAAAACTCCTATTAAACTGCATTTACACTATCACGCACGCGCATTTTTGCACTAGACGTGACAGAGAGATCCGTTTGTACGCCAGTCAATGTTAATAAAGGCTTAAGAATGAGAACACAAATCAGATGCATAAGGACTAATGTCGAAGCGTCCGGGAGAGTCCAGAATTTAAAAATTCGCTTCTGAAACCGTTCCATTGGCACAAAAAATACTCTTCTGGTGATTCTGAGCAGAGAAATTCGCTTCTCGATTTGAAGTCAGAATCCACTCAAGAAGCAATCACACAAGTGTAATTTATGTGTTTTATACAAGTCAGATGACAGCTGCCGTAGGTTATGTTTTGGCATTTCACTTTTGTAGATTCAACCAGAAGCAGTTCTTGTTCCATTGGATTTCAGATTGAGTCGATCCCCGAGTGAAACCAATGGAAAACGACATAAGGAGTCATGGATGTTCATTAATTACAGATACGTAAAGCGGAAATAAACACACGTTCTGGCGACCAACAACATTTCTGCAATCACATGCAGAGCGTTCCTATAATTCTTAACACGTAAACAAGATGGCCGACCAAAATAAGTGTCACGTTTTTTTGCGTGTTAGGTAACGCTGTCCCTTTCAGTCAGACGGCGATTTAGTACTGGGCATCCCTTTAATTTTCCGTTTAAGGAACCGTGTAAATGCAACATTAGGTACCTAGCTACCTGTATATAAAACAAATAGACGTGTGACTGAAAGGGCAGCATTACCTAACACGCAAAAATACGACACATGTATTTTATTCGGCCATCATGTTCACTGGTAGGAATTATGGGAAAGCTCAGCATTAGATATTTTTATAGCGATGGCTTACGAAATTTCAACAAAATAGCTTTCACTTCCGGAATGAACGGACAATTGTTAATTTTTTTTGTGTATTGTTGGTTTAATTTACTGACACTAATTACCACTCTCATTTCTCAAGTCATTACACGCGTCCCACTGCCACATTGATGAATAGTGGCATATCAATAGCCATATAAAAAAAAGTACATTTCACAAAAAGTGCTAGACGTTAGGCGTCTGATTTGTGATCTCATTCTTACGCCTTTATCAGCATGACTGCGCATCTGTCCCGTTTCGAGCAAGAAATCGACAATTTTTCAATCAATCAATTTTTTTAGAGTTTGACATGGCCGCCATTCATCTAGCGGGCAAGGAACTCGGTCCTTGTATGACCATATTTTGACACGAGAACTTTCAGAAATTGTCATTTTATGACCATTTGGCATACAGTCTAATCTTACCTTTTAAGGTTAGTACGCTGCTCGAGCTAAACTAAATTTTATTTGCTCTGCAGCTAAATAATTTACTTCAAAAACTCAACACTCTCTGATTTTGACCATTTTCAATTCTACGTACTCCTCGTCGAGGAAAACACACATCCTTGTTTCCTTCTCCCATTCTCCGCAATACAAAATTGCAACAAAGCAACAGAAAACCACGATCAGTCAAATTTCTTATCTAAATGGGTTCGCTTAAATTTAGCTCAGCTAAATTTCGGAGAAAATTTTGTTTATTTTAATTTAGCTCGAGCAGCTTAAGATATTATGACTGCATTAATTTTGAGAAAATTTTGTGCAAATAAAAACTATGCACCTTTTATACGGGAAAAACGTAGGTAAATTCAAACAACGGCAACAGAGACTGCAGAAGAACGGGTAGATATAAAGATAAACCCCTCGACTGATGCAGATTCTTCGAAAAAAACTACACACTCGTTAGATGATCCTTTTCAAACTTGATTTCTTAACACTTCAACCCTGTAGGTATGCACTGCATCTGACCAAAATGTACACTAACAAGCCAGATGAAAAAGTAAACAGGACTATGGTAAATAGGTGAATGCAGACGGTACCTAACTCACCAACCGTTCGCTCAGCTGTCATTCCGAAAATATATCTCTGTTCATTTTTGTATCTGAATTCTGAGTTCTGCTTCTGACCAATATTTTTGACATAAAAATTGCCAATCTAGGTCTGACTGATTTTGTTTATTTTTTATTTTTAAAGACCAAGTTTTGTGTGATAAAATATGGGTCGGAAAAATGCCACAATCGAAGAGCTACAAAGTTTCTTCAAATCGCACAATAAAATCAAGGAACAGAAGGCCCACACTTCCAAGGTTAGTTTTACTTACCGGCAACCAAATGAAATCAAATTACACCAATGTCAGCATAATTATAAAGAAATTATAAACGCCAACAATTTCCTTTCTACAAGGTGCATTCAGTTGGATGGAGTTGCGATGGCAAACGCCTTGCTTCAGGTTCTTTCGATAAAACAGTTGCAGTGTTCACACTAGACCGAGAACGTTTAGTAAGATCTTGAGGTGATTCCCACCAAGAGCATTTATACATGGATATCATTTCAGAACAAGGAAAGTACATATCGTGGACACACCGGATCAGTGGATCAACTGTGTTGGCATGCGTTCACACCTGAACTACTTAGCACTGCTAGTGGCGATAAAACGGTTCGCATCTGGGACATCCGAGCTGGAAAATGCTCAACAGTTACAAGTACAAAGGGGGAGAACATTAATATTACATGGTCACCAGATGGTAAAACAATTGCTGTTGGGAATAAGGAAGATCTGGTTACTTTCATCGATACAAGGACAAACAAAATTCGCGCTGAAGAACAGTTTAATTTTGAGGTAAATCAAAAGTAAAATTGAGTGAGTATTTTTGAAACATATATTTTCCAAGGTTAATGAAATAGCATGGAACAACACCAGCGATATGTTCTTCCTTACAAATGGTTTGGGTTGCGTTCATATCTTGAATTATCCTGGTTTAGAATTACAACATGTACTGAAGGCACACCCAGCTACCTGTATCTGTATTGAATTCGATCCAACTGGTTCGTGAGCTTAAGAGTTTGTGATGACTACGATCAATTACTAATGAGCTTCTTTTAGGAAAGTATTTTGCGACTGGGTCCGCGGATGCACTTGTCTCTATCTGGGACGCGAATGAACTGGCTTGCCTTAGAGTCCTTTCGCGATTGGATTGGCCTGTGCGTACAATCTCGTTCAGTTACGATGGAAAATTATTGGCTTCGGCCAGCGAGGACTTACTTATTGATATAGCTCACACCGAAAGCGGTAAGTTTGGAATTACCTTTTTTGGAAAGCATTTAATCAAATGAGATTAATTTTCAGGAGAGAAGATCTCTGACATTCCTGTTGATGCGGCAACATTCACTGTGGCATGGCATCCGAAGCAGTATTTGTTGGCGTACGCTTGTGATGACAAGGAAGTTGATCGCCGTCGTGAGGCAGGCAACCTAAAAGTCTACGGGTTTTCTGAATAAAATTTATTACAACTAGTGTGCCCATGCAAGAACTATCGTTTTTTTTTTTATCCCATCATCAGATTTATCTACCTACAGCATGCATAAAAATATATATTTTTTTAATTAGGTTTATTGTTTCATTAGGTAACATCCCTTGAACATTGACGTGTTCTTTCACATTAAATAAACATTTCTACTATGGGTTGGAGTAACATCAGAAGTGTTAGATTACATTTCATTTAAGTTTTGGTTTGTTTAAAACTACTGCGTTCCGCCTTAGAGTCTGAGCCAGTACAAGTTAGAACGGATTCTGTTGTAGTCGGGCAAATTTT